>CM029534.1:15303366-15597265 GCA_017141395.1 Laodelphax striatellus | reverse complement strand
TTTTTTTTTCGGATATTTTTCTGGAGACTATGAATCCTTCAAAGAAAATTGACTAAAAGTAATAAAATCTATTACAAATATGATCCCAATAATCCAACTATTTGGTATGAGTTGAATTTTTTGTACACTGTTTAATTTATGAAATATCGGGGTACCGAGCTCTGCTCGGGGGTAGGCCTACAAAGGCACAGGAATAGAAATTTTAAAGGAAAAAAGGGAAGAAATTAAACTATTTTTCAAGTGAAGCCATCAGTCTTATGCACTGAATTATCATTGCACTATAAAAAAATCAATCTCAGCTTTCGAAATAATTATTATGAATAATCGAGTTTGAATGCATATCATTTGAAAAATCGCACTTATAAAATTTTGCTTCATAGAAATAATAATATGAGTTGTTATAGTATCATTTTAACTTGTCAGAAAACAGCTGATTTAACTTCAGTAAACGAGCGAACATCAATCAGCTGTTTTCTGACAATTTAAAATATTCCTGCTACAACAAATTTTAGCTCAGCTGTTTTGATGAACTCTTGACGATTTTTCTCAAATAAATAAAAACAGATCACATGACCAACTTCATGCCTCAAATTTAAAAATAACAATACAGTACAGATTGAATATTTTCAAAATTTCTAATTCCTTTTAATTTTCTATAGATGAATAAAAAACAGAAATAAAAAGGGGAATAGGAGCAGCTTATGTGTTTCGATATTTTTCTCAATTCTAGTAATGGAACCGCTGGTTTTACCAAAAACGTTAGTGAAGTTGTGTATTTCACGATTGATCATGTGATTGAAATGCATGTCTCAGCAGCTGAAATAATCTTGTCTCACTCCCACAATCACCGCTCTCACTCTTTCTCATCATTTACAGCCGACAGAAATTTGTTTCTGCTGTCAGCTGATTCCTAAAGGATCGTTTTTTTCCTTTTTAAGGTCCTTTAGCGAGTTATCCTAGGGATGAGACCCGGCGCAAACTAATTTTTGTATCACAAACCTCCTATATTCCAAATTTCGTCAAAATCGTTAGAGCCGTTTTCGAGATCCGTTGGACATACATACATACATAAATACATACATACATACATAAATACATACATACATAAATATAAACATACAGAAATTGCTCGCTTAATATAATAGGATAAAGACATTTCTACTACTACTACTATAATTCAACTCTCAGTTATTTTAGTAAATTTTGGATTCGAGTATTCAGTATTGAATGCCTTCCGTAGTGGCGTAGTATACTTATTCGGTCATCGCCGGGTTTCCTATAGGAAATATACCCGGCGATGACCAAATACTACGCTTCGCCACGGGCCTTCCGATTGATTCGAGGAAGGCAATATTGATGTTTTAGATGGGAGCGAAATTGGTGGAACCCGATTAAATGCTAACAAAACCGATTAACTGATGATGACATGTTACTCGACAAAACCACTCAATTCTGAAGCTATTGATAGGAAGCTCGTGCAGTTCTCTATTTGACGTATGTATAACCGTTCTCTATTATATTCATGGAATAAGTGCACGTTATAGATTTATCCCAACAGAGCATAATTATTATAGATCAATAGGGTGATCATGAATAATGATTCAAAGAACTAATCAATAATAAACACACAAGGAACATAGACTCAACCTGTTCAATACGAACTTGAGTTTTGGCTTTAAAACTGTTCTATATTTGAATGAAAGAAACTTTTTTAATGAAAGTAACCTGTAGTCTGAAACAACAATTGTCTGAATCAGTATCAAGACACAATCATTTAAAGGATTTTCAATGTATTGAAATCATGTAATAACTTATACAGGTGCAGCCTATAATGAATTATTATCACTTTTTCCGGTGTCATCAAAGAGGGCGAATGAAAGACCTCTAAAGTCAAAGAATAACTGATTCCGTTGGATAATGTTGACTTTTACCACGGAGAAAACATATAACACCGAGCGTAGACTTGACGTATGCTTTCTCTATGCTTTTACCATGTCCAAATGTGAATATCATTCATGGAGCACGTTATTGCACATCAGGAAAGCATATCATGAACCTACAAATTCGGAGAATAACTTATATAGTTGGATAATGTCTACATGACTTCCATGCGTTTTCAAATTTCATGTACTGATGTGAACTTTATTCATTATTATTATTATTATTGCTTATGGCTTTTTTGGCGGAGAGACCCTTTCGGGTGTTCCACCTTGCCGAATTATCCAGTTTTCCCTAATGGGAAATATGGAAAACATTATAGGTTATGTCCAACACTGAATTAATAATAATTCATTGAGCACATCATAAGCTTTCGAATCATAGAATAAGTGATCCAGGTGAATAGTTTCATTATTGAGTGGACACTTATGGAGCACATCTGATCACTTCTTGGAGAGCCGATGTGAGCGAGTAATAGAAAACATGACTTCGATCTAGTTGTGTTGGTGGATTTGATGCATAGCTGTTGATTGATTCAGAACGAGAAGCCTGGTGACAACAAGCTTCCGAGGCTGTCAGTGGTTGGCTGAGCTGCACAGGCTCCGCTCTGCTCTGCGTTTCAGCCATCCATCAAGCTCGAATCCAATTTGCTCTCTTCGCAAGGAATCGCGACACCGTAGTAGTCGTTTCAGCAAATAAACATCTGCAGCTCGAGAACAGACAGTTTGTGCCTGCTCTGGTCGCGCTGCTTGTTTCTACTGCGACTGCGACAATTGGTTTTCTGCTCTGCCGACCCGACTGGAATCTCCATTTAACAAGCTTCAACTTGATGCTTCGCATGATAGACTTGTGTTCCATTCACATGAGGTGTTCTGTTTCATGAAGTTTCACTGTTTTCTTTTGAGATTCATCACATAGTCTATTATTTTGTTACTACGAAAAATGGGTGATTTTTTTCATATATTATGGAATTTCTGAGGATATCCTAACTCATATTGATACGATATTTATTGTAAACTTATGGATAAACTTATAATGTACGTATTGATTCACATAAAACTATCGTTACAGCAAAAAAAAACTCAAGAATATACGACGTTATAACCGAGAATTGCGCGTATTTCTCCATAGAGTACCGTTATAATCAAGAAAAACACCAATTTTGTCTTCTAGTAGTGAACCCTGATTCTCGCCGATTTGTATTGCTGACGTCACAAACTATCGTTACAGCAGGAAACTCACAAATATTCTAATCGATGATTGTGCGGGTTTATCTTCAAAAACACCAATTTTATGTCGGAATGGAATTGTCCAATAAATCTGAAGAGAGTTCCATTCATCATGCGAGACCACCACATTAAATTGTTTCGCTAGAAATAGAATAGTTATAACGCATTTGAGCTTCAGACCCATGAGTGCTTTTCAATCGTCTTCAATCAAATTCTTTGGACTTTCGTTGAACAGTTCAAATTTTAATGTCATATGAGAAATTCTACATTTTAAGATGAAAATAAAATTTTTAGAATGATTGTTTATTTTAATATATTATAACTAGAATAATATAATATTGTGTGATTCAGCTAACCAATGATTATAATAAAACTAAGTCCAATGATTATAATGAATAAACTGTTTATCAATTTCTCATTGAACTCAATTCACAGTTCAACATTCTTTTATTTCTTGTTGAGATCTAGAATGAATTAAAATATTTTATGTTTTATGATAATAAACATTTCAGTTGACAAACTATCAAATGATAATTATATTGCAACTATTCAATTTGTTTTAATCGTATAATTCACAAATGATTTATGGATTTCGTTCAATAAATATTAATATAACTAGAGTCT
The DNA here is from genome assembly GCA_017141395.1 of Laodelphax striatellus. NCBI lineage: Eukaryota > Metazoa > Arthropoda > Insecta > Hemiptera > Delphacidae > Laodelphax > Laodelphax striatellus. Next base: position 15,593,474 of record CM029534.1, on the reverse strand, counting down.
GATCCACTGCGAGACCACTGCATTTAGTTATTCCCTGAAAATAGAATATTTATATTGTGATATTGTGATCTAGAACTATGATCTGTTTTCAATCAATCTTGAATCAAATTTTTTCGCGACTTCTTTTCGTTTCTACATAGATCTATCCACTGGAAACAAGTTTCAGTTACTGGTGTACTGTACATCTTATCGACAGATAAAGCGACAAAAATTTTCTAGTTCTAGAATAATTGATTCCATTCATCAACTCAATTTACTTCGCATAATCAAGAAAAATCCACGAGAGGATGATTGATCCATTACAATCAACCCCACCTTTCCAGGTGAACCTGGATCCAAGCTCACTAGACATAAACTTGAGTTAGCTTAGTTTCACTGCGGACTCGGATCCACAGATCCACAGAGGAGAATTATTTTATTTGTAGCGGATCTGGAGGCATTGTGTTGCAGTTGGTGATGAGTATTGCTAAACTGCCGACCGCCGACCCAGACTCTCGCTCTAATCTCTTGTCGTATCTCTACAACAGATGTTCGAGTCGTAATAATTGCCAATGCTTTACTGGATTTAAGTGGCGCTGTTCACACGGGTATGAGCCGGAGAATGCAAGTGAGAGAGAGTCGGGGTGAGAGAGTCGGGGTACGCTCATTAATCCACCTCAATCACCAATTAGCACTGAGGACACTGAGTGAAGCAGGCTACCAGCGCCACATCTTTACATCACCTCCGTGATTCGTGGCGCTTTAAGCTTTCCACGTCACGTCCACCAACCCCACCCCAGTCGGCCTAATGGTACAAGTAATTGCAACAATCAATCCGGTACACATGTGAGATTACTCGTCCTCGTGATCCCCTGTGTAACGAGTTTTAGCAACGGCTGATAAGTACAGTAGTTTAATATTAGTGATACCAGGTTTTCCAATTTCAATTCCGTTCCCAGGTTATCTTGCTCTTTTGGGAAAATGATTCCTTATGTTAATAATTGTTGACTCTATTTTTCATGTGCTCATTCCCGTCCGTCAATTATTCAAGCTATATTATATAATAATGTGAACAATTCATATGCTCGTTTACAGCAAATATATTTATCGACAAGGGAAAAGATGAGACATTCTGGGAGAGAAACAGTTTTTGAGTTGTCAGTTGTTAGTCTCTCAAATAATATTGTTATTTTGTCTGGAAAAATGAATGAATGAATAAAGCAAGGATGCAATTTTTTGGGATGAGTTATAAAGGTGACATTGCAATTCAAACATCGCCGTCAGTAAAATATAGATATTATGTTCTATGTGACATATTGAAATCATTATTTTTAATTATTTTTTATAAATTGTGGCTTCACTTACTTGAATAAAGTTCTATTGCCAATAAGTACGCTCTGACCGTATTCTAAGGGAGATTTTACAAAATTCATACAGTTTTCCTCATAGAACAATACAAGTGATCAATCACTTTTTTCAAAAAATTCCTTTAATGATATTGTGTTCTACTGTGAAAAGAAGCTCCATAAATGTCATCAAATCTGTTCTATATTTCACTCCTGCATGGCAGATAATTTGAAATATTGTATAGCTCTGAGCTGTGGCCATTGATGAACTTGAAAAACTTATCAATTTATGAATAATAGTTTATACCGATCGGGAAGAACTGGAACTAATACCAGTTCAGGAATACTGAACTTATAATATTCCACTTGTGGGAGTTAATTTTGAACCAATCATGTTATTAGAAATCCTAAAGAATCACTATTGAGATTGTAAAAACTGTTCTATTATAATTCAAATAACCAGTGTGGCCACGAAACCATGGTCCTTGAACAAGCTTACAAAATTAATGAACAATTGACAAAATCCTTCTATTTTCATTAATCATGTTATTCCAAAACGATAACAAAGGTTTGATCACAGTCAAACATTGTTTTAAAATGTTATATTCATATTAACTATTTCTTGGTAATTATATTCGATTTTTTATGAATTATTGTGTTACGATTTCTTTAACATTGTTTATTCTCGAATAGTAAGAATATTAAGTTTCAACCAAAGCAAACAAGATTATCATCAAAACAATAAAATGAAGCAAGTGTCGTTGAGTGTTTCCGAGCAATTGAATGCACATTCACCATGAAACTAACTTCTGATTTCGAATTTGATTGCCTTAGTTTTTTTCTGATTTCAAGTGCACTGTTTGGTCTGTGTCAAATGATAGGTTGCGAACGCATATTCAAATAAGGAATAATTTATTATGGACTATATTCTTCCAGTGCTCATTGCCGTCTAGCCAACCAGAAACGAATCAAATTATTCAAGTCACGTGATTGGCTCACAGTCGACGATGTCATTGTTGCACGACATTATATTGTTACGGTCGCACGCGATACCTAGCTAGACCACAAATGACACTCATTAACAAGAGTGAGCGAGGACCAAGAGTGTAAGACACAACTTGTAATTGGATTAACTTATTTTATTGCTGCTTCACAGTATCAGGGGTGTCGTGTTAGAACGATATCAAGCAGTGGTCTTGATTTATTCAGAGTAGGGTAACTTACATAATATTCTACAACTATAAAGTATCACAGGATTGTTTTCAGAGATTTTGTAAGATATGACTCTAGTTATAATAATCTCTGGTAATAGATGACTCTGGTAATCTGGTTATAATCCTGGAATGAAGAAGAAGATGTTCTGGTGGGCGGAAGGATTCTTCATAGTGGCTAAAGTTCGAGTTATTGACAATTAAATTAGGCTACAGAATAATTGAAGTGATTGTCATTAATATTCAGTTATAGAATTAAATCCTCCCATTGAGAATAATTTCTAATCTAATCTAATGAGCACAAACTTAAACGTTGCATGTAGATTAATCACAATCACAACATCACATAATCACAGTGTTTATAACACAGTATTCATAACGCAGTATAATCATTTGATTTAAAGTTCATAGAATAATGAACTAGAATGAATTAGTTCATAGAATAAAACTAGATGGCCGATCTAATAAAACAATCTCCGGAAGTAGGGCCCATAGTTCTATGGGCACATAGTTGTATGTGCCCTTATTATTTGAAAGGAATATTCTGTTATGTATATGAATGTAGCAATTTCATCTTAGCTTGAAAATGACTCTAATATGTACATTTTTGTGAAAATTACCTTTCTGATAATTCCCATAGAAATCCAACATTGAGAAGAGAGGTACTTACATCACCAATACACCTTTAAGAGGTGAAAATGATTGATGTATGAATTGAATTATTGATACCTCTAATATTAAACTTTCTGAATATACAATGATTTTTCATGGTTGAATAACTACTAGTCTAGTGGTTATTTATGCAAAATTTGGATTATTCATGCGGTATAAAAGGATTCTTTCTTATTTATGTGAGTTATGAGACACTTTGGGTACAGAATGTATTCCACTTTGCTCTGAAACTATTTTCCAATATGAATAGTTTTCTTTTTTTTGCACTTTTGTCACAGTATCGAAATTGCTGGCGGAAAACGGAAAAGCAGGAAGCAGCTAGCTGTGAGTAAGAAGTTTCTTATTAAAATGTAACTAACAGGTGGCAATATCAATCAAGTTTCGTTCACCGTTGTAATTTCAATTACAAAAGTTTGCTTTACTTGTCAAAAGTTGAGTCGAAACTGTTGGCAGCACTTGACTGCTTGAAGGGTTTGCTTTCCGATAAACGACGACTGCAGAACCAACAAACTTTCCACCATCAGGACCCGGTAACCGGCTCTTTCTCTTGCCAGGTCACTATTAAACTTGTCCGAATTGTATTTCAGGTCACTGATAAACTTCTTCACGGTCACCAAATCAATAAACAGTGGCCTATCCAAGCACGTTCTCAACAGGAAATTTGCAACAAGTGACCTACCTGCAACAACAATAGGCATCTGAGTTTTTGAAGGACATTATGAATCCACAAAACAATCATGGTGCCGAACAATTATTCTCTAAAAGTCAAGGGTTTTGATAATTTGTTTGAGCGGACTCATAGGATTGCTTTATCCTGAATGACTCCATTGCTTTGGAGATTAAATTTTGTAATCTCTACCTATGAATGCTAATCATATCGGATTCTGTTGAAAATTATTTTAATCAATCGCTATTATTACCTCATGAGTAAGGATTACATCATTTCAATTATTTCATCAATTGCTGAATTATACAATTCAAATTTCCTAGCAATGATCACTTTGTCTAGATAGAAATAATCTAAGATAATTTTGTGGTTTACCGAGAACTGAAGAAGGAGAAGAAGCAGAGAAATGAGCGTTGTCCTCCTGTATCATTTGAATGATTGATTTTGTTCTAATATTGAATTATACTATAATTTCAACCTCAGACTACCTCATCCACGATAAGTAAATGGAACGACTATTTAGGACAAGTAGAACAACTTTGAGAACTCAGAATATCATCTAAGTTAATCAAAAATCTATCACAGGTCTATTACAGGTCTACCTATAGGCAATACATTCATAATCAATATTATTTAAAACAGAGAAGGAAAATTACAATGATTACCCATAAGTTCATACATTAAAACAAATAGATAAATTGAATTCATCCATCCAAAATCAATGGAGTTTAGTAAGCACATTCATTTGGATTCGTCCCAAACGACCTCGGACATTTTCACAGAGATAGAAGCAAGAAATCGAATTCAACTTGAACGAAGCACTTAAAATCTAATGCATTGGTTCAGATTGACAATGTTTCTAGCGATTAACCACAAATTTGGGTTGAAATTGACTTTTTCCAGCCGTTTTTAGGGTTTCAGTGCATTTTACCAGTTTTTTTTTGTGAACTACATGGTCGGAAAGTTTAAATTGAATACGCCGGTGACCAAAACGAGCCTGCTGGTCTCTTTATTGGCTTATCTCAATGTAACCCTCACGAGGTTTAGGTTGAGTGAAGCTTGTAGGCTGTTGTATTATAAATTAGAATTCTGTGTGCTCTGGTGGATTCAGCATCTCCTAATGAATTCATTGTTTTCTAGTGATTGAGTACCGTTCGATTGTCTCTGATTGTCCTTACTGGAATATTTATTTGTATTAACCGGAGATCTTGTACTCCAAAATTCGTTGAAAAATAGTGTTATAATGATTGATGATTTAATGGAAATAATTATATGGTTCATCAAAATATTGTTATTTATGAAACCAATCAATGATTGTTCACCATAAATGATTATTATTCGGCATGTAGCATTGTCAATAAAGGAACTCTGGAAACTGTTGATCGAAGACATGAATAAGTTTTGTCTTATAAAACTATGATTATAGAACTGTGTCATGAATGATGTCTAGCAGAATAAATGTGTCTAGCAGAAAATCTATGTGTGGACAAGCCCGAGACTCGTACTTGGGGAGGTAGAGAGTTATAGAATTTAGGTCCCAGAAAAACAAAACTCTCTTTCAAAAAAGTTTTGTTTTTCTGGGACCTAAATTCTATAACTCTCTACCTCCCCAAGTACGAGTCTCGGGCTTGTCCACACATAGATTTTCCAAATCACTGCATACCTTCCTTTTCAGTATTAATAGGGACGATATTGAAGTTTATTACAGGGTTATAACTTGATTCAGGATCTAATATAAACAGTTTAACCAATCTAATTTGATTCAATGAAATTCAGGATTGATAATTTATCTTTATTCTTAATTCCTTCTTACTTCATACTTCGTGTTTCTGTTTACTCTTTGCTTTCTTCATTCTTTTATTTTGATGCTTCATGCACTCATATCCACTTCTTCCATTCTCTTTATTCATTCATTTATCTTCTTTCATTTGTTCATGGGCTGTCCATTATCATTCTTATCATTCTTCTCAGTCATTATTCATAACTTAATATAAAAAGAATTATTTTTTATTATTCTGAAGAACTAAAGATAAGAGAAAATTATATTATATTATCTACAGTATGTTGAACTCCCACCCATGTATAAGGAAGACTTGTGTCTTACCTTCATTGGGTGCGTATATTTCCCTCATAAAAAAATTGTTTTGTTTTCTTTTTGTTTTGTTTTCACATTTCTGTAATGTTTTTGAGGAAATAAACTTATTTATTTATTTATTTATTTATTTGTAATGGCTAGCTGTGTTCAGTGGCTAGCTGAACGGGCGTTGCTGGGATTATATAAATCGAGCTACTATCAATAGGAAAACATGAAAATCACCTCGTCATCACTGTAAACAGTCAAACAAAATAGTTGAAGATTATGCATTTTTTCAGATTTTTCTGGTCATAAACCTTCGCTGATGTTCACACAACATATTCCCAAGGTTTCATCCCGATCGGTCTAGCAGTTTTGGAGTCTATAGGGAACAAACATGCATAGAGACATTCATTTTTATATAAAGAGATTGTGTACCATCATTTATTTTTCGGTGTTTGATGTTTGATAGCACTAAAACCTTTTCCACCTGACTAGTTTAGTGTTACTAAAGACATTTCTAAACCACCGTTGCTTCACTGGGAACCTTCCATGAAAGACATTTCCCAGTACTGAGGGATCAATTCCAAGTTTAATTCCTCAGTGGACATCATTCCCATCACATACTCCCTCGTGTACTCTATCAAAGTAGTATCAAAAGCAAACTGACTTTTCCACGTTGCATATGGATCTGTTGCCTATTATCAGCAGATGTGTTTCATCTTGAGGGCTTCAATATTTACATCTCTACAGTAACTCATCGTTCTACTTTTTCTTTTTTTGCCTCCCGCTCCAGAACTGTGAGTCATCCCCGAGAAATAGAATTCAAAAAAGTTTTAATTGCTTTTTCTGGACATTTTCTAGTTCTTATGTAGTAGATTTCGTATACAAACTACTCTAGATAGGTAACCCTTGTGCAGTGTTCTGCCATAGCTCTGTAGTCTGTAACTCATAGCTCATGTCTCATAACTCAGTTTATGTATCCTTTTATGTATAATCATATTCATTTAATTTTACGCTTGGCATTAGATATATAGATAGAGAGAGATTATTTCTTAACGTAGCTGATGACCGTAGAGTACGATGACAAAGGAATAATATCTCTCTATCTATCTATCTATTATCTTTCTTTAATGCCAAGCGTCAAATTAAATGAATCTGATTATAAAGCAAGTCACAATAAATTATTTATTTATTGATAAGTGATTGTGTGAACTTGTTATTCTAACCAGTCTTCGCTCCAATTTCTACGAATTGCTCTTACTGCTTAAGTTCATAAATATTCTTGTTCTTTTGTTCATATCTCTTTTCTTATTAATATCCATCTCTTTTTCCCTTTTTTATTTGTATAATTGTTTTCTTTCTATTGAACATTGTTATTCAACAAAATATTCTATTCCATTGTATTGTTCTCTGTATTTGTCCAATTGGGTATTGTAACACATAAGGGTTGAAACCTGTTGTCTTCATAAATAATGTATAAAGATCTGACAAGTTTTATGCGTCCTGGAATTAATCACGTGTGATTGGATGGAGTTCATGGTGCATGTTGGTTGAAATCAATAACAATAATACAATTAGTATACACAAACAACATCAGGAGTCTATCAACGGTGTTATCGATTTCCACGTATGGTAGTTGTGTGCGGTGTATGCCGTATTTAACGTTGCTACTATGTTATTCGGCAATACAATGCCCTTTAGCTCAGCAGCCGTGTGCCCTGAATTACTGCAAACGTGGCCTCATCAAATCTGATAGCTTCAACAGCCAACGGTTACATTAACGGCTACATCGTGTCTGACAAAACACCTCTATCGTGAATTCTCCATAAACACACTGATATAATGGGCATTCCATTTCACCACAAGAAACATCAGACAAGCTTGAGGATAATGTTGGGATTCTTATCACTAGAAAATTAATACCGTAAAATATCGTCGTAATTATCCCTCAACGTAATAATTAACACAGTTAAAGTCTTAAATTCACAATGTGCCTCAAATGTGCGTTTATTACTTGAGTATATTATAATGCACACTGTATGATTGGTTTGGGAATTACTGTCCCCTAGTTATCTCTTCATAATATTTTAGCCGTAACTGAGTGTGAGGTTTAAGGTTTATTCAATGTGATAGCATGCCTGATTACAAACAATCCCACTGTGTTTATCACTCATATCACTCAGTGTGATAACGTCTGGTCTCTTCAGCCCATTATGGATGCAAAACATATCTTTGGGAGAATAACATAATATCTGTGGTCATGCTTTGGATGAGTAAGTCTCTTTCACTATAGTGAAGCATTCAAGTTCCGATGATAATAATCGGAATACAATTTGCTAAGCAGTACTATCAGAAAAAATATGGAGCTGTTTCAAATTGAAATGATAAATTCATACTTTATATAGAATTGATATTTTACTTCTATACCTCGAGTTATAGTAAAAGACCGACCATAAAGATTATTATCTTTGTCCCTATTATACCATGGAAGTGTGATATCGCGATGCATCAATATCTACTAACATTCCAATACAGATACATGGAACATTACTCATTACATTCTACATTTCATTTACAAAGTAATATTATACCGGGTGATCGAAAAGTCGCGCAACCCAATGTTTGAAGCCGTGTAGGAATGACAGGTAAATTTGTAAAGTATGATTTGCAAATGGCAATTTTTTATCCAGTAGTACAGAAGGTTGCAGCACTGCCAGATCACGCCATCGGGCGACAATTAGCCAGAAATCAGTTTGTTTGTTCAGTTCAAGTCGCAATGTATTTTACGCAAGAACAACGTGTTTCTATCGTTTTGAGTTACTGTGAATCGAAATCCTACGCAAAGTGTCAAGAACATTTCTCCAATACCTTTCCAGATGCTAAAGTACCAAACAAATCGACCATATGTCGTTTGTTTAATCGTTTTCGGGATACAGGGAGCGTGAATGACCGTAATCGTACCGGCAGACCAAGTGTTTTGACTGACGACAGACTGCAGACAATAAGTGAAACGTTCATTCGTTCTCCAAAAAAGTCTCTTCTAAAAATTTCTACCCAGACTGGACTGTCTTATGGAAGTGTTCACAAAATTATTATAATTACATCCCTACCGGATTAACGTAAAGCATCAGCTCCAAGAGCCAGATAAGGAGAAACGGTTCTCTTTTTCTCGTGGTTTGGCCTCCTCGTTCACCAGATCTGACTCCTCCTGATTTTTATTTATGGGGCTATTTGAAAGATAATGTGTACAAAAACAACCCGCATACACTAGATGAACTTAGAAGAAACATTGAAGACTGTATATCAAATATTGCTACTGCTACACTCAAAAATGGTGCGTGCAACGTAAGGAAACGCGTTGATGCATGCATTGCAAATCACGGTGGACATTTCCAGCACTTTTTGTGAACTTGTAGGTAGGTAAGTTGTAATCGTAACTTGTATAATAAACTTTGAAAGAAAAATTAATAACACATTACAGCTTTCTAAGACTGTTACCATTTTGGGTTGCGCGACTTTACGATCACTCTGTATTTCTTCTGGAAATTCACTCTCGTTAAAACTCTGAAAAGATAAGATCAAAGAGATTCACGAGAGTATTATAACTATTCATATTATATTAGGTATATTGTACCACAGAGAAATAAAGTACATTTTTCATTCTTTACTTCTCTGTAAATTGATGTGATAAACTTTGTACTGTGAACGGCTACAGCTCCATCTAACAGTTATGAATGAATTTATGTGAGAGATCATTTACAAGTAGATTGAATATTCTGTTTGGAATTATCGGTAGAGCCGTAATGAATTTCTTGAGTACAACATGGAATACTCAACTTGAGGAGTTCCAGAAACTCAATGATGTAATTTATCTTCCGAGAAGCTCGCGTATTCCAACAAACTTAACTACAGATTGAGTTTATGTAATCTATCGCTTGCGTTTGAAGGAGTTGAACAAGAATAGTTTCACACTTACCTTTCGTTCCAGGAAATTCTTGGATGTGCGTATCAATAACGCCTATTGATGTTTGGTCCAAATGTCACCATGAATAATCTGGAAAATTCAAATTAATTGGATCATTACAGTAATAAGGTTGGAGCTCAAATTGAAGGTTGAATATTTTATAGGGAAAACTCCACTTGAAATATCATGTTTATCAAACACACGACATTCACTTGGGACATACTTGAAACATGAATGTAGAGCTGCAAAACAAGTTTAACTGGAAGTCGATAATGAAAATTAACATGACATCGTTATTCTGGAAAGAAGGATGAGTGATTTAATCACAGGTTGCAAGCTTCTTTGATCAATATTTCTCATTCAGAAATCTCTTTCTCGACAATATAATTTTTTCCTTAGTTCCATAATTACATATTTCCATAATTCCATAATAATAACTTTCTTCACCTCAAGCCCCTCGCTCTCGTTAGAGCTGTGCCACTTCACCCTGCACTCACGTCACACAAATTTAAATTTACAGTTTTCAACTCGAGTCTACGCACAGGTCACAGTTGCCCATGCAGGCTGAATCCTCTAGCTAGAGAGATCGGACTTCACTTGAATTCCTTTGAATTTCAAGTTTATTCCATTGAATTCTCTCAAATCCACAAACTTATCTATTTGACGAATCATCACAATGTGCGCTAAGTGTAGATCATTCTGACATATGCGAGTGCAGAAGTGAAGGCAATAGTAATTGATGGAGCAATCCAAGCTCGATGAAGAGAAGAAAGTAGGCCGAGTAGGGTTAAGTAGAAGGTGGATGGGGAGGACCACTTGAGGGTTGGAGGGCTGGCTGCACCCTGAGCTTGCTACTTCAGCTATTGACAGGCATAGGCACCTCCAAGGTGGGCTGCTCCAAGAATGATGATGAAGTCACTCGCACAGCAGTGCTGCTGCGAAAGTTCGTTCGACCCATTGAAAGCAGCAGCACCAGACGAAATTGTGGCACTCCAAGCTAATCTGATAATGAGCCTTGAGTTTCGCCAGTCGAACCCCTCCCTCTTCCCCAAAGCTACTCATAGCTCATAAACTACTGTGCTCATTAACACGGCTCCGACACTGTTCTGCCTCAAATTTCAGCACGCTGCCCTAGAAACTCTCTGGGAACTACTCGGTTCCCTGTCAAATGGGAATATTATTGTAGAAAATAACTCATTCAATTCTATGTTGATTTATCAGGAATTGTATGTTTCATTGTATAAAATAATCCGCCCAATACTATGTAGATTCTATGACCCTTTCGGTCATATCTACATTTTATAATACATACTTTCGGTCATATAAATCATAGTATATTAAGGAATCGTGTGTCTCATTCAATGAAACTGTGTAAAACTTATTCGAAAACAGTTTTTTGAGAAAATTGGTGCTTTTAAATAAGCAACACCTCTCCACACTGATCGATGATATAATGATTGATTAACATTATTTAATTAAATTGCAATTCAACTGTTTTGAATAATTTATGCGGTGAAGTACTGCATTTCGGACTTCGAATAAAGAGATTTTGCTGTATTGATACCCACATAAGCTCTTAGCTTGTGCGTGGGTGAACGAAAGAATGATGATGAGAGATGAGTGGACCTACAGCTTTAGGTATGTTCCGAACTGAACCACCGAAAATAGTATCTCAAACACTTGATGCTTTTCAAGTATGTTGTTTGAACGGATGAGTTCAAACAACTCATAGCGCATAGCGCACCCCAAGAATACCCCAATATGGGATTTGGCGTGCAAAGAACAATGACATCAAAAATTTTAATTGAAAATGAAAATTATCATATTATTCTATTGCGATTTTGTCTTCTATAGAATATAATCTCTTGTAATTAATATGTACCCAGGCTAGATGTATTTAGCCTGTATTTTTCATGTATTCAATGTATTTTTCATGATCGAGCTCCTTTGAATTCAAGTGATAGGGATAGAAAAAAACCTTGCTCATCACCAAAGCATGCATGTTTATTAGTTATACAAGTTCTTCTTTATTTGAAAGTATCTTTGTGAGAGCAAGTAACGAGCTATCAATAATATATCCTTATCAACACAAGACAATAAACAATGCAACACAACAAGCATCATAATATAATATGAATCTTGCTTGAGTGGTATGAATTTTTCCATTGACTAGGTTCCAATGATCAAGTAAAAGGTTCTACAGAATCAGAAAAGGTTCAGAATCATGAATATAATTGGTTAATCGACTCCTTGACTCACGGATATATTATATTATACATTACAAATAAAATATTATTACGCTCTTATAAATAGGAGAATTTTACATGCTAAAACTGAGTGAATAATTCAGATCCACTTCATTTGATTCTAGAGAGCCGCAAAATGTGGTAGATATACGAGTTCATTTTGGATCTAATGAAGATGCATAACTTCTCTTTTCACCATTTGAACTCGAGGCTTGAAGGCCTACATGAAAATGCATGAACTGCAAGCAGAACTGTAATTCTCTGTTTTTTTTCATGAACAATAGTTCACAATGACGCCTGGTCTGAGCGTTATTTATAAGCCTGACAGCCCTCTATACAATGGAAAGCTTCTTTCCCATCATGGCTGAAATAATCCAAAATAGGATTTATGGCTTTGCAACTGTTCGTCTCTTCAAGTTTTCATATTTTCGTCTAGAGCTACATTCGAAGAGATTCACGGCTGGACTGACATCACTGTTTTCATTGTTCTTATGGCATGAACAAATTAATTTGAAACTATGATTCGTTTTCTCAAGCATAGCAATTTTTATTCTGTGAAATTCAACGCTTGCAAAAAATATACTCGTCTCAATAAGTGATCAAAAATTAGACAGTTTAAAAGAATATTGGCAGCCTTCGATTTCTCTCGTTCTGAATGACAGTCAATTAAAAAGCTCCACTCATTGAAACTTTAATTTATCTTCTTAAGAGATTGATAATAATTATAATTTATCATTTTGATACATTTCAAATACTAATCAGAACTTAGAATCACTGCTTTATGATAATCACCTCTTTATGATAATATATGTTTTGTGGCAAAATATTCACAAAATATCTAAATATTATTAAATATTAAAGTATTATAAAGTATTATCAATAATATCAAATATTAAAAATAATTATTATAAAATATGTTATTGAATATTAAAATATTATAGAATAATTCAAAATATTCTGATATCTATAGAAATAGCCATTTCTATTTTTGAAGTGATCAGAAATTATGTTGAATTTGAAAATTATTCATGATCGATTCCATACCGTCTCATTGAGCAATCAATTGTGCAGCTTATCAAATTACCAAACAGATTGTTGTATACCTCGTAAGATAATTTTCTTCCATTGAATAATCAATCATTTGAGATTCAATCTCAATCAATTTATGCCAAAATACGCGCATATGATATGACAAATAGTTCCCATCTATTTTGATGATTAGAAAAGTAAGCCAAACAAGTATTCACAATATTGAGTCAATAAGATCACTGACACAAAGTTCTGGTGGAAAATAAAATATAAATAACGAAATTGAACATGCTACTCAAACTACATACTACACAAAACATTTCAAACTTATATTTCAACAAATCGAAGATCTTGTAAACGAAGTGGTAAGAGAAGTGTTTTCCAGCACTTTCTGCATTGTTGATAATACATTTTCCCAATGGAAAGGGGAAAGTCTTATTTATCCTTTTTCTGATTTGAGTTTCCAACATGAAAAAAAGATAAGAAGCTGTAATAGATTTCTGTCACTGCAATGACAAAATAATGCTCGAGATCCCTCAAAAATGACAAAATATTCTTTAGGGAATGAGAAAAGTAACGTAACATTGAGCGGTTTGCATTTGCAATCGATTTTCCATAGCTGACATGACAAGTTACTTTATCCACAAAACGGAATATTCAAGTTACTTCCAGCTTTGTTCCATACTGCATGAGGGAGCCATTCAATGTTTCTCTTTCTTGGAAAATACACGTATCCTTCTCGTCCTCCAAGTTCCAAATTCATAAGAAAGTCTGCAATGCAGAGTCTGCTACCTTGTGTCTCAAAAATTCATGCCATGGGATGTTTTGAAAAAATAAGAGAGAAGATTCATTATGATATTCAATGGCATATATTTTTATGTTTCAAATCGAGGAGTGAGAGACCGCTGTTGTTTGATATAAATCCCTAAAACTCCCTTTACACAAGCTGTTACTTTTTACAATTTTATTCAAATTTGCATAAATAGCTTGAGTGGGTGACCTCAAGAAATTGAGGGATAAGAAATGACTGATAGTTCCGCTAATCGAGTAGCCTACCGTGTTAATTAGAAGATTATTGTGAGTTGAGAAGTTCAATAAACATATCAATTTCATGTATGTTTTTGAGGGGAGAGGATTTGAATTGAAATAATACGAGTTTTTTTTTCAAATTTGAACGCTTCTGATCAGATATTATAAATATCATAGATTGATGATAAAATAATAGAATAATTCAATGATCGGATAAATCATGATAAAATAATAAAATGATTCATAATAAATAAATGATGATCGGATATTATAAATAAATAAATGAAGAACTGTTTTATTGGTCTTTAAAATTTAATTACAACATTTTCAGAAAAAAAAATTATACAATCATGCAATAATCAGCAGCTACTGGGGTAGATTATTCTTATTACGATAAAGTGGATGAGTATTGTCTCCATTACGTCTGTTACATTTTCAACCGAAGCGTATACATCAATCCTTGTACAGCCATACTTCCTTGCACAAAGATATTCTAGGCACTTATTATCCTGTCTGAAGCCTGAAAAATATATAATCTAGAAATACAGTATATAAAAATAGATAATCCAATTAGATATAATAAAATATAATATAATTAGATTTAATCTAATATTTACGTTCTTCGACCATGAGTCTTGAAAAAGTAACCAGTTAATCAAACAAATTTTTGTTGGTGTTGATGTTATAAAATGGCTCTATTTGTTAGATGTTATAGCTCTATTATTGAAAATACAAAAATGGATACTCAATACTGCGGTTCACGCATTACAATTCTAGGCCGTTGGAAGAATGAATTAGGTACAAATTGAAATCTGGTGTAATTGACCATGGCGAGGGCAATTTCCACATGCTACGATTGGAAAAAGCGAAATCAGGTCAAGTATCCTTGATTTGGAATCCAGCTGACTCTTTCGTCTCATTCTGTGTGAGGAATTGTTGAAAGTTTCGAATAGTTGGGAGTCTGAGCCCCCACACCCCTCCCCTCCGGCCCTTTACGGTTCGCTTGCGAATTTATCGCTGGAAAGTTCGCTGCCAGTGTGAAAATTCCAGAGAAAAGCCATTTTATAGTTCCCAGACGGATACCGAAAGCTGACTCATCACTCTACCCAACGTTGAATCCAATTCAAAAGTCAAGAGTGCATATTTACGTACCAGCTCCAAAGGTACAGCAATTCCAGTCGCACCATTGAAACAACAGGCTATCAGTCAAAGCTTGCAGAAGAATTCAAGTTGTGCTTGATATCAGGAGCTACTCCGAATATTTCCACCCTTTCTCATCAACAACACTCACACAAATTTGTTAACACCACACCAACAATTTTAATAGCTGTTTTTAAAATGTGAAGAGGTAGTAGAATATTTATTTCAGCAATCCTGCGAGGAGTTTTGTAAGGTGACCTAAATTAATGTTATTCGAGCCAAATTAATATTTTAGGGTGACGCGAGATGAAACTATTGCTACAACTGTTTAACAGTAAGACAGCTTTGCAGTTGCGTGGGTAATGGGAGGATACTGATGAGAGATGAATAGAAATACAGCTTCAGGTGAGTTCCAAACCTCCAGGAAACGATTTTGATTCACATGAATGATATTCAGCGGATAAAAGCCTTGAACTGAAAGTGGTCACTCTCCAAACATTTTTAATATTTTTAAATGACTCCAAATGACAATGACCTGTAACTCTTTACATCTCATATTCGTCCATAAGTGGATCATAGTGATGATATTGAGTTATAAGAATTTTTAGTAAATCTCTTGACATGGTTTTCGAAATCTGGAAAATGCCAAATTAAAGTTTAGTCTCCTTATTCCTCACAAAATAAATAGAGTTCTGTGATTTTTTTCAAAAACGTTTCTAGTGAATAATAGTAAGACTCTTCATGATTATCAATAAATTATCAGACTCCTGAAATTTATAACGTTTAGCTCAGCATATAGTAACTATTATAGTTATAGTATTAAATGTTATATAAGTTTTGACATCACAATTGAGGTAGTTGAGATACGTACTACAGAAGTGAGTAATTCAAGATTAATCGAGTATATTAAGGATGATATGCTCGAATTTATCTGGAATAAAAGATCGAGATATGAATGACGTCTTAAGAAATTTAGAATATTAATAATTCCTCACTAATAATAATCCTATCGGTAATCGATTGTGTAAGATTACCGAAAGACTATGTTGATGTTCGCTAATCAATGATATATTTTAATAAAGAATAGTTATACTATCATCTTTGATAACGATTATAAAAAACTCCAAGGTAAAAAAGAGACCGTTAATGATGAGGAATAGGCCTAATGCATAAATCTATGAGTATGGTATCCTTTTATCATCCATTTATTCATTGAACAAAAATACAATCACTATTCAATCACTTTTTATTGACCAAGAATTCAACACACAAAGTGATAGTTTTTTAGTCTTTTCCTGGAGCAGAGTTACAATGGAATCAAACTTCTGATGAAAGTTATAGTGAATAGCTATACTTACATTGGCTACTACTTACATTCATGATGGAGAAACTGAAGAATATTCAATCCTATGTAAGAGCACGGTAGACGCTACGATCGTTACGACCGAACTCTTCCGTCCTTTTTTCCAATGACTGGAATCATTCACTGTCTGTGAAATGATGCACCGATGCGTGAATGACATTCATTGCGCTTCTATGGAACAATGAAATCTCCATTCAAGACCAAACTATGAAGAGTTACAAATAGAATCGTAGAAAGACTTGTTCTGAAAAATAATACAAGAGCTGTTTCCAGACTGGATGTGGTTCGAACTAACAGTGGCAACATTTTATTATCGCTAATGTTTTTCCCATTTTCAGCGTCGCTGAAAGTAGTATGTATTATCGTGCTATGACAGCCAGATGCGATCCAAGTGACAAACTTGGCGTATTTTCTGTTCGGGAAAAAGGGTAGCACAACATACAAACGATGTACAGAGTCACGCTTCTCTCCAATTTGTGCATGCGACTCAGAAACTGTTATTGAATGCAAACACTCCGAAGGTGAGAGATTCGGCGAAGAGGTCCCTATCACTTGGAAACCGATAACGTTTGATGGCAGTGCTTCCATATTCCCCAAACCTACAAGATATTCTCGGCTTATGATTTTTTATCATCTCTGTTTGGCAAGATGAATTGATAGTATTCTATTAAAAAGGAATCGCTGAAGACGTTAATGGTCAATTTCACCTACATGAGATACTGAAATTCTAACTATAATGATAACTTTTTATGGTAGTTCTTCCATATTCCCAATACCTACAAGATATTCTCGGCTCATACAGTAACAAAAAAATCACTCCTATAAAATAACCAGTTAAATTAATAGTATTTTATTGGAATGAATAAATAAGGCGAGGTGGAACCTAAAAAGAATAGGAATGGATTCGCTGTAGACGTTTTAATAGTCAATTTTATCCATCATCCAAGAGACACTGCACTTTGACGTGGAAAATTAGTGTCGAAAGTTGAAGAAATAGCATGAGTTTGAAGAAAGAACATGTTTTTGTTTTCTTGTATTTAGTGGCAGAGCGTGGTATACTTATTTGGTCAACCAAAGTTTGGTAAACCACGCTTCGCCACGGCTCGTATTGTGTTAATAATTCAATGGGGCAGCTTGTTTGATTTTCAAATCCTTTTTAGACGTGTCATGTGTTATTGTTATTGTGAGATGTTTTATAAAAATTTCAAAACAAACATGAACACGATATTGTTTTCACATTCCAAAAATGATGATCATGTTAAAGACGATGACATGAAGACGGTATAATAAAATCAAGCAAACATGTGAATGTCCCAGTTCGCAGTACATACAGATATAATACTTTACCATACATAGTGCATACATATACATTTCTAGGTTTCATAACACAGTTTCCATGCATACTGATGTTAACACATTTATAAAATCGATGCAAACCCTATAGGAAATATATACCCGGCTATGACCAAATAAGTATACCACGCTTCGCCACTAATGCAAACCATGTAGGCCTAATACTGATTTCAGATATCTTTATTATGAAATAAGCCTGCTATCACCATTACAGTGTATTGAATTTAATTTTTTCTAGTTCTTATTATCTTAGAAATTGAAATTTTCCACCAACAGCTCATTGACGTGGAAACAATGAACTCGACCTTGTTCTCATGTATCAAATACAGTATTTTCAAACTAGTTTTCATACAACCAATAATAATTGCTACCAAGTTTCCTGGTGTAACCGTCAAGCAGTTCAAAGCAGTTCAGTCTAGTAGAAGATCGGTATTTAATTGAAAGAGCAAGCTACATGGAACTACTCTCTGCTGACGTGAAAATTGAACTTGCAATAATATTCTCTTTATTAGAAATTCCATTACGCTCATAAATTGGTTCCAAGCTCTGTGATATGCGTTGTGGAAATGCAAGTTTACTTAACAGGTTTTGTGACTAGAATGTCAAACACACTCTACGTTACACTTTTCAGATCATGAAAATTGAAAATTATTAGAATAATTCCATACTCCGATATTAGAAAGCTATTTTTTGAAATACTGGTGCTTCACTCCATGAATAAGAAGAGTTCAAATCTCCTTCATACTCTCAGATATGAGGATGAAGAGTTATGATTGAGACATTCATTCTCTCAGAAGAGTCATGTATTACTAACTCAAAACATTGTTGTACTTAGAAAGTGAGAGAAATTGAAATGTACTCACAGATTAGTGTTGATGGCCATTGCGCTATATTTCACTTTCTGAGTACAGCAATGTTTCAAGTTAGTAACTTTGAACAAGTGAAAAAGGAGATGGATCCACATCAAGTCATGTATTGTAAAATGCAATAAGTCTTATAGGTCTTCTAAGACCTGGCATGTAAATAAGAAACCAATCAATCAATCACACGCCTATAATGCTAGTATACTAAAGTCTCGCATTCTGCTTCAGAATTCGTTAGAATTCAAATGTGAAATCGAAGGATTTATAATGGTTTCAATTTCAATTTTTGGAATGAATGTGGAGACAGCATTCATTTAGAAAGTACAATGATCTTAAAATTCACATGAATCTTCAATTACAAATAATAGGAATAGAATGTCAGGACTCATCACTATCATAATCCATCACGAAAATATGAATTTTCAAGATCCATACAGTAGAAATAATACACGAGGAAGTCAGTAACTGTTTCAGTATTGAAATAAGGTACCGTATTTAAGTACTCGGTAATTAACACCAAACCACTAAAAACGTTTCAAATCAATCTTCAATCTATATCGTCATTTTGTTCATCCTCATGTTTCGTTACTTTACTCATCAATATTCCATCCTCGGTTACTTAATTTTATCTGTTTATTTATTGTATTACTTCAGTGACTCATCTCTCAGTGGAGAAAACCATTGAGAAGGGAAAGAGCATAATGGGGATGCTTTACCTTTATCTCATATTTGAGAGTCTCATATTTTAAGTTGAACATCATCGAAATATGTCTTCAACCCATGACATTTCAAACTTTAATTATATGTAATTTTCTTTCGAAACAGCAAACAAACTGTTATTCATCATTCATTTATTCTCACTAAATTCATTTATTCATACATTGAATGTGGAGGTTCATACGTAGTGATCATTGCAGAGGTTCAATCATTCAGTGATGATTACCCAGTGAATAGTGATTATAATGTCATTGGAAATTCGAGTTCGACAACAGGAGCATGACTGTCTTGAACTCATGCCATACTTTATTGTTTCAGAACTTTCAGTGGTTCAGGATTATGGACCTCTACTAGGTCCATGTATAGTATAGTCTGGCAACAGACAAAAGAACCTTCGTATCACCTAAATGATACAGTATCACATAGTACCACTACTCTAGTGAGCGAGTGAGATAAACTGCTGCATTGCATAACGTGCGCTCTCTCTGCGCAGTAGAGTTCTTATTTTGGAGGCTCTTTTGTCTGTTGCCAGACTCTAGTAGTCCTTTTTTTATAGTACTACCACTCAGTAATTCATAATTTTATCAAGGTTGACAACAGAGCTCTTTATTGGCATTGTGATAAATAATTCCTACAAATCAATTCATATGAACCATGATCATGGATTCAGTATTTATCATATGGAAACGGAGGGAATGAATAATTTATATGAATTTCAATAGTCGTGCCGAATTAATCATTAATGTCATCAATGCGTTTGCTCATTTGTCTACGCAGTGGCTGATATTGATGAAAACAAAGAGTGTATTTATCACAGGACAGCCGTGACCAAGGCCCAAACGGAATTGTCGAGAGGCACAAAAGGTCACAAACACCTTTCATGGTTACTGGAAAGGGTCGCGTAATGGTTTTTAAACCCGACGCCATCAATCACGCGTTTGCTATAGACGACCACCATTATTCCATTCCACGTCAGAGGCATATGCAACGCAACGTTACCTGAATACCGGCGCTATTTATTAGCGGGGAACTGTGTATGACACACCTAAACCAATCTGGAAAGTAACTGGCTTCCATTCATATTGATAATATTGCCACTGACATCTTGACACTTAGAATCTTGAAGGAAGCTCATAATATAAGTTAGAATAAACCGTTTACTAGTAATTCATTTCTTTTTTTCAAATTAACAAGAAATAATTTTTTAAATTAAACCTGTCTAAAAATGAAATTAAATTCTTCAGACAAGTCATAACGGAATCATTTAACCATTCACTTTAACTCATTTGAGATTGATTTGAGATACAGAGGACTCTCTAGTACCAACTTCGACCAATGAATTTTATTAAAATCTCACATCGATATGTCGAACCGTTTTTGAGATATTAACTGATTTTGGAGTAAATCTATCTATATTAATAAAAGAGAGTTGGTGTCTGTACGCTCGCTTATAACTCGAGAACGGCTGAACCGATTTAGATGATTTTGGATTATTTTGAATTGTTACAGCACTGGTTAACATAATATGTATTAAAATATAAGAAAATCCCTCTATAATTAACTATAGCAGCATGCAATCAACGTGTCATAAATCAGCTGATCCAGTAATAATTAAACAGTGATTTCGACACAATAATCAAAAGGCTTGAAAGTCTTGAGGACCTTTAAAGTCTTTAAAAGACCTTTTTAAAGAACACATTTCAAAGAATAACTTTTTAAAAGATCTTTTTAATAATCTGCAAGATTCAGCATTTGTAGGTTAAGTATTGTGATCATATACTCGTCGATCAGCTGATTTATGACAAGTTAATTGGCTCCTGCTGTAGTAGTTCTGTGAACAGTAGACCTCACGAAAAAGCCATGCTAGCTGAAATCAGCTGTCAATGCGTTTACCCGTAAATTAGCGGTTTTCTTGTCCATGTGTACAGAATTGGCCCTGTCAACTGTATCGTTGACAGAGATGTTGTCAGGCGCCCCCCAAATACGATATGTACAAGTAATTTAATCATACATCTAATTTAATTTTTTACATTTTTATTTACTTTTTATTTTCTATATTTTTATTTTTAATTTTCATTTCTTTTTATCATTTATTTATTTTATTTTTAGTTATTTATTTTTAAAGATACGCGACGTTCCACGTTGCCGCTTTCGCGGCGCCCTCTGACTGCAGCGTAAAAATCTTATTCTGACCCAGCTGATGATCATTCCATAATATGACGATGTTTATATTCTGACCCCGAACTCAAACCAATTATTATTATTAAGTTTATGGCTTTTTTGGCGGAGAGACCCTTTCGGGTGTTCCACCTTGCCGAATTATCCAGTTTTCACTAATGGAAAATATGGAAAACATTATAGGTTAAGTCCAACACTGAATTTTCAACTTATAAGTCCCGAAAAATCTTCAAAATAAAATTTTTTCAATTCATAGATTAACAGCACTAATACGATACTCACGAAAGCACATTTCAAATTAAATATTGGATTATACAAAAAAATTTAAACTCAAACCAATCACTTAATTTTATAAGGTTATGAAAATTCACACGTTTGAAACTTTATGCTTTAAAACCTCAAAAACATCACCAGTTCCACAACCAGAGGTAGGTAGAATAAACTTTGAAGCAGGATTATTCTCACTCTTAATATTAACGATGAATATTGAAACCCATGAGGATTGAATGAAATATTGTGAATGGTTTTTTGACATGTGCATAGACATATTCCATCATCATATTTTATAAAAATGTTTCTTCGAACAGATCACTGTTAATAATCATCTGTTAATAATCATTTTTGAAAAATCATCTGTTAACGCACGCATGCTCGTGCAACTTTCAACTTATAGTCTTTATCTCATCATAATAAGATTACATGGGATCCTTTGTGGTCCTCCATGCTCGTGCAACTTTCAACTCCCACTTTCAACTTATAGTCATTTATTCAATTCAAAATAAATCCTATCACGTGTTCCATATAGCTATTGTATATTCCATACAGCCATTCATATATAGCTATATTCCATACAGCCATTCTCTTTCCCTTCTATTTCGTCCTCAAAATGCAAAATTAAAAAAAACCTTACATATACATCGTCGCGCAGTCTCAAAATGAACATTCCTGCCAAATCTTATTGAAATCTGTCAATGCGTTTAGCCGTAAATGCATTACAAACAAACAAACAGACGAAAGCCGATCGACTTGAAACTAGACTTCACTTCGTAGATGACTGAGCTTCGCTCAGTCATCTCTCTTCGTTCGGTCAATAAATAATTAGTACATCAATGACCTAACCTATCAAACATTTCACAGACATGTTTTGAACTTGCCGGCTACCGAAGAACGGAAAGACGATCGTAATCTAAGACCAGAGAAATTAGCAATAGAATCTTAATCCACAGTAGCTCAGTGGTTAGCGCGTCTGGCTCTCGACCGAGAGGTTGGGAGTTCAATTCCCGCTCTGGTCTAATTTTTTTTTTGCTCTAAGTTTTCTACTCTAATTATTTTTTACGCTAGAATCATCAATTAAGAATGAGTTATCGATCGTATCATATATGTTTTATTGTTTCTAATAATAAAATTGAAGAACGGGAATAAAATTTAAAAAAAAATTAAAATAAAAAATTAAAAAAAGAAATAAATATGAAAAAATTCTTTTAATTAGAATAGGACTGATAAAAAATTGAAGAACGGAAATAAAATTAAAAAATAAAATAAAATAAATTAAAATGAAAAAATTAAAATAAATAAATATGAAAAAATTCTTTTAATTAGAATAGGACTGATAAAAATTGAAGAACGGAAATAAAATAAAAATAAAAAAAAAAAAAAATAATAAATTAAAATAAAAAATTTGGGGGGGAATGGAGGGGGGCATTTGTGGGATGACATTTTTTTGGGGGTGGCATGAAGGGGGGACATTTGTGGGGAGAAGAGGGGGGACATTTGGGGGGGGGGAAGAGTGCGATACGAAGTTCGCCGGGACAGCTTGTGATTGATAATTACGATATCTTAAAAATGGGTTGACAGATCGTTGTGCGGTTTTCACCATTCATTTTCTCTCGAAATTCTGTAGTATCGAAATCATGTATCATGGAAAAAATCATGTATCGATATCATGGTAAATGTTACCTTATCATTTAAAAAACTGAAGTTAGATTCAATATGGTGGATCTAAGATGGCGGACCAGATTTTTGAAAGCACAGTAAAGTAGTATTTTCAACTTTACTACGATCCCCAATTTCACCTACTGTCAAATTACCTTTGTATAAGAAATAAGGAATATTAAGCCGTTTCCATAATCTTCACCAACCCTGTATAACATTGAATGGATGTATAACTACAAGTAACACTTACAATCTTGTCAACGGATTTGAAAAATGTATTGGAGTTTTGCACCCTCCAGCTTACTGTTTACCATATATCCTACTTACTGATCACCATGTTCAACTTCATGTTCAACTGATTTTCATGTCAAGTTTTCATTGGGGCCGAGAGATAACGTTGTATTACCAAATGATTGTTAAATGAGTTAATTGAGCGATACTTTCTCAGTTCAAGAATTATCTGTCAGATCCGATCCAATCTCATCAATATTATCACTGCAGTAATAATAGCTACTAGAAGGCATAAAGCAAACTTGCATACATGGTGCATGTGGCATAATCTTGTCAGTAATTGTAGCTAGCAGCCATTGTACAAGTACAGTTTTGTATGATAATTTGGGTTCTGACATGGATTAACTCTCTGTTAGGAGTTGCAGCTACTGTATATTGTCAGTAACAACCCTCGTCATTCTGCGCTTGGCTGTATACATAACTTAATTGAGTGCAAATTCTGGGTGGGATGATGCATCCAATGGAATAACAGCTGCATTTAACTGATAAATGCACAACTCCTTGCGATGATATCATCATGCTGGAGAGTTTGAGTTTGTCAACCGAACACATCACAAATTTCATTTCATGAAAGCGATAGTAGTCCCAAGGTTAGTGGAATTATACACACCTTGAGTTGTCCAACCTTCAAAGCACAAACAATGAGTTGAAGTGAGATTGGATAGATAGATAGATGGATAGAGTTTTGTTCATTTCAAACAATACAAAATCAAAACAATTCAAGAACTAGGTAATTCATTTTCAATCAATACAATTCAGGACACAAACACAAGAGATAAGTGAGATTATTACTATGAGAATAGCTCAAGCTTAAAGTGAAAATCATAAGGAAAAATGATGATTTCATGAGACACTTAAAATATTCTTACTGCATTATCGTATCATAAAATATGTATAGTTACGTTTTTTCCATATATTCATTTATTACCCACATTTTTATATACCGATCATTCGTAATAACATGGACTAACCTAATAATGTCTTATTTTCGATAACAAAAAGACAATAGTACGGTACCGTACCAATTT
Organism: Laodelphax striatellus; assembly: GCA_017141395.1. Lineage (NCBI taxonomy): Eukaryota > Metazoa > Arthropoda > Insecta > Hemiptera > Delphacidae > Laodelphax > Laodelphax striatellus. The sequence goes on along the minus strand of CM029534.1, from coordinate 15,568,389 downwards.
TGTTCAAATCTTTATTCAAGAGAATCCTTCATTCTGTTTCTGGAAAAATTGAATCGCCATGACTGTCATAATTCATGGAAGCACTCTGAATGCTTTGAAGGTAAAAAATGTTTTTTTTTTTCAAAGAGATGGTACATAACTGTATCAACCTTCTGATCCTGTGCATATAGAAAACAGTTCAATTGCAGTTATTATTGATTACTTTGATGGACTAAACTAGCGTCAGTGGTTTAAAATTTCTCATCCTTTGGAGGAATTCTAATCTCAATAAAAAATTGCTTATTACCCTTCAATAAATAATTAATTCATCTCTGAGTCTGTTCTTAATATATCCTTTCTGAGTATTGTTCTCAATATGGGGCTTCAATGGGACTCTTATCTCATGAATGAGATTTTCTTACTTCTCAACATGACCATAGAGAAGCATACTCTCCAGTCTTACTGGTTTTAGTAGGTCTGTTCTCTGTGACATGACTATATAACTTAAATAATCACCAAGTAACAATAGGGCAAATATTTTATTTTATCTATTTTTTTTTTATTACAAACACATACATTTCAATAAAGAATAACAAACTTTTGATAGTCAGTAATCGGGTTAGTATTATGTTTATATGTATGAGGTCAATTGATGTGTAAGGCAATAGAGACTGTGTTTAACTTGGTCTAATGTTAAACTGAGTGCCCAGGCTCAGGCTTCTCCTCATCAGTCAAGTCTGTAGCCGGGCTTTGTATATATGCAAATTGACTAATTTCGTGAGACCAAACAAGCGTTCAGAGTATACAAGATACTCGAAGACTAGTGCATCCTCTTGGACAGGAGCCGCCTCACATTCTCTGGATAAGCTTATAAAGACATGTCTATGTGACCACCACTCCGCTCAAGAGGTGGATAACCACTCCACAACTAAAGGACAGCAACCGTTGTTTGTCTGTGTGCCATTAACGGAACCAAATTTGATTACCAGATATTGCTTGATCAATATGCTCACTATGATTGATCAAATATAGTCTGTCTTTGAATGAACAGAACGCTAGCGAATAATGTAATTGAATTCTGGTTAACAGAATTAATTTACTGCGTAAGACCGTCTACTCAGGTCACATCGCAAGAGATGCAAATCATACATGGCCATTTGATTAGGGCTCTGTAAAACATTTAAGGTGCCTTCATGAGCTTGGTGTTTAGACCATCCTTCCTTGTGATCATGATGGTGCCTTGATTGCAAACGTTACATACAACATTCTCAAAGGAAGCTGTTACATAATTATTTATGTCATAATACTTGGTGCAACCACCGTTTCATGGTGAAATTCATAATTATTAAACTTATAATAAGTTGAAAAATAATATTTTACCATTACTCTTGAGGACTACTTATTATTTATATAAAAGATTGTTGCTGATTAAGCTATAACAGTTGAATTTCAGAGAAGCGTGAGAAATGTGAAGAAACAAACTTACCTTTTTAATTTTGATCCGGAAGTCATTTTTCATGCGATTTATATTGAAAATAGTAGGGTACTAGATTGTTAAAAAATATAAATAAAAGAGAATATAGTAGTCCAGATTTAAATTTTTCAAACAATAGTCTATTGTTATAAAATGTTTGTAGAATATAGCAAGTCACACAATCACTAAATTCTGATGAGGTGGATGGTAAAGGATAGAATGAGATGTAAATGACAATGTGTTCACCATTTTGAAACCATTCTTGTAACTTCGCAATAGTTATCGTCCGGAAGAGTGAGAGAAGACTGAGAGGTGCTTGTTGCCGTGCCTTTTCTGTTGGAACGTTTCAAGGTAAAGAGTAAGCAACTCTCCCATACTTCAATATAAAGCGGATTGCTTGCAAGAAAATATTGATAGAAGTGCTTCTGACAAGTAAATATTTGTCTCAACATCGGAATTTAAATTGCCTGTTAAGAAGATTGATTGATCACAAGTAGGCTGTCTCAGCCTCGAACTTTGTGGCAAATATTATTAAAATCCATCAAATTATATAGAATGCTCCTGAATGAAAAATTATATAATTGAATTGAAAAGTAAACAAAAAATTGTATTAGGTGCAAAATTCTGCGTTAGATTATTGATGTTTGACGTTATATGATGCGCCACTGTATAACTCAGCAATCCCAATGCAATGAGATTAGGTGATGATCAATTTCTATGTCCTGCTTCTCCTGAACTCTCCTCTATTGCCAATAAAAAATATTCAATTATCATTCTGTATAGTTTGTATTACCTACTTACTTTATATTACTTTTTTATTGCCACTAATTTTGTCATACATTTCTGCCTATGTTCACAACAAATCTTCATTGATATTTTATCAGTAATATAATCAGATATTTTATTATTCCAGTAAAACAAATAGAATATTATTGAATTGAATAATGGATTTCTGATGGTATCTCAACGCTTATCAAATTGTCGAGATTGGATTCCCATTCGCACTATTTGCAGATGAGAAATATATTTTCAAGGTCTCATAAAATTTAAAGATAACTGCAAATCGTTCTCCAATACCATACCAAAGCTCTCATAACTTTTGCTCTTTGATTCGACAGTTCGCATAATAGAAGCAGAGAAATTCTCAATGCTTACTCAATGTTGATAGTAAATGCCACTGGCAGTCATAACCAGGCATAACTATCAGCCGTTTTAAACTCAAAAACTTCGTCTGACCAGCTTATTGTTTCGCAATAATGAAGAAATTCTCTACTTCATTCAAAATTTTCTCTGCATGTATTTTACAGCGGACGTATAACATTTTATTTATGAACTATGAGGAACGCATTAGAACGGAGAAGAAAATACAACTGAAACCTTGCACAGAAGAATAAACGTATACAACGGAGTATCCAAGGACTCGACATAGCACATTTTGAGGATAGAATACTTATTCTTTGCTTGTAACCCTTTTAAATTCAACTTCCAATTTTAAAAATTGATAAGCTCCTTACTTGAACAATGAAGATAATTATTATACTGGGGATATAATTGATGAGCTATTTTTGAATTTGTAAGAGTCAAGGAATTGTATGAGTTCCCTTTGTTATGTGAAAGCTTATTTGAAATACTTGGGATATTCGAGTTTGGAGAAAGATTCTGTAGCGTTGATAATAAATTGAATTTCTGAAATCGATGGAATACAATATCATCAACAAGTAGATGAAAATGAAAGATAATTTATTCAAGTCTGGTACTCATATTTTCTATACATGATCTATTGAGTGGTGGAAAGTTTCTAAAACTGATTGATATTAAACTTGTTTAATCTTGGGCACCCTGTTTACGACAGAAACTTGACAGGGCGTTACATTCATACTGAAACGACAATCATAAAGAACATATCATGAATTTCAGCCCACTTTGTATGTATCATTGTGGCCCAGTCCGCAAATCAGTTACAAAAGTAAGTTTGAAACGAAGCTCATAGCGGCTTTTGGAGATAATGTCACCTGAGTATTTATGTTAGAGAGAGATTTATGCGATACAAAGTCCAATACGAACGAAGTTTTTGAAAATGGGATTCCGAGAAAGGTCAGCACATGGTTATGAAGGATGCACGACCGTTCTCTTTCCAGATTAAATATCTGTCTCCTACTTTATTCCACATTCACAGAACCGTTTCTCCACTTGAATCCTTTTTCGAAAACTTTTATCGTGTTCCAAAGCCTATCTTTAACACTCCCCATGTACTCCTACTTCGAAGTTTTGAGTTTGATTTCATTGTTTTATTTTTTCAAGTCACACAAATACGCATGTACGTTCTAGAAAGATCCAATTTCCATTTAAACTACAGTATCTTGAAACAGAAAAATTGTTTTTAAAGGATCACCGACTTCTTTTACCTACCAACTGCTGAACTCTTGAGTACGCTGTCCTCTTCAATTGATGTTTCTCTATGCTCACAACAAAATAATGAACCGATAAGAGGATAATGAATCAAGAAAATTTTAATCCCTTTCACTTTTTTTCCAATTCCATCAACTCAGTTTAAGTTGATCCCATCAACTGAGTTTTGATGTTTCTACACACTCAAGCTATTTTACTCTACAGTCTACAGCTACACGTTCAAATCTATCAGTTATTAATTGTAATGGGAAAATAGACACCTTCTTAAAAGTCTGTGATGATTAGGCCAAAACTACATTGAATTGATGATAACAAATCACTACCACAAAAACAGGAATAATTTAATGAGGTATATGGAAGTAAACGTCTATAAAAACATGTGTCTTGTGGCCGAGATGACTTATCGCTTTTTGATAAACCAAGTTTCCTGGCTCGATCCCAGTTGACTGAAGATATTTCAACTATTTTTGGATCACTCCCGTCTTTTGGAGGTGTCATAAAGACACAAAGCCGTCGGTCCATTCTGCCTGGAAAGCAGACTCCATCTCTCATCATCATATTCTTCCCCCATTACCCACGCTAAAGCCAGCTAATGTGGGTATTAAACATGAAATAAATTTCGAGTACATTTTTCATTGAGGTTTTGTTTTGTAACTGAAATACGGTGAATATTCACTCATAACTTGCATTCATAACATAATGACTTTCTATTTATTGACAATACTTCATATCCCAACAAATGGTAATTCATCAACTCTTAATAATTTCTTATGGATTACAATGAAACCAGGATAGGTCAGGGCTCTAATTTGTGAAATGGAATTTTTTCATAAGAACTTTATTAGAGGAACAGACTGATAAAGAAACGTTGATGGAGGCTTCCATTCAATGAAAGTATGTGGGGTAAATTGTTGGAGAAAGGCAGCGTCCCTAATTGGAATTCTGTTTTTTATCACACGTTCCTTTTGTATGACAAAAGATAATAATTGTACTGTTGGAGACTGTGCGATCCCATCCATGAATTCACTGACGGCTGTATCTCTTTGTTAGACTATTTCATAGAGTCATATAAAATAATTTCACATGACATTCGAGAGAAATTATTCCAATTTTCCTCATATGTACAGAATGAATGAAGGACTGACTTCAGGCATTGCCTCATAGATTTGAATTGAAGCTTCCCTTCCAAAACAAGAAAATTATTTCTCCGTATTCATTGATTATCACCTCTTGACAAAAATCTGTAAGTCCAACCAATACTCACTTACATAGTAGTGTAATACCCACTTAAGTTACAAGAGAGTAAAAGTAAAGAGTACTTCAGTAAATAATAAATAAATAAATAATGATTTATTTTCCAAAATACCTATATCTATTACAAATACAAATTCAAAAATATTTACAGTTAATGATACAAAGATTTGTTAGTAAATAAAATCATGAGCAAAAATGTTACAAAACATGTGGTTGTTTGGAAAATTGACCTACTCCGCTATGGCAAAGCCATGTCCTGGAGTAGGTTTGAATTGTTGTGTGCAAATAAGAGTTAAGTGATAGTAATTAGTAAGTGTTAAGTGATTGAAGTCTAGCGTGTGTATGATTTCTATGTTATGTGATACTATAAATGGTTTGAAATTACTGTTTCTATTCTCTGTCTTCCTTCGCTAATTAACCAATTTTGTACTATTGCTTTGAATTGTTTAAATTGAGTTATATGTTTAATGTTTTCAGGAAGTAGATTATATAATTTTGGGGCTAGATGATCGAAGTGTCTTTGATATAGTGCCTTCCTAGCAACATTAGTTATAAGAAGGTTCCTGTATCTGGTGTTGTGGTTATGGTTTCTGGTTTGGAAGCTGGCTGGATTTCTGTATATTCTGCAAAGTATTTCCTTTTAGTACAGCTGTCTTGGATCCATCACAACGAATTCGCTGAATAGCTGGTCCGATGGATAGCGTGGTGGTTTCCGGTTGATAACCCTTATGATCAGCTTCTGTACCTTGAGGAGCGGCTCAATATGCAGGAAGCTTGTTCCTCCCCATCCTACAATCCCATACATCAGCAAGGACTGTGCCAGAGAATAGTAGATAATTTTTTCAGACAACTCTCATCGACTAGTGTCCTCAAGATCCTGAACTTGTAGACGGTTTGTCTTAACCTCCTGCATAAGTCATTGATATGATGGTCCCAGCGCAGAAAAGAATCCATGGTAATTCCTAGATATTTGTGAAACTGCTTCTTTTGAACTGTGTATGATGCATTGTTTAGATGATTATTGACTATTAGACGATCTTCTGTTGGCTGTCCATGCTGAGTTGCTGAGAAGGACAGGAAGTAGGTCTTCTCATAGTTCAAGGTAAGGAGATTCCCATTCAACCAGTGAGACACCCTCTGCAGCCCAATCTCAGTCTTTCTCCAGGTCATCCACCAGGTCGGCTCAGAAAACAGTAGAACGGTGTCGTCTGCAAACGTGGTTATGGATCCATCAATCTCCATATTGCATAATGGATTTATGTAGAGCAAAAAGAGAATTGGTCCTAATACTGTTCCTTGTGGCACCCCATATTCTACTGTCAACTTCGTGCTCACACATACATTTACTCTGACACATTGTGTTCGGTTTGTCAGGTAGTACAAGAGATTCAATTTATGATCCATTACTACCACTTTTACAATATAAACCGACCTTAATGATATTAATGTTAGGTACCAAAAAACAATTTTTAATAAAAAATAGGTTCTTTACCCAACCACTGTTTCCGATTTATTGTATTGTACCTATATTTTGTACACTTTCCTTGTATCTATATTTGTACTTGTACTTTTGTGTGTCAGTAAATAAAATAGAAGTTGTTTGAAATATATTCATTAGATTTTGAATTGAAAAGAGTAAATATTATATGGAAATACCGGGAATAAGTAAGTTATTTTCAACAGCTATTCAACAAGCTTACAAAACTCTGAACGCTAGTTTTTTCTATTCATAAATTAAATTAAGAACAAAAACCTAATAATTAGTCCGATCGCATCTCCTCGTTACTCGAGCAACAGAGGAATGATTCAAGAACGTTTCCAGCTTTGAAATAAAAAGATTAGAGTTTTAGCATTTCCATGACGGGGGATAAACAAAAGCCATTATGCAAGTTAAAAACTTTCGATAATAATTATTCAAATCCGCAAAAGTTTCCTTCGGCAGACTTTAATATCTTACACTTGAAGAATAAATTCAACAGCGGAAGAGTCCTTGTATTCTCAAAATGGCTGACGGAGAGAAAGTTTTCTGCTATGGAACAGTCTGTGTAAATTAAAAAGAAAAAAGGATTCAGCCAAAATGAGACTTGGGACTTTGGGAGATTCCAAAGTCCAGTTAAACGTTTCTTGAAACGAAACAGATCAATGTAAGACTCTAAAGTTTGCAATTCGAATGTAAAAATATAATAATTATATTGGTTACAATGATCCAGTCATTTTGTTTTTTCTCTTCAATTTTAACAATTTTGAGAGATTCTTAGTTCTCCCCCCAATTCCACGATGGAATGAATAAATGAATAATTAGGCTTATCACTCCTCAATAATTTCAAATGATCAACAGCATGTTTCATTATTTATCTATGTGTTATTTGATAAATAATAATTAATATTGATTTAAAAGTCTTGAATATTTGATAAAACTCTTATACAAAGATAACTCAATTGAAAAAAAGAAGATTCTATTGCTTCTAATGTCATAAAATAATGTGATTTTGGATAGTAATGAATATAAAATAATTTTATCACTTTGAATCCCTCCAGCAACATGTTGGTATTTATTTAAGGGTAGAATTTATGTACATGAATCAGAACCTATCATAATCATAACCTGTAACCTATCACATATCATAACCTAAATGTAGCGCAAGTCTCAGTCTCAATTTGCGATGTCCTTATCATCTCTTGCAGGGAATTCCTCTCTCAACTGGAGAGCAAACATGGATAATATATGATTGAGATAATTATCTTGATGTGTCATGGAAGAGATAAATTCTACATATTGGATCTTGTAATTCTACTATTCACAGGAAAGTAGTGCTCCTATAGACTGTTCAAGGAAAGGAGAGACGATGTAAATAAACCTGTGCGTTCTATCTGGGTGCAGCTAGAACGATTCACTGTAGAACTATTGAAATAATAATAATTATTATTATTATTATTATCTGCAGTACGTGATTCCAGTCTGACCTTGAATGAACATATATTGTGAACTGGAATTGACAGAAAATTTATCGAAAACAACTGTGAATCATCGATTTTATACGCACACAAATGTAAACAGATTGTTTCGGCTGTCTCGACTCCGTGAACAGAGTATAGTAATAATTACACAGAAATACCCAGAGAGAATATAAGTTAATATTGTTCCTATTCTCTACTCTCTGGAAATACCGCTGCTACCTAATGTAGCTGTATAATAAAGAATATTACTACATATTCTTGAGAATTCCCTAGTAGCACTTTATTTGAAACACGAGAGACATTCAATGTCAACGTTTGTGTCTGCTTATCATAAAGTGGGACAACAATTATAAACCAAGACTGCACATGCAGACAAATGAAATGAGGGCATGCATGCAAATGTGACTTTGACTTCCTAAGCCCTCATGAGCTTGAAATGGAGAAAGCTTCTTCAAAAGCATTTCATTTGCTTTTTAGAGCAATGAGAACCCTTTATATGAGTATTCACTTATTATGTGAATGTAACCTGTGAACTGGGAACAGAATGCGGGGAAGAGATGTGATGCTACAATAATGAATATTAACAGTCACTCGAAATGATTTGTTAACTTTGACCTGGTTTCTCATATATTGAACAATATCTATCTCACTTTAAACAAATAATTTATCCCCATTTGTATTGTGCTCTGTTATAATTCCTATACGTAGTTGGGAGTATCTTATAAGAGTATTCCTGTAATATAATAGTTGGGTCCGATTGTGTATTGGAAAAGTGTTCAACAAAAGGAACACACTGCACTTCATTTTGCATGGTAAATTTGATTGAATTTCAATAATAGGATAATATATGACAATAAAAGAATTCACACAACGATATATTGTGAAAATCAGATCAATTAGAAGAGTAATATCTCAATGCCTTAGAATAGAATTTGATTTAGAAACCTCCAAAAACTTTTCAGCTTTTACTCGTTTATTATATACGTAAATAATGCTGCATTCAGTATAATTAAACAATACTATAATTCCCCCAGACGATTTTGATATTGGAGCCGAATACAAATTCTATCTCCTTCTTCAGTCACTTTTCATTTTCAATCCTTTTTTTTATAATCATCACAACACTCTCCATGGTATTTACAATTCAATTGTATACCAACCTCTCCTCTTGATAGATTATGATAAAAATATATCTATGTTGGTTTGATTAAATACCTACAGATTCCCAGTGTAAGTAATCCCATTCAAATTAATAAGTACTACAGAATCAAGTAAGTAATCCAATTTCTTCCATAATTCACTTTATAGAGAGATAACAGAGATAACTAGTCAAGACCATGAAAGCGATTGATTTTGCCACTTCTCGACATTAATCGAAAATAGCTTCTCTTTGTAAGCCAACGCCCTATGTTCACAATGAAGTTCGAGAGTTGAAAGCTTACCGCCTATTCTGGAATGAAATCAACCGGTATCTAGAATCGTAGAATCAGTCATATCGTGATTGTGATTTGAATCAAAATCTCATGATTTGTGTCCCAACTTGTGTTCATATCGATGTAGTCTCACAAAAACGAAGGACAAATTCAAACAAAAATTCCATACAAGAATCACCTATAGGCCTAATCAATATCTGACAGCTCGACCCCAAGATGTCAACTAGAAAAACCTATCAAAATGAAACGTTACTGTAAAAAACGCAGAATAAGTGCTACAAGATGGAGAGAGGAAATAAAGTGTAATAGAGAGAATTGAACAGAAAAAGGTGAGAATGATAAATTTGTAAGGTATTTTTTGTTTTATTTTGAGGGTGATGCCCACATGAGTTTCAGGCTTGTGCGTGGGTAATGAGAGGGGTGATGATGAGAGATGACGATTGTTTTTAGGTAGTTGGGACCGACGGCTTTTCGTCTCCTCCGAAAGACGGGACAACTAGAGAGAATCGGGAATTAAGTCAGACAGCGAAGAAAGGTGAGGAAGACATAAGAAATAAGAAGTTCTATGTACAAGAATAAAAGCCATCAGCTATAAAAAGAGTAGCCTAATATCACACACTTTTATAGATGTAGTACAAACCTACTACTGTAGGTGTACGTGCACTGACAGCTGTAAGTGTACAAGAGGCTTTCTCATTTATGAGAAGAAAAATGAGATCGATTCACACATAACAGTATTCGCAGTTACTCAGTCTGATGTAATCTTATCATTTTCATAGCTCTTTTGTGTTTCATTTCTCATAATAAAATACTATATTTTATATATTCTATATTTCTCCATACAACAAGAAACATTATAGAGTTCCAAAGTGGGTTTTCGATCAAAACCTTACCCAATGTTTCAATATTTCCTGAGCGATCAGTGATCCTGGCAGGTGAGTGGACTCAATCAAAAAGTCTTGACACCTGTAATATCGCATAAAAATTATACAATACTATACTATATTACTGTATTTACTGTTAAATATAACTTGTACATTGTAATGCGATATTACAGGTGTCAATACTTTGAAACTGAAACTACTCAACTTTCAGGATCACTGATAACGTATGATAATTGAAATTAAGATTCAATTCCTTCCAGCGTCAACTTTTTCCTTCACATTATAGAAACGAGTTTTACTTAATAAAATACAAAGCAACTTTATTTCGAGATTGTATAGACGTCAATTGATTTGAGAAGATGTTGTCCGATTCTTGTGAGACGTTGGAGTTGAGTTGAATAGTTTTGTAACTGTATACGTGGCACTCGAAAGTCAATAAAACGAACTGCTGACGCTGAGAACTGCTACTCTAGCCGGGTCGCCGTAAGCGTGATAAGCACACGCTCTCAGTTCCTGTCAAGCCAATTCAATCAGCGCTAATATCGGGTCAGCAGATCAGCAGCGTTCGATTGATGTGCTGTGTGTATAGAGACCAAAGCTAATGATCAGCACATTGGAAACATGATCAAATCACAGAAATAAACGGTGAGGTTAGTGAGAGACTGTGGAAAGATAGGTCTTCCCTGGGATGAGGTTGATGAAATAAAATAACAGACATTTCAGACTCAAATCAGATAACTCTTGATTTTGGAGCAAATTCTTTTAGTGACTCTATTTGTCTCTCTAGTAGAGTGTGAATTTATTAAGGTTTCTACTGATTCTTCTAGGGAAAGATCTTTCATATAATAATTATACTAGTGAGAGTAATAATTATAATTATTACTATGGAGTGAGCCCACAGTGCAATGTGCCGGTTGCTCTGCTGAAATTTGAAATCAAGTTAATATGTATTACTTAATTAAGCAGATGTGTATCATCCAAGTCTTGTTGGATGGATGTGAAACATGGACTCTGACAAGAAAAATTATTGTGAAAATGAGAACCACTTTGAGAGCGATGCTAAGGATCATGCTAGGAGTTACAAGAAGAGACAGAAAGACGAAATTATGGATTGCTAAAGAAACAATGGTGGGAGATATAGGACGATTGATAGTCGAGAGGAAATGGAACTGGGCAGGGCATATAGCGAGAACAAGAGACAACAGATGGACGAAAACAGTTATAGACTGGTATCCACGTACATTGAAGAGAAGCAGAGGACGACCAACCAACAGATGGATTGAGGAATTCAGAGGAGTTCTGTGGCGGAGCAACTTGGCAGAGGGTAGCGCAGCAACGATCAGAATGGGACCGGATGAAGAGAGTGTACGGAGGTATTTGGCTATACAAAGACTAACAGACTAAGGCAACAATAACAATTAAATCAAATGCACATAGGTTTGCCAACCTAAAGTTCTCTTTGAGAAAACCTCAGCTGAAGCTGATTTGCAAAAATTATACTAATTTGTAAAAGTAGCATATTATTTTGAAAATTTTAGATGTGAAAAATGCAATAAAAGGTTTATTTATTCATTTATTCATTTAATTAAGCAGAAAGGTTCGAGCAGTTCCTTCAGAAGCCGAGAAATTGAGTCTATTTTAAATTTTTTCCACAAGTACGAGCTTTTTCAAAATAGAATAATGAAAGCTCCATATTCAGGATCACTAACCTCAAACTGCATCAAAAATGGCCCAAAATAACGGCCGCAGTGGCTGTCATTAGTCTCGCAATACTCTATTAACGATTGAGAATTATTTATAAGGATTATGATTATTTCCTGTTGACTCTTTTAATAAATTCTTCTGCTCTCTGAACTCTATTTCACTCTAAACTTTTCACTCTATTATTTTTTGCCTGTTAAATATGAATTAATTCTCATTCATTCTACTCAGTTTATTCTCAGATATAAATCTCCACTTTTAAATACCAGATAATATAAGAAGATCATACAACTTCCTATTTCTATTCCTATTCCTATGCAACCAGTTTTCCTCAGTACTTTTCCTCATGGAAGTTCATATTCTACCCTCAATCTGTAAATCGTAAATTTTTTTTTTCGAGGATGATGCCCACATGAGCTCTAGGCTTGTGCGTGGGTAATGAGTGGGGTGATGATGAGATATGACGACTACTTTTTAGTCAGTCGGGACCGACGGCTTAACGTCTCCTCCGAAAGACGGGAGTGGCCGTATTTGTCAAAATCCTTTCCGTCAACCAGGCTCGAACCCTGGCCCAATGGATTTTATCTGACTGCTGATAACTTAATCAGTCTGACGCCTTAGCCGCCTCGGCTACGAACCACTCCATTAATTAATTCAAGTGAGTTCAGGGTACAATTCCAGTTATTTTTGTGGATGATGTACTAATCAAATATCCACTTGAGCCTAGAGTTGAACTCCATAATGCTGAGTCATCACCACTTTTAATAAGCCGAAAACATATACTCAGCAGACACCACATTTACAAGTTCACCATATTATTTATGCATTCCACAGCTCACTTATTCAACAACAAAATAAACTCAAACATAAGCTACATTGATCCATAAAAACAAATGGATTCAGCTCACTTATTTTATACCTACTTATCGAACGATGCCTGTCTAGTGTCTATCCATTCATAAAATTCAACAAATCAACAGTTGCATTAATTTATGGAACTGAACATTTTCGAGTGATGTTCAATGTTTATGTTATTTCCTATGATCGCATAACTTACGTACAATCCTTCCAAATCAATACTACCCTATGAATGGAATTCAGAGGTAAAATTCGTGCGTTACCCGATTTAAATGGCTGTAACGAACAAAATTTATGTCTCATCGCGAAATAGTCTAGCGGTGTGCTCAGTGATTTAGACTCTGTTGAATGTGGTGGCGTTCATTAATTTAGTACTGTTGTAGGAGGGGGGCGTAAGTTAGCTACTCTCAGGCCGGGACTCGGTTGGATGAGCAAGCTAGGATAGGACAAGGTACCCCGTCAGATACCACAAGGGTTGATATAGTTGCGGTGGCATGCCCGAGAAATACCGTTATATTTGTAGAGCACTGTTTAAATTTTGCGGATACATGAGCATTGGCGCTCTCTCAACCACCAGCTACCAGATGCAAAGTATCAGCTCACTAACAGAATTTCCCTTTCAAATAGTTTTATCATGATTTGTAGGTCAAATCCCATCAAGTGCACATCAAGTTCTTCTTTTCAAATTGAGAAGTGTCTCAAAGTTGAATTGGATGATGTCTGTCAGAAGCTGCATACACGTCCAGGATGTGTAACTCATTAACTAAAACTCATCATACGAAACGTCGTGACGTAAGCTGTTCATCAGTGATACAAGATGTATGTGACAGAAGCTCTTGAAATATTTATATTCAAACTTGTGAATTAATTGATCTGGAAGCAGCTTTGATTAATTCAAGCTGGATTAAAAACAGCTATATGAGCAGCAGGATATAAATTATTGAATGTTGAAGCAACAGAGCTAATAAGAACATAATTCTTTGTTCTGAATCATCTCCATTTAATTTAATGAGCAGTGTATTCACTCAGTCGAGATTTTGCTGCAGAAACTGTTTTCCTGAGTGTTCTAGTTCACCATCTGAAAGTCTCTGTAATCAATTTTCATTTATGATACATTATATAATGTATACATTACATACAAATGTATTAATATAATACATAATAATACATTTCTGATTAATTTTCACATCCATGGAGATACAACTCTTTAATTGCACATCTATCTACTTTCCACTATCAGAGGGATATTTGTTTCTTATCTCTCTTCTCAAATGAAACTTGAGATGAAAAGTATTGTTTCCCATACATCTTAGTCTGAGACACATACTGTAAGCTATCAAATAAGAGACTGAGTGGAACAGTCATAGAAGAAACCGTCTTGATGATACTGACGAGATGAGGGAATGAAATTTCCAAGTGATGAAGCCGAAGCAAGTGACAGGCAAAAAAATTGTCGGAAAAAGTGGATTCAGGAGAATAAGTGAAGCCACGCTATCATAACAGAAGAAGTGGAAGTAGACGAGTTATATTACTTTTTTTAGTAAAAAACTCTTGCTCTTTATTATTCACTGCTGGAAATGACAAACTGTTGACTTTTAACCAACATTGCGTTCTTTAAAATGCTGAAATTTTCCGGTTACAGCACAAGAAGATAATGTGTTCGTGCACTTTCTACGCATGAGGAAAGAGTTTCTTGAATTATGTCCCATGCGCCAACTATATGACTACTTTTTGTGTAGGCCCATTAATCTTGAAGTTTGCTGCTTCCAGTAATGGCATGGAAAAGGCGTTGAGTACGTCCTCGAAATAAGCGGGAAATAAAACACGCCAATGAAGTTGGCAACTCTTGAATACAAAGCTTTGATTCATATCTCGGCGAGCTTGGCCAGTGAAAAAGAGGCCAAAGTCGATTCAAGTACTTGACAGTTCATGCAGAAGCAGCGAGAATTTTCTCCTTCAAACCCAATGCTTCTGTTGGAGATTTGAAACGTGATCCCAACTTGAGAGCATCTAGACCTTGATAATTTACTATTATATATATTCCTTTTTTAACAGACTATAAATAATTTATCACAGCTATGTGAGTACAAGATAATAACATAGTGTGATAAGAAAGTAAATAATAAAAGTTTGTACTTATGGATACAATATTTTCAAATACTTTGAAAATTTGAAGGTGAAACTTTGTACTCACCTTGGATTTGGTAGATTTATTATCAAGATGCGCGTTTCAAATGAATAAATTGAGCCCCAAGTCAAACTCACCTGCAAAATAAAATATATATATTTTTTAAATAAACACGAAAAGCCCATTCTATTTGGCTCAAAAGCCAATACTAAAGACGATACTTGTGAATTTCACAAAAATGTTATAAATTTGTTGATAGTGAAGATTTAATATTGTTATTTGTATATATATTCTCTATCTATTATTACTATCTATTTATTCTCTCAGTTCTGTAACAGAACCTAGAAGGGAGATTCTTGGAGATTGAGGAAATTTTATGGATCTACCATGATTTGAACCAGTAACCAATGAAAATAGCATTCTGCGGCGAGTACAATAAATTGCTGAAATGACAGAGATCCAAACAGCATCAAAATTCCATTTGGAAATAAAACCTTTTCCACTTCAACAAAATACCAACTAATGCATTTTTCGTTAGTAGACACATCATTCGGTGCAAAGCTTCCAGTGTTTTTACAATCGAATGTGATGTTTTCTTTTCATCCAATGTACTTTCCCATCGCACTGTGCATCAGTTCAGTACCTGATACACGTGAATTCACCTGAACGGAATTTTCAAAATGGAATGTAAACTGGATGCATTGCAAAATATTTTTCACAATTAGGGCTATACGCTTTTTCGAAGAAAAACAATCTTCTCGATAGCATTTTAAGTGTTTAATGGGTGGAGGGGATAGAAAGCAATGGTTTGAATTTAAAGCTCTAATATTCTATCTACAATGAATGATTGTATTCAAAATGATACCACAATAAAATCATTCCTATCAACAATGAATGATTGAATTTGAAATGATACAACAATAAAATAGTATTGTTTCTGTGAAAGGCTTGTTAGGGGGCTTGATTGGTTTCCTCCTCCTCCTCCTCCTCCTCCTCCTCCTCCTCCTCCTCCTCCTCCTCCTCCTCCTCCTCTCCTCCTCCTCCTCCTCCTCCTCCTCCTCCTCCTCCTGCTCCTCCTTTTCCTCCTCAAAGTTCCCAATGTTTCCCGCCTTCAGGGGTTCACTGTACACTGAATAAACGTTGATTTCAACCGGAACTGCTATTGAATGAAAAATAGACATAGTAGTAGTAGTAGTCTCACAAATGGGCCTATTGAGAACGAGACATATAATATATAAATTGATAGGTGACTATACATATACAGTCTAAGGATCAGCACTCAAACCCCGCACAATGTGAATATAAACATTGAGAATTCGATCTCCCCAAGCGACCCGGTTCACTAACATTCAAAACAATGCAGAACGCTAACCATTCGCAGCTCGGTTTCTTATCAACAACAGTGTAAACCTCTCCTTTCTTCTCCAATTTGACTCAACGTCATCACTGAATTAATGAAACTCAGCCGAGCTCAAATTTAATCTATGCTGTTACAGAGATATTATACGTAAATTTCCATTCCAAGGCCATACTTGAATACTCAATGGAAACCACTAGCGACTCAATATCATTTATCAGTCATGATTTGTCCATTCCTATCAATGACAGGAAGTTGAATAAGTTTTGAACTGAGTGATAAACCATCAGTATGAAAAATAATATTATGGTAATCCTTTATATTCCTACAGAAATACAAATCCATCAACAATATTCTAATAGAGTCATCATTGTGATATTGTCATCTTGTGATGTGAAAAGTGGAGAAAAGTCGAGTATCTGTTCATCTACTGTCCGCGTCTGAGCTCCGTAGCCCTGACGGCTGAAGAGCAGGGTCAAGGAGTGCTATACTTTTGCACTACAAAAACGGTTTTCGATGACGTATCGCATTTCTGCAAGGGATATGGTACGCAGGCAGTAGTTCTATTGAGTCTTCTAATAAAATACGATAAGGCGTAATATAAACGCTCAGAATTTATAATATCAATCTTTAATTTTCTTTAATTTACTCTTCATTGACACAGTAGTACCACAAAAAATAATTCGTAAGGCAAGTTCAACAACAAACAATATAATATTGAAGTCGACTGAAATTTAACGGAGCAAAGAAAGTGAGATTTTTTCAAGAAAAACTCAACTTGGAAAGGAGATTACAGTAATTGAAGGAGGTTATCTATAGGAGACGAGGAAAATTACTGTTTGGGAGTTTGTGAGAGAGTAAGTAAGAAGTAAGTTCCATTATTAAAATTTGAAACTTATATACGAAATTGCAAAATAGCCTACTTTTACAATGCTGTGATGAAATTGGATTTGACGTTAATATTCAGCCTTTTTTGAAGCAGCCTCTTCAAGACGTCTACCAAATGATAGTTGCTATTGGAGGTTTGAATTCAACGAATAGAACTTCAACTTTAACTCGAACGAACTTGCAATTCCCCAGAATTTGGAGTTCCATGTGAGCTTTTGAGACGAAAATCTAATTACTGAAGAGCTGGAGGAGAATGTCATTTGACGACAAAAACTTTGCCACTTGTACGCTCTCTAACAAGAGGCATATTGTACTTCTTTCCACTTTCTCGCATGGTACACTCCGGAAAACTGAGTTGCATTTCATGTAAGTTTTAGAGGCTGTGAAGGGAAATTTCAAGCTCCTTCTACCCATAGCAATCAAACCTTATAGCGACATCTTCACAATGAGACTTGGAGAATTTTTGACAATTCAATCTCTTATTCCATGTTGAACGCTCTATTAATCCGGTTTTCTATTCCATCCCTTCTTATTGTTATTATCAAACTATTTTTTCGTTCAGTTTTCATTTTGATAATTGTCTACAAGAGAGGAATAATACGTGTACGTCTGCATGACTAATAAATAAAATACGAATAAAATATATTTGGTCCAAAATTTATTTTAAGACCATACTGCATTCATGGGAATAATAAATCTGTATGACTCATAAGTTTTCACATGAATAACTTCAGGATACAAAAATGAAGAACAGAAGTATGTACCTCTGTGAAGCATAACATTATGTGACAGTAAGAGAAGACTACACAGAATTCCAATATTAATACCACACGATCCAAAGTGAAAATTATTGTATTAAGATCACAAACAACTTTCCTTTCCATTATATATATTTTACAATTTGGCTAGGATATATTGAATAGAATATATAGGTAATATTATTGACTTTCAATCATCAATATGAAAATCACTTGAGATAATTCAATAAAGTGGAATTTTAAGCTTGAGGATGAATGGATAATCAACTTTTTATCAATATTAAACAAAAAGAAACCATGAAGACTCGTAGGTTAAGAGATATATTCTCAAAGTTGGACATTACAACAAAGCCTTTGAAATTGGAAATTCTACATGAAGCTTGTTAAAATCCAGTTGGAAGACTGTTGTAAATGGAGAGGACAGAATCTACTCAGTTAATGAATCTACATTTTTGTCATTCACGAAAACCTTCAAAAATAACAGGCATATTTCCTGACAGCGTTTTTAAAAATACAAATCATGCTCTCTATATCTTCTTCCTGCAGGCTAGAACAGAATACAGCGTAATTTGAAAAATGGTCTTTACCATTCAGAAGAGAGGGTGAGGCGGGGCATTGTCTTACCCTGAAGCCTTCATATCACATTTCCCTTGTCTCCGTGTCTACAGCAATATTGGCTCTGATGAGCAAAGCGTGTGATTAATGAACAAAAGCCTCTATTCTCTCTCATTTTATTTTTAATTCTCGTGTTTCATAATCTACTTGAATCCTCACTGCCTGGCAAGTCAGGTAGGTAGAATATGCACACCTGCAATCGTAAATTGATGATGGAAGAAGCCGGAATGATTGACTAAAATAACAATCACTCAGGAGGATCCTGATTCACAAGAACCTTGCGGTAAAACATAAATGAGGTGAAAAAGCTCTAGATTTTTCCAATATGTTGATTCAACATAACGAAAATTACTTTGTCAAACAACAAAGTGAATTCGTCATTATTATGAAAACGTGTACTGATACTATACTATCACAGTCAATATGATATATAATGTATACTATATACGTATAATATCTAATATCTATATTATATACTATACAATATCTCTTCTTCTTGCTACTATGTATCAATCAGTTAAGAGAAAAATGCTGAAGAAAAGTCAGTAATAATTCTAATTCGAAATCATTCGATTCATCCAGAAGTGCTTTTGAAGCTCAAAATACGTTAGTATAATTATATAGTTCGCATTGTTCAAATTTCGTAAATATATTTTATGTATTTTGTCAAATGTATATGTATATGTAAATGTACATGTATATGAGTGGATTTTAACATGAAAACAGTAATATTACATTAGTCTCGTTTGTGAATATGAGAATATTTTCAAATCATTGATTCTTTTATAGTTTGCAAAGGATTGTCAAGTGGACAGCCCCTCTTGAAGAGAATTTGGGATAAACTTCTTGAAAAAACTTCTTTTGTGAAATATATGTGAAAGTTTAAGAGATAAATGAAACACCAATAATTGTGTACTCGAATTAGAATTAAAATTAGAATTTTGTAACGAATAGGAGTGATAGGGGTGAGTATTGATGAGATTGGTTGACTGGAATTGGAACTTTCTATTCCTGATGATATTGCCACCCATGTCGAGTTTGATAATGTTTTTCACAGACGTTCATTTTCCACCAAATTCCTCCCACAAACGTTCCTCGCGAACATATCTTCCACTCCGAACTGTTCATGTTCATTTCTCTTCTGGCCCCCTCTCACCCTCCTCCATTGTTTTACAGTGCTATCTGCAATGTTCGTGTTTGTAGGTTACCCTCTATCGTCGTAACACAGGCAGGCAAAGTACGTGATATTAGAGCCGCGGAATTCAATTTTCACCAGATACTTCATAATAATGGAAATACTCAACGGCTCAGAAAATTTTGTGTGAGGTTGAAGCTGTTTTCCTTTAGGAGCGCTTGTGTATATCTTCATATAAGCTACGCGTTGGAAATCCACTTTCTCAGAAACCCTACTTTCATAAGCTAGAAAAATTGGTGTATTTTATCTTGAACGGGAGGTAATAAAGTTTTATGACCTCAAATAATGAATAGGCCTATGCAAATGATCATAACCGATTTACTTGTAGCTCAACATTTTCCTAATTTTTCCATGGAATCGAATTATTTTCATTGGGCCAGCACTGTTGATTGAATACTAAACTCACATTTAACAGTAAAAGTTCTTTTTAAATGGTTTATACTACTATCAAATGGGTTTAACTATTTTCTGATAATCATAAATTTTTAGTTGGGATGGACACTTGTACAGCACAAGTCATGTTTGAAAACATAATATAATATCAATTTTTCAAGCTCCTGCATTTCAATTTATATTTGTGAAGATTTTAGTAGTAGAGAGGAGTAATTAGAAAAATAATTGACTCAGATAATGCAAGTGGACAATAATGTGTGAATAAGTATTGTCAGTTTTCAAGTCAAGAGTCTTCTAGATGGCAAATGAAGAGAATTATTAAATTATTGTAAAGTAAAGCACTAATACTGCATTAATGGCTTCTGATACGCCGCCCTAAACCGCAGTTATTTTGAAAATGGTTTTGGGATCGGCAAGAGCTTTGACGAGAATAATGAAATTCCGTTTTGTCCCCGAGCAAAACTGAAGTCTGAATCAAAACTCGGCTTACAGCAGCAGTGAATTCAATCGAGAGCCGAGTAGAGTTGGGAAACTTGAGGGTCCGAACTTTAATCGAATTACATGCGTCAAGTGGTATTCCAATCTACGCGGGCCGTTTACCACTTACTGTCTTGCACAGAATTCGTTTATTGAGCGGTAGCGGATGATTTGAATATGGAAACAGGCTGATTTGCTCCTTTCTCTGAAAAAACGAACAAAAGTAAGACTGAGATGCTGAAAATTTGCTGCTACTGATTCACTTATGAACTGAAGAATTGAAGAGACGGAATCTTGGTGAATCTTATTCTCTTGTAAATATTGATAACTCTTGTAGGCCTACAATGGCAAATAATTCTCGAGACTTAGAGACCAGGATTTGTGACAGAATAAAATATAGTACAGGCTTCCCCATGCACCCAGCTGGTTCCAACTACAGAGAGTGTGTAGTATATACATAATTTATATACTCTCTGTAGTTCCAACATGGAGCCATAATTTATTACAGCTATTAAATTAATTCGAGTCTTCATGGAAGCCATAATAATTATTTTATCATGAACATCATTTCAGTCTCGGTTCACACGGACGGTCAATAGCAGTTAGCAGCGGCTCCATGCGTGGAAGAGAGACAAGATTATGCAAGCTGTATTTCTGTCTCTCTCCCACACATGGAACCGCTGGTAGCCGCGCCGCACAGCATCGCTCGTGTGAACCCGCTGTAATGGTGATGCGTTTATTGGACATAAAGCCATCATTTATTACAGCTATATTAAATATTCATCCACGTCCCCTCGTCTATTGCATGAAGCAATTATTTTATCATAAAATTACTCATATAATAATAATGATGCGATTAGTCAAATGAAGGTTTTTTGAGCACGTATTAAGTTTGAGAACTATTAAACACAGTTATCGTCCCAATTAGAATCATGGGATAACAATATTTTCTCATAAGAAATTGAAAGAATCACCAATATTTTAAAAGGTCTACAAGCGTCAAGGTTTCATGTTAATCGGATGACATATCGCAATTGCTCTCAGTTCCAATTACTACTTGCTCTGAAGAACTCAAACTTAAAGTTCAAATTTCTTGGCTTGCGAATGAATCTTTTAAATAAATCTCGTGATCAAGTTTCTGCTCGAGAACGAAGTTCACGTCTTCCTCTCCAACTTCAAACCAGGAAGTATTCTAATTGAAGATTACAAGATGTCATAAATCACTTATTTCAGTTGGAAAAGTTTAATTCCCGGTTTATTTCGAGAATTGTCGCATTGACAGTGAGTGGTAAAAGGGAAGTTTTAAATACGGATCATGAATATCAGTGGCTGGCCTTTTTCTTCGACAACAGCTCTTCTGAAAAAGAAGTTTGCCAATTATGAGTTCTGACACTTGAATCATTATCCACTTTTTTCTTCTCCAATTCCCGGTTATCGGTACTACTCAGTTCGCCAACTCAAAGTAACTTTGACCATATCGTTTTAGCAATACCTTCTCGAACAAGATTGGTGGGATACAGTTGGAAACGTCGAAGTTTTTATTTTGAAATGTTTGTCACTGTTAATCACTGAAGCGTTCTTAATTTCAAATCACAATCTATAAAGTTTCAAACTTCATCCAACTTTCTCCACAAAATTATTTTTCTTGTCATTTCAGCTCAATCCATTGATTTATCGTCATGAGAATGTAATATAAGATTATTGATGATTTAGAATTTAGTGATCAAATGCGATTCCCATGACCTTCCACACATCTTTCTACCATGATTGAATTGTTTCAACCATGATTAAATTGAACAGATTTGATTTTAAATGCTGGTATTATTCGATGATCAAAATTGGGAGTAAATGGTGGATCAAGTCTTCTCTCTCCAGCTATCTGTTCTGTAGTCAATTTTTGCTGTTGCAGAAGTCTTCAGAGTTCTTATGTCACTGTAAATGTTAACAAAAGATCAATCTCTTCTCTCCTCTTCCGGCTATAGTCATACATTTTTCAGTGAAAATCGTCTTTCTGAGATAATTATTGTTGTGACCTCCGAAAACTTTGAACATTCTTGTGTTGATGAGAAGTAGTTGAAAGTCACGCAAAACATCCATTCAAGTCATTAAATCACATTTTGAACTCGAGTTTGATTTTCCGATCAATACATCCTTGCCAGGTTATGAAGGATTCAAACTTAGTACACACACCGATAGCAATCGAACTAATCACCAAAAAGTCATTATCAGGAAGCCAGCAAGCATTGGCTGTGAAAAGAAATCTCTTGGCAAACCTTTTGATGGGCCACTTTTCATTCCCACACCAGCCTTTCAGGAAACACTTTCCCACCGAAATTTCAAGATTTCGCAATCCCTTAAGAGCCTCTCCAAAAGCGAGACTATTCTTACGAATATTTGAAATGAGATTACTCGTTCTCCACATTTCGAGAATATCCTCGGAATGCTGTGCTGTAGGGGATTTCTGATCTCATAGATTCCAAGAAAGCGGTTACAAGATTTGTGGAATCTTCTTAGCGAATGTCCCTTCCCTTTCATTGAAGAATCTGTTCGGAAACTTTATACTTGATCTGTGCATGAATCTAATCCATTAGTAGAAGAAACTTCACTCTGAACATATTGATGATACCAAATCATTCAGAAATCTGATGATTCTGGTAAAATTCTGGTGATGAATTGAGTTATGTTTATTGTCCATCTTCAAGATTATCTGAGACTGTAACTATTGAAACGTATCAGCATGAAATCAGGAGATGAAAAGTGAAAAGTTTCCTTGATTCATGATAGAGAAACAGTTCTTCCTTGAGATACTAGTTCTTATATCATATACTAGTAATTTGAGTTTCATATGGCTAATTCATAGTTGAAAACATTGAACTTCGAATAACAAAGCAGACTATAGAACAGTAATACTTGATATCCAATGAAAACTCAAATATTTTTTTTATATATTTGTGTTTTTAATGTTCAAGTGGAATAACGACTCAATCAATGTTTAGCGGACTATGTAGAAGTATGAGTTCCATATGACTACTGTAATTGAAAGTTAATAACATTGATCTTTAAAATAATAACAAAGCAATTTTGCATTTTTTTGAATAATTGGAGTAATAATATTCAATATCCAATAGAAATTAAAGGTACCATATTTTCATGTATGTTGGGTTTTAATGTTGAAGTAGATCAACATCAAGCTCATATTACGTAAGCAAATATTTACGAGTAGAATGAACTATCTTGAGAAATACTAGCGCACCAATATATTTGTTTGAAAGTGATTACTGTATTGTTCAAAGTAGTACCGATATCTATGAGTAGAATTATCTGTTTCTTGAGAAATACTAGCGCACTAGAAATACTAGAAACATTAGTATTTGTTTGATAGTGATTCGAATTGTATAGTTCAAAGTAGTACCGACGAGTTGAATGACCTCGCAGAGATGTTTTGGCATGAGACGTCGAGTAAGGAAATACTCATCGCTTGTTGAGAGCACACTCAGTCGCTCAGGGGAGAGAAGGGGGCGTTTGCAGCGATCGTCGCTGTACTGAGTGGATCGGCGTCAAAGATATTCGCCGAACATGATCGCGAGTGGAAAGAGGTGCGAATATTGAGACGGGAGCGAAGCGACGACAAGCGCTCACAATATATTTCCATTTAGAGGCGTCAAGAAGCGTTTCTGATGGTTATAAATGGAACGTCGCGCCGCAACTAAATGGCCATCTCTTGTTTCCTCCGCCAGAAAGCGACTGTTGCAGACGTCAAAGTGCCACGCAACTGGATAGAAGAAAATAAAAAGCCAGTGACTGTGGAACTCACTCTCCGAAACAGCTCCCAGAGAGGTTCTTGGATGGTGCGTTGCTATCACTTCGTCTGGTTTGAATTGACTGTACAAAATAAATTATACTATTGAAGTATATTATTTTTGAAGGTAATGTGACTCCTATATTTTGGCATATTGAATCATTGCACTATATAGTTAACACAATGTTATCCATTATGCTATGTCTGGTGCAGTAGCTTATGGTTTTCTATCTAACCATTACATTTTTCTGGTTATGAGCATTCATCTCTGCTGATTCAGTCAAGTGGATGTGAAACTGGCAACCAGCAAGTTCCACATTCAGCTGTTTGGATTGAAGAATACAATCTATTGAAAAAAGTCCATCCTACTGCACAAAACGGGTTGTCAATTTATAGTTGGTAAAAAATTAATGTCCAATCAAAAATAATTTGCATTGTAATATTCAGCAATACTTCAACCACTGCTATAAATTACCCTCTTAAGGATAGCTGCAGAGAATATAGGTCTTGGTAAATTTAAATTTCATTATCGGACAATCGAATACCAATTATTATTTAAACTATGTCTCCAAAAAGCACTCTGTGTCTCTGTGAAAATTATTCCAAAATTCCCTCCTTTCATTAGATTCCGTGAAGATGGGAGGAAGTCTTGTTGGTATTCAAATTTTCAATCCCAGAATGTTTAGGTAATGTGTGAGGCAGAAATTCAATTACAATAGTCGGCAAAGAGTTACGATAATCCAATACAGCCCGAGGATATTACAAGTTTCAGTGAAAATATACCATTTTAGACGTGTATCTCCCTGCACGTTTGAGCTTTGCCAAAGCTACTGCGATTTGATGGGAAAAGTTAGCCAGGAATCTACATGGAATTCAAACGACTACTGGAGTCCAGTCCAGGTAGTTGTGAGCATGCAAAGTAATTTGTAACGGGATTTGACTTCAAGGGATGCAAGACTTTCAAGTTCAGCCATCTGCTAAATTATCTCATCCACAAGAGTGGAAAATTCCAGTACCAATGTTTTACACAACATCTTTGAGTTCCTTACTTCTTCCTGTTATGTGTTACGTGATAGGATTGTGAAATTGTGTGGGAGTTGTTCCAAAGTTATCAAAATCATAGAGATTTATCATGATTCAGCTAATGTAACTTGATATCGTCAGAAAGACATTTCTTCAGTTTGCCTGATGGTTTCATTATTGATGTTGAGGTCATCGAATATTCCAGTTCTTTCGAGCATTTTAAATATATTGTCGCTTGAGGATTGTACAATGTACAGTATAAGTGTATATTACAGCTGTTGATCAATTCGACACAAGCATCAATATGACTTTTGAAGTTCTACTACTAAAATAGGATGATTGAAGTACGTTTCTATTCTCCACCTTGAAATAATCAATTCATTGGTGGTGATGTAGGCTAAGGCCAACAAACAACAAATTTAATGTTTGTTCAAATATATTTTGAAGAATAATAATATTGTGACATCGGATAAGAATCATCTTTCTTATCATAGTACATAAATCAAATAATCTAATCTAGTCTAATCATCATCTTTTCCCACAAACATGCAACTCATAAGATTGAGCAACATGTACTTAAGTTCATCACCCTCATGCATCACCCTCACCTGTAACGTAATACCAATCATTCCATACTTGGGTTTATCCCGTGTCAATTAATACAGCTAAATGACTATTAGGCTTGTATAATTATAGCTTATTGGTATACTCGTATTTTTCAAACTTGTCGGTTATCGTAATAATATTGCCTACACATCACAGTGTTATGCCCACTACACAGTTGTGTTGCAGTGTTGCCTATGCTACTCCTTCACAGAGGAAGAATAAAAACACGTATAATTATATAATAATATTCCAAATAAGGAACTCTAAATTAGAATTCAAATTAAAATTTATTTAAGAAAAAAAATAATAAAACCAAATTGAATTACTTATTAATTTGTTAATTAAATATTTGTTTCCCTATAAGATATCCTGAGAGGTAACACTACAATAAATATAGTTCTCATATGATATTACAAGCAGCAATTAAATATTTGTTTCCCTATAAGATACTATACAATACTGATCCAAGTCATAAGATTTTTAAACGAAGTAGAAAATCTGTTCAAAGACTTGGATCTCTCGCTTCTTTAGATTGAATCTTTTCATAGATTCAGAAAATTGATTCTCAACAAAAAATGTTCTGCCTTTTCCAGGTTTTTATGAAGCCGATACTGATGAGGTATTTGTGATCGAACACGATACTAAAATGGTATTTGTGATTGTACAAGATACCAAAATAGTATTGTGATCAGGTGATGGCTGAACGATAGAAGAAGGCTGCAGCTCCAACAGACAGTAACGAGAGATCAATGGCAGATGTGTTTTCAACAACTCCAGCTACAACAGAACTCAATCTGGAGTAACGCAGCTTTATGGCAAATTGGTAGGATCACAAGCTCGTCTGCGTCGAAAGTAACGAGCTTATTACGAACCTGGCAGTGAATTCGTTGAATCAATATATGAGAGGTGAAACATTTCTTACAGAAATAAACTGAGAATACATTGATATCAAACCGCAAGCACCGAGAAACGACCGTCATGAACTGTGACATCTCAAGACACTAATCTTCAAAAGTGCACCCTCATTGGAAAACTTCAAGTTTGTGCTTTATCAGCTGTAAAAGAACTTTCAAACTGCCAAGATAGATTGTAGCAGGAGACAAGCGACCAGGAAAGTGATTTATTCTCGTCGAATACGTCATTAGGAGGAAATTATTACTAGCCTGAAAACTCTTGTGCAGTATGGAATTTAAATCATCGAGAGTAAAAACTTATCAATCAATATATCAATAGTTCCAACGTTGAAAGTATTCACTGAAAATTTTGCAGGAAACAAAATCATTCAGAATGAAAATTTTATTGTCCTTAGATGAAATACAAACATCTTTGTATTAAGGCACGGCCGAATTCAATTTAGTTCTCAATAAAGCCGGCCGTGATTCGGGATTATATGAGAAAGAATTAAAATGTTAACTTATAATTATAATGGAAATGTTGAAAGAAAGTGGAAACACATCTATGATCTCTTCCAGGTCAACAATCAAGATCAAGACTGCGATATATTGAGACAAAAAATGGAGTTATATCCATTGTTTAAATTACATAAATGTGTAAGTAAATAACGTGGAAACGCTCATAACAGTCGCGTTCCATTCTTATAGTAGAATTTGCGTCATGAACGTTTATTACCGTACGTGAAACAGGTACGTGGAAGTATACATGATGTAGTTATGAAGTTAACTTCATTGTTCAGAGTATTATTACACATTATAATATTTGTGAAAGTATAATATTTGTTGTATGATCTTGTATAACATTACGTGAAAGTATGTTCTGAACGATAATAAAATACGAATAGAATCGAAATGCTATTGCCAAAGCAGGAAAACTGAAAACAGAAAGGAATGCTTTTAAGTGGTTATATATATAGTTCGTCAACGGAATTATGAATTTCAAATAATGAGATACTTCCCAGTATGTGAAAACCAACATAATTCAATCGTTAACTTTAGTTGCGGTCCGTGTGGTCCAGTCTAACCAACCGTGAAAATTTGAAATGTGATTGATCTTCCACACATCGCTGAACTCACTAATATTTCGCAAAATCCACAAGAAACAAAAACTCTCCTCTATCGGAGTCTATAAATAACATGAAATACTCCCAATTGACTCGCTTGCTGGAAAAAGCCTTAGTACGGATAGGAATATAGCAGTGGTTGTGGTTGATATCTTAATAGCCAACTCCCGAGAGTCTAGAAATAACGTTTGAGAAATTTATTACGGTCGAAATGTATACCAAGACCCATAAAAACGGAGCATGGATAACATAATGTCAATCGAGCAGATAGACAAATGAACTTTCAAGCTATTGTATTATAAATATGAACAATAACTCCAAATCGATCACTAGTATCGGAAAATCGCAGAGTTATTATTTATTTCCCAATATACATTCGAATGATAACAAAAAGCGTTACTCTTGTTAACATCATCAATATCCATTAAAAAATAACAAGGAGCGGTTCTCTTATTATCATAATTGAGTCTTACCATAGAATGATAACAGATCAGAATATAAAGAGTATCGCTTCTGTATGGTCTTACTCAATAAGACATCCATTAATAATTAATTCCATTATAGCCAGTTTTATTTCACCAAAGTCTAAAACTTCACTATAAAAATATTACTATCTACTTTTACTTTTTTACTTGGAAAGATTTTCTAGTTCCTACATTGATTCAGTGTGATTTTATATCATCTGAATTTTTACATAATATTCTGTAGTATTACAACCAGTGTGTGAAACGTTTGTTCACAATTTTTTAGTGTACCGGTGTACAATTTTGTATTTTGCAAATGTAAATTTGTAATAATATTTTTCAATTTGTGAATTTGTAACTTGAACAAACTTGTACACAATTTGTGCACGTATATTTGGTACCGGTACAGAGTACATTCAAACACACTTGTCAAATCCATCTCGAAGGGCTTTCAGTACCATAGGTTTCTTAATAATTCTAACGAGAGTGAAAAAGGTCAATGTTTCTCTCCGGAATCTTTTCAAAAGCCGAAGTGATGCGTTGCTTATCTGTTGTCCACTCCACTTGTCAGGATGCGACCAACCACAACAATAACATTTCAGGACTTCAAGAGAGCGAGCTGGCAACTGAGATTCCACTCTTGTGGAATATTTTTTTACCGTCATGCTTCCATAATACATCAGTTGCGTCCAAGCGTCACAACCACACTCCAAAATCTACTCTCATAGAAGTGAATGAGAGATTAGGAAGTTTCCTACTTGAAAGTAGGAAATAAACCTCCTTGAAGTAAACTGACAGTTACAGCTGGCTTCGAAAAAATGGAATTCATTCTATGTAACTTTGAGAATTATGATATATAGTTGACTTCATTTACAGTTGACTTCATGTATGACATTTATATGACGAACAATTCATGATATATAGTAGTAGGGTTGAATTATCATAGATAAAATGAATAATTATATGTCTTTAGCAAAGGCTCCATAAAATATGATCGAGATAATAACTTATATTCTCGTCTTGTCGCAGTCCGAGCTAGGTACCTGAAAGGTTGGGAATAGGTGGAGGTGAATAACCTAAATTTTAAGAGTGTCCCGATAATATCACTCAATTATAACTTATATTTTGGAATAGGAAGTTGCAAAAATCGTGCAATATCAAAATTTGACCATCTCTAAGTGTAAGTAAAATGAATAATGTTATGTCTTTTAGAACATTATAAAATATGATGAGATAATGAACTTTATTCTCTTAAACAAAGAATACAGTACAAAGGATATTTTATTTTAATCACAGAAGCTAGAGTACACCGCATAATCCAGTATTTGTTGTCAACTCGTAAAATAAAAAATTATTATTTGTATTGGGGATGGTCTTCAAAGTATTCCAAGTATTCAGGCAAAAATTGAGAACTCAACATTACTGAATGAATAAATAAATCAACTTCCTCACGGTAGGCATATAAAGAGTTACTTCTCAAGTGAGTATCCTTCTAAGCGGAAATACATGTCATGTCATGGTAGTGCAACTGAGTCCAATGTATCACGTCCGAATTTTATAGGAGCGTTCCCCAAGTAGGATGAGTTTCTTTCTTCGCGAAAGTTGAGTTCTGAACGATCTGTATTGAATTCGTTTCTAACGCAAGCTTCTTCACTTTCAATAATGCTCACCTTATCAAAAGCTCTTGGAAGAATCAGAATTTGAGGGTTTTTACTAGGAAGCACTTGATAGCAAAGAATATCAAAATCACAACTTGAAATAGAAAGTTGCAAAAACCACGGAATATCAAAATTTTAATTTGAAAATGGAGAAAAGTATTATTATGAAACTCTCCAATATATTTTCGTCAATATTCGATCATGTACTGGTATTACAATACAATACCCAATTGGGTATACTGGTATACAATACCAGTATACCCAAATACTGGTATTACTGTATACAATACAATTATTTACAAATATTACAATCAATACAATCAGGATAAACTTTTTATAGAGATACAAATTCCAAACAGTTCATAACAATATTATTGTGAACTCGTACAAAAACTATAAAATATGGAATAACAATAAAACTTCGTATAAACAACGGATTCTCTATATCACGAGTTGACATTAACTTCTGATTAATTATTCTCGAAATATTCCATTATACACATTCCAGATTCAAATCATGTTGTAGCTGATATTCTGGTCATATTTTGGTAACATGTGCACTGTGGTGGCGGCATCTGTATAGTATAGAGGAATCGAAGAAAGTCTGCAGTGGAATATGCAGCGATAAATTCGAATGGTCAAGCATTCCGCTTCTACAAATTCGATATTCAGTCCAATAAATCATCGGTTTTTAATATTCAACAACACTGATTGTAGGCTTTGTTCCACAACTAGAGGGTATTCCACCAATAACGATATCCGAACAGTATCCTCGCAAAAGTGGCGATAACATAGCTTACATCTGAATGTCTCACTTTTATAAAAGGCACGTCTAGCCATTCATGAGAAACTTCCGTTACAATTCTGGGCACGTATTCAATAACGTATTCTCATTGATTCATGGTTGTCTGAGACGGAAGATAACCTTTCAACAGCCTGCTTGGAAATTGATAATGATTTCCGAAACGTCTTTTCTGCTTCAGAGTCCATTCAGGCAATTTGTTAAACATAGACTCGATTGGTACGCTCTCAAGTGATTCAATCACAATTCGAACTATTATAGTCATTATTCTTCTGATTGACTAGACTACGAGAAGTTATCCATCGACAACTAAAAACAATTGCAGTCACAGAAATACAATTTTTGAAAATTGACTCTTCAATCATTAAATTTGGAGTCTTGTAATGTCACTCAAAAATCTGCAGATGATCAAAAGATATAAATTACAGTTTGGCCTACATTTTATCAAATTATACAAATCTAGTGATGACAGACGAATGAAGAATCATTGATACACCTCTAACCTACACAGTATGTTTACAGTATATTGAATGAGCTAACCAACAAATCAACAGTATAATTATTTTATTCAGGTATTACATATCAGTAATGAAGTGGCAAGAATTGAGACCTTCTATGTAGCAGTACAGCACTTTTTAGACCGATGATATCTCTTAAAATCTGTATTAATTTTAATAATGTCAACTAACAGTTACTTGAGTGAAATGTTCGCACTTATTTATACAATTTATAGAATGAATCTAATAATTGTGATTCTAATTGACCCTCAACTAGTACACTCAACAGCAGTAACCTCAACAATCAGCCGAATTCTAAAAGCAATGAGAATTTCCAAAGGAAGATTCCTGAGAATTCTAAAGAATCTAATACTATGAAATGAAAAGCAAATCCTCAAGGCAGATCTCTGAAGAAAATCAATGAATTTTGAAGATTCCAAACACACTTGCAACATATCCAAAGCATTGAAATGGAACCCACATTCTTATGATAAAAAACGAAAGATGAGACTGCATGCAATCTATTAATAAGTTTGTACAAATTTCCGTGGCAAGACGTGTATACTTGATGAGACTGCATGCAATCTATATACCACGCTTCGCCACTAACAAATTTATAAAGGATCTTGATTCATGATGCACTGGTAACTGCATTTAATATTTCTGACTCAAAAGTTGAGACTGTATGCAATCTATTAATAAATGTGTACACATTAGTGTATGAAGGGTCTTGATGCAACAGTAACTGCGTTCATAATACTGTATTTTAGGAAGTAGTTATATTGGTAGAATACAAACAACCTCTCAAAAAATCAAACAAGAAGACGAATGCGTAATAGGATGGATCTTGTCTCCCGAGGCTCGCAAGTAGCTTACATTTGGCTTGAGCTGTTAACACACTGCCGGCTTAACAATTAATTTCAGCAACGTTTTTCCTGTATGCTGAACAGGGACGGACAGAGTTTGTCGGAAGCATGTTTTTGTCGATTATAATTCACGGCTTGAAAGCCGGCTTGTTTCTTGTCACGGATGTACAGTACACGGGCCATTTGTCACAGCTGAACAGCAAAACTGCGTCCAAATCAGCTTGACATTTAGTAGTAGGCTACGCGCTAAATGACCGTTAAGTTGATGCTTCGTGTCATAAATTATCAACCAGTCAAAAGTACGCATCTCGATCCATGCATGCAATTATTATAACCCATAACCGAACAATTAAGATAATTTATTATCAAATCTGTATTGTTCCCTCAAGCTGTAAAGATATAAATGATCTAGAACTCAGTTCTGACAATCAACAAGGGACTGATTTGCCTATTTCGATATGCCGGTGTACTTTTCAGATTATTATTGGAATCAATACTGCTTCCCAGAATACCAATTGAATTCATTGATTTACTATCAATTAAACTCCCAAGATAGATTTCATTCGATACAATCATTCTCTAAAAACATAATAGCAATATTATTCCATTCATTGAATACACTGAATTGGATTCTAAATTAATATTCTACACCATTACTATCCTTCAAATTGTGACATTTTGAAAATTTCAGCTACAGAATTTAGCATAATCTTTATAGTATTGAAATGATTTGTAGTAAAATTTACTCGGATAAGTAGGATCCAGTTAAACCGGCCCTATATGGGGATTAGTAGGGCCGGATTAGTGGAAATGCATTAGAAAATGGAGTAGTTTTACAATAAACAACATTTTTATTGCTTAGGAAAATTATGATAACAATTGTTTGAATTTCTGTACAGTGTAGGCCTAATGCAATTTTGTTTACTGTATTATTATTAAAAAGAAACAGTGATATGAAACAGCAACCTGCAGTCTAGACATAAGAATTTACTAACTCATCGGCGGAAACACAGTGCCGGATTACTGGATGTGCCGGTTTGAATGGCTGGATTATAGAGACTCTACTGTACTTGTTTTTATTCAATGACGTTCGAATTGAGAAAAGCTATAAGGCTTCAATAATCTCTCTAAACTTGTTGCCTAGATTTCAATTACGATTGAAGTGGCTTCGATTTGAATAACAATGAATGTTTCGCTCAAAAAAGTCTTAATCGGGTTTTATAAGCAGTATAACCAAGCTTTTCAAAGGAGTTCATGGAATTGTTCTCCTGTAATCTCCATATAATAATATGATATCATTATGTTGAAAATACAATATATTTTCATACGCACTTTTGTATCTCAGAGAAAGAATTAAGTGAGACAAATGAGAAGGTAAATAAATGGGTTACGCTTCTTCATTCATTATCATCAACATCATTATCACTGCTTTCTGCTTCTTTTCCTCTCGCTGCACTTTATTCCATTTTCCACAATTCTCTGTGCCAGCTTTCCTTTTTTATAATAATTTCCTGTTTTCTACGTTCAACATAAGAAGTGAGAAGCTTCCAAGCTCCTCTCTTATCACTTTTCCCTTCAGGCGAGCTCTTAATAGGCAGTCTTCAATTCTGTTCCTTTTTCTGTTTCTCTTACATCTGCAGTTCTTTTTCCCATTATCATTATCCTACATTCGAATTTCTTCTTAGTTTCCCTCAGTCCGTATGTGTATTAAGATAATATACGAGTATTTTAGAGAACAAGTTTTTCTAGAGCTCATTTTTTGATAAAGAGTATTTTCCTGGAAAGAATGCATTGATCTGAACTCTAAAGAGCCAAATCACAAATGCCAAACAGTGTTATATGGATTTAATATTTTACTATTAATAACTTCCCAAGAATGACCTGATTTTAGAAATGATAATTGAGGAGTATGAGAATATTTCATAAACTTAATCATTACACACTGTTTAACAAGCACAAATTAACAGTAAAATTTGTAAGTTTGTAGTCGATATTATATTTGTAAATTCCTAATCATTCGAGACATGAAGAGTCGGTATTCATTTCAACTTCGGAATGTTTATAAGTGTGGATGGTACTTCATCAGTTTCATTTCGGAAGAGTATTTCGAGATGAGATAATCATTCGCGTTACACACTCCCGTGAGCACAGTAGAAGCAATATTTTCTGCAGCTCGAATAATATCGTAGCAGGGTACATGAAACCGAAGTCTGCTTTTGACAATCATGACGAAAGCAACAACATTATCGCTGAAATTGTAATGAAGAGTTATTACATTCAACCTACAAAATTCCACCATTCATTCTGTTTGCTCCGAGCCAGATTATCATTTGCAAGCTAAAACAAGGCCAACAAAGGTAAACAGTTATTGGCGAATGGGATGTGTTTCATACAGAAATTTTGCTTACTTTTGGGCTGGCTATACGGTTGTTTGTAAGTTGTGATGGGGGGAGAGATACATATCCGAGAAGATAGGCTTCACGGACGGGCAGTCAAAGCGATACCTGTATTTTGGATAAATGTGAAAGTAATCTATCGAAAGTGAGAGATGCTGCTTTGCCGGCATTCAAAATTACACTTGGAAGACGAGAGATAAATTTCCCGGTAGAACTGCGAACGGTAATATTTCAGAGCGTATTGTGAGCGAAAAGTAAGGGGTAAAATATGAACTGCGACTATTATTTTGAAAGCTTTTTGCATCTGTGCTCGTTTGTTTGTTGTATGGATATTTATGAACGAACAGGTGACTCTCACTCCCAGTTTGTCAGAGATGATGAACCAATGAGAAGAAGGGAGTGAAGATGCGAGTGGGAGCCTGCGTGGGAGGGGGTTGGAGAAAGATCGAGGAACTAGAATCGAGGTGAAGAACTTGAGACAAGAGAGTTCATATTTTCTGGTCCCTGCCTCCATCTACTTCTTCCTCACTAAGGGAAGCCTTTTTCTAAAGCTTTATCTTAGTGCCTACCGTCCCACTCAGTTCAGTACGTAGCGAAAACAATGTGGCTTGGAGTAGACAGGAAATTTGAAAGGACAGTAGGCATGGAAGAAGGGGAAGAATTGTAAGGAATCCTTTTTTGTACGCTGTACGCGTACACATTCTAAATTTCTAGAATGCCCTTTCAAGTCGTCATCTTTGTCTTGAGGATTTTGAATTCTCGATGCACCAAACATCTCGCAGACAATCAACAAGATGAGATAATGTCTACAATGCAGCCCAGCTCACAACATGCAACCTGGAAACTACATTGTAGATTCATTCATAAACATATTTTTGGAGTAAACTTATGTCTTTCTCATCTTGAATAGAAACTCTGCATCTATTTATCAAAATAGCACCGATCTAGTGTAATAAAAAATTCAAATATCTTCATAACAACTACATTTCTCACTATTATGTGTCCCTTTCTATTCTCAACAATAACATTGTATTTGCAGCCATAACAAACAATAAAATTCGAAGTGATTAGATAATGGACGATTTTTAGTTCATCTTTAATTCAGTTAAAAAAAATTGGATCCTTTTTATATCACTCCCTGATTGTATACTCTCTCGCACAAACTATTTTTTGACTCTATCCTACACTGGTTGAAGATCAGTATAGTTTTGATGATTGCTACATGATTGTAGACAATTACCTATAGAATTCATGTTTAATTTCAGCTTTTCAAGCTTATTTGAGGTAATTCATCTACAGATTTAGAGAGCTCAATGTTTAAGAGCGTGAGTCTATTCAGAGAGCTTGAAAGCCAAATGTCTCTCGTCTCAGTCTTCTTAGTTGGCACTACATGGGTTCGATGCCAAGCCACGAATGCTTTTAAAATTTGAGTGACAGTGATTTGAGTAATGAGTTGAAATCTATCGTTTGGTTTGAAACCGAATACAACTGACAGCACTAAAGTCACTGCCACGGCAGTGGATATTAATTTTCCTATTGCATTATACAGTCCTTCTCTACTATGAAGAATTAAAACTTAAAATTATCTCCATATTATCTAAAATTGGTGAAGAAATACTTTGATCTCAATCATAGACTATTCCGATGATCTGATTTTGATTTATTTGAATTCAATATTATCAATTGAGAGAGTGCGTGGAATGTTGGAAGTAGCATTGTAGTTTGATGTAATTTGGTTTAGTTTTTATAACAGTGAATTTCTCAGAACACCACTGGCCAACTAATAAGACAAACTAATAAGACTAGTTGACTGGTCAACTATAAGACATATTAACGAGTTCATACCGTTTCAGAGTATTTCACAGGATATAATTAAGTCCTCTGCTGAGCAAGGTGTTTGACTGTACAGTAATTTCTTACCCTCTAAACTAAACCAACAACCCCCCTCTCTGTCAAGCTTTATGGTGATTATATATTACTTTCATGTTGGATGCTGGTATGAAAGAGCTTTCTACTTAGTAAGCCAGAGGATTATTCTCTAATTAAGTTTCAGATGAGAATGTTATGAAGTTCGCCAAGTTCATGCAAAAATGAAGTTCACCTTCTGCAAATGAGATGACTGGAAATAATGTCCTTGAAAAATACTTGCTTTCTCTGAATAAGTGTAATCTTTCGACTGCCACTTGAAAACAGGGATCATTTATTTTTTATGTTTCAAGGGTGATGCCAACATGAGCTCTAGGCTTGTGCGTAGAAAATGGAAGGGTGATAATGAGAAATAAAACTTAATTAGTCTATCTAAGACTCCTTTCTGGACAGCCGACGTCGGTCGTTTTAACGACGGCTTGACGTATGCTTAATGAGATTTGTCAACAATGTGATTCATGAACACTCAAACCAATTTTATTGACTGAGTATAATATATTCTGAAAAATCATTGATAGAAGAGTTTCACAATTACTATTTTATTGGAGAGAAAGACAAAATATTAATTTATTGACAGAAAAATCATAATTATAATAATTTTGATGCTTTATGTATGAATGAGGTGTGCTAGAAGCTTACTTTTGAAACTGCTCTGATTTGAGATATATATTATGTTTGGTGGGTTGAGTGGTGACTTACAAACCAAAAATTGATTGATGTGACAGGTAAGAATATTGTTCTCAAATAGTTCATTGAGCTCTATGAGAAGAATTGTATTGAATTGATTGGATTGATTTATTTTATCATGATTTTAGTCCCTAATTTGTTATCTTAATGATTTTGGAGACGACCATATTCCAGAATTAAATGTATACTGAGTTAATAATTATACAATATAATTTATTCTTCGTATGATGACTTAAATATTCAATAATTAATGATTCTTTTATGATCTCCCTCACCAATTACTTTTAGAATAAACAGGGGTGGAAAAAGCTCACAAAATTTTCATTTGAACTAGTAATAAGATCTTTTCTTGAACTAGAAGTTTATATTCATGACTATGTACTAGACGTGATGTTAATGCAAATCATTCAAATCATGTGATATTCATTAAAGTTTACAAATACGGCTTATATATTAACGACCCAGTGTCGCAAAACTGACCTCCTTAAAGGTGATATGTTCCCCTTTTGCCTCAAAACTGCTAGGACGATATGTAATATGAGTGAGGGTCTTCCCATAATTTAAATGCTTGAGAATATTATAGTGTTAATCTAGAAAACTATTGCTTACTCACATTTTTCTGAAACGATCATCAGTTCTTGGCGAATAGTTTGCTCATATTGGAAAGGACATCTGAAAAAAATAAAACCTTATTAAATGGAGTGCCTTATTAGGATGTGATTATTATTTTTCAGAATCAGCACATTCAATCTTAATATAGGATATCATTGCGAGTGAATTGACTAAGTTTATGAATTACTCATTTATAATGAGTATTTAGAAGTATAGTATTAAAACTATGTATTTTGAGCTAATAAGTATTTAAAGGTCCTGTGCTAAAAAAACAATGACCTGGAAAAACAGTATGACAATGACCAAAACAATGAACTAAACTGTATTTTTTTCTATTAAAATTATTGAAATAAGAACGTTATCAATCTTGATTTAATTCTTGGTATGTTGAAATTAATACTTCTAGGAAAATATGAAAGATTGAAAGTACTGTACTCTTTCTCAATGGAGTTCTATTGAACTCTTTCAAGAATTACGACCAAGATGATGAAGTACTGACAAAAAAGAGGTTTTCATCATTGAATAATCATTTACAGCTTCATTCTTTCTGGAGAATTTCCCTAGACAATACCTCTCACTCTCTTTCTTCGTCTCTCACTTCTCTTTCTCTCTGTTTTATTCTTGCTCGCTTAGACTCACTGTCTCTTCTTCCCCAGAAATTGATTCCGTAATAAAACTGAGAATCTCAGCTTAGCGAATGTTCATCTTGGAATATTCTCCATTCAACAGTTTGAAAATATTTTACGAGCCACAAATGGGGTGCGCTTCATAAAGAATTCCATCTAAGAAATAAAGATTTAATTCATTCTAGAAGAACAAGGGGAAACTGAATCTTCTATAATGTTCTGTTCAGAACATTTGGTTGCATAGTCCACTCTCAAACTTGTAAACAGAGATTCACTATCCAAGTAAAATCATCTAGGTCGATATAGATCATAAATACACAATCTGAACAAATAACTCTGGTATTATCATCATTATGTTACTATCGTCAATGGAGGAAGAAGAATCATAGCATGACTGTTATTTGTTGTCAGACACTAAAACAAAACTCCGTCTTAAAAATGTCTGTGAAGTTTTCTATTTCGCACGGATGTTTAGAGCATTCGTTACACACTTGGTGTTGCCAACTTGGAAGCTTTGCTTATTGTAAACATTTACTCTGAAATGTTTATAATGCCTGAGTGATCCGAGTGTTTATCCAGCAAATTTCTGTACTCTAGGAATATTTTTGGTGACGGGCATGTTTGTAGATAGTTTTGAAAGTTGAACTTTGCAAGGGGATATTTCACAACTAGAATTTTCATGGATAGAACTCTGGGAAGAATTTAACTTCATAAGCTCTTGAGTTAAAAATTTCTCCTGAACAGGAAACTTCTGTATTTATAAAATAGGAAGATTCAATAATTGATTCTATAAATTCATCTCCCCTGATTTAAAGAGTAGTGTCTTTCTTACATTACATTTATTGTTTATAAAATCTGAAAGTTTATGGAATTCCATTGAACATAATCAATCTAGTGGTTTTACAAACATCTTACATAGCCTACATAAAGAAGCTATCATAGAAACAGAGACAGTAGAATCGAGATTGTAGAATTTGTATTCTATCACAATACATTATTCTATTTCAATACAACACATGACAATTATATTCACAAATTATCACATCAAAAATAAATTCAAATACAGTCCGTACTTAAAATACATACATACATACAATACATTACTATTCTATTTATATTGGGATAGAATTGTCTTTGGTAGAAATAATAGAGCTCAGAGCTCAGTAAGAGAAACGCACCTGATAAAGCTTAAGGATATATTCAGAGTATTTATTTCAGGAGTTGAACTATGATCTTGGCAGTGCGATTCCTGATAACTATGTCATGTAGTAACTTCAATTATGTATAATGTATATGATTCCAATTCGTGGTTTTCCTTGTTAGACACATACCGTAAGTAACAATGTTCGATCTCAACTATTCAAGAGCTCTAAGAGAAGCTTGACTCAACTCTTCTCGAATAATATTATAACACAACTTGCGTCGTAGTCAAAGTACTAATTATTACCTCATCTATCGATAAGGAAATCATGCGTTTGATAACGCGTGTTTTCAAGTTAGTCATGAATGCGTGGAATAGTACACGTCTCTTGCAGTCAAAGCATGCTATAGACATTGGTATACTCAATGTTATAGCTCAATATTACTTTAGCGCGTTCAACTAGAACAGCTAGCTATTCTGAACAGTCACATTGTCTTCAGACTATGTTTGTGATGGAATTTGTATAACTGAGTTTGCAGGGCGTAATAAGAGACCCTTCTGTTCAGAATCGGGGGAATGTTTGCTAATACGGAATACAGAGAAACAATGTGGTCCGACAGAGAAAGGAAGCTGGGAGAAAGAACAGAAAGTGAGAGAGAGTTCGGGAGAGAGTTGAAGAGAAGAAGAAGACCTGGGTGCTGGAAGGAATATGGGAGACGACGTAATAAGCTTCAAATGCTCTTACATTGTGTTGGAAAGAGATTGTGAAACAAGAAAATACTTACACCTGGCCCAACCTCACCTTAAAACGGTTTACTTTTGATATTGTGACAGGACCGTGTCATCCTATTCATAGTACTATTATAGGCTTACCCAACGTATATTGACTGGTCTTCATTACCTTACCCTACTTCTGATATTGTGACAGGACCTATTCTTGTTATAGGCTTACCCAGCTCAAACCAAATTTCAAAGTAGGCCCAGTTGAAAGACTGACAAAAACGTTTCCTATTAAGAAAATCTCCATACTTTGTTCAAGGATGATGCTAATCTGAGCTCTAGGCTTGTAGAGGAAGGAAGAGGATATTATGAATAGATTTCGACACAGGTAAATCAGTTAGAGCTAATTTCCTAACAAATGCAAGAAAACTATAAATTGTAGATCAAAGATCAAATATCTGAGACCGTGATTAAGCTACATGTAATGCACAAGTGCGTTACGAACAAATTATGTTTTCGAATTTTCAAATTCCATACATGTACGTTCTATAGAACATTATGAATAAACGTATCTATTTGTGATTTTTCAATAAAAACCAACCCGATCATGAAACCACGTAATACATAAAGCTTCATGCACATGAAGTATATTGAAGTAGTGACGGAGCTCACTATTGAAGTGAAAAAGTGAAAAAACTGAAGTTTTTTTCCCTATTTACAATGCACTTGATTGCAAATGCCGCAGAAACAAATAACGGATCAGTCTACTGAGCTAGCAAAGTAAATATCGACTGTATCGTGTGGTTTGATTCATTATCAGTCTACTATTTACATCCATCGATTGTGCAGTATGCACACCCTTTGATAATTATTCAAATCCCTTATCACTTGTATGTATTCCATTGGTGAGAATTGAATCAAAGTCTGAGTCCCATTCGTCCCATTGTAATCTACTTATGTCAATGTAAAGTCTTGTACGAGTATAACGTATAGATTTGTATAGATTTATTAGAAAACTATAAATTGTACATCAAAGATCAAATATCTGAGATAAATAGAAATATGTATAATATGTATAGATACGAGTTATATTTTATGAAAATATAGGTTTGTTCTCCATGTATTACGTGAGTTTTTGTTTACTGCTACTGCCATAAGGATTGTTTCTTCTGATGATTGTTAGATCAGGACTGTTTGGTTTAGTCCATGCTTCGATTCTATAATTCTTGTCGTCTTGTTTTTTTATTGATCACTATTGTTTTTGGTCTTGTTCTGTCCTATTCGTATAAGAATTAAGTTTACAAATCAAGTAATTTGTTTTAGTACGATGGACCGAAAAAGAAGAAATCAGACCATTTTAATAACAGGTTCGTAGGAGTGGTATTCCACCTATAACATCGTCTTCAATAATACGATATTTTGTAATAATTATTATGTTCTTCGAATTTGTAGAAGAATGACACCTTCTATGATTGATCTCATTCATAAATACAGATGAAATGGGGTCAATTAAAAATGATGATAGTTGTCATTAGAACAACCTATGGAGATTGACAAATGCATGTTAGAATGAATTTTGATTAAGGTTTACGAATGTGTAATATATCAATAAAAACGATGAGGGAAATTAATTGTAAAGTCACTGCGGAAAATAGGGAGAACAAAGTTCTCTTTGAGATGTTTTTCAAAGCAATTATAGTTCTAGCTGTAAAATGAATCAACCATCCTCTGATATTTAACAATTTCATAATGTTTCTGTTTTGTTTGCAACTCAACTGAAATTTGACAGTATGAACTGAAGAATTTCAATATCTGTATTGGAATCACCACTTTCTATCTCTTTTCATTTGCCTTGATTTCTTTGACTTTTTCAGAAACAAATCACTCTGAAATTCAGAAATCAAACGATACTGGAGAAAAATGGAATACTTCAACATTGAAATCTGAATAACAAAGGATCGTTCCGGTTAGGATTTTCATTCGATATTAAATTTCCTTTCGTTCTCTTTTGTACTTTGACGTTCATAATTTTCCAACGAGAACTTCCTCTCCAATCTACCTACCGTACTTCATCATTCTAATCCATGAATAACTATTGTTTCATTAAACTTGAAGAGCTCTTATTCATTCCGTCAGCTTAGATCATCTTCACTTCTTTTGCCTTTCACGCAAAAAATCCAATTATTTTCCCTCTTGAAGGAGGCTCACCGAATTATGCTTGACCTACCAAGCTCTAAGAAACAGAACTCCGGAAAGAATTGAAGCTTCACAGTAGCTCATTGTAGTTATACTTCACCTATCATTATTATAAAGATATTTCTTTGATAGGGCTTTTCATAATAATGCCCGAACAATCAAGTTCTCTGAATAAAATTACAAGCAAAACGTTGGTTCCACTTTTTTAGAAGCAATAACACAAACCAGTATTGAAGAAACTTCTACAAATATCATGA
The DNA here is from genome assembly GCA_017141395.1 of Laodelphax striatellus. NCBI lineage: Eukaryota > Metazoa > Arthropoda > Insecta > Hemiptera > Delphacidae > Laodelphax > Laodelphax striatellus. The sequence goes on along the minus strand of CM029534.1, from coordinate 15,525,335 downwards.
ATAGAAGTGATTTTTCCCAATTGAATTATTCAATCGAATTGTTCTCCATCAATATTAGAAATAATGAATTCGAAAATGTTTCATCGAATATTTTGAGGGTAGTAGAAGTATTTAATAGTACATTAGTATTAAAAGGTACTATCAGTATCTAGAGGTTGAGAAGTATACAGTTCTTGAGAACAGGAGAATTTTCAGTAATCTGTGAGTTTGATGTCTATCGTTATGTTTAAATAGACAATAGATTTGGTGAATGTAGCGATGTAGCGTAGGCCTAAGCAATATTAGATAGTATTTGAACCAGTGTTCAATCATTCCTCTTGTCATATCTTCCGATACCGTTGAAAACGTTTAAAATACCGTTTCAAAACGAAGTTGCGTTGTCCGTTATCTTATGATCACTTTCCTCACCCACAACGACTTTTAATATTAAGACAAACATTCAACAAATTAAATATAATGTGATAATAATTTCTGTCAAAATAGATCGATCACTCACTCATTGCACAGGTACTCATAGATAGTTTCTGGTAGGCACTATACAAAAACGTCGGTAAAGTTTATTTTATGAAGACGTTTAAAAGTTATAATACATGAGTAGATTCATTCGGCATTATTCCTGTACGTTTCAAAAACCTATTTCAAGATGAAATATATGTTATATGACAATGTGGTTATGACGAGGTTTAAAGCTATGATAAATGAGTTGATTCATTCACTCGGCAGTATTCCTGTACGTTTTAAAAGCCTATTTCATGATGACATGTTATATGGCAATGTGACGTGGACTTACAAAGTTCGCAATCGCTTTAAACGCAGTAGAATCGCGGCTAATGAATATGAACAGAATTACATGGAAATCCAGTTGATGAATTCAATACAGCCAGCGACAATTATTCAAACTTATAATGGAATTAAGCAACTTTTCATGAGATTAACAGCTTTATGCCAGTGGACTGGCAATAATTTATGAACAGCAAAAAAACTCGAGAAGTTCCTAACGCAGCTGTCAGATATGATGGAGCTTCTACAACATTGTGAGAATAACTTGATTTTAATTTACTACGCTATTCTCTATGGGGTTGGATTTAATTAATTTTTGATCCTCTGACGCTACATTGCTTACTGTTCCAAGAATGATAAAAAACTCTCATGCAGTATTTTTTTTATTTGGCGGATGGCAAATAACTTTCACAGAATTCAACGTTTCTGTGGTAGCCTGATGGTAACGGGTGATGTTATGTTGAATTTTCTTCAAATACAGTACTGAATAAAAATAATAAGTACGAGCATCAATTAATGATAAAATGAGGTTTTTTTTTTCTAACTTGAAATCGCCTTGTGAGAGTTTTTCAAGAGGTGTTTCGAACAGCATAAGACGGACTAAATTGAAGAACGTACAAAATCATTTTTGTCGTTATTAAAAACATAAAACCGAATAATTCATTCACTGAATTAATATACGCAGTATTTCATTATTCCTTACAGAAAAACAGTCGAATAGATGAGAAGAGTTTCAAGGTGTAGGGAAATACTAACGATGTTTGTTGTGAAAATCTCATCAACTAGAATAGAATTATTTAATTAGATACAATGTTCTGAGTATATATTCTTCATTTTATTTCACTTTGACATCTATTTTGAGGTCAACAAGCTATTTGATTTCGACTTGAGTCTAAAAATTGTTGCAGAAAGTACGATCCTGTGGATATAATACCCATATAGACCTATGAATTATTACACTATGTCTATGATGAATTATTAACGGAACAAAACCAAAAATATTTCGCAATTGTATAGAGAGAAAAACTGTGCTTTTTTACTCCCACCCTTATCCTCCAACACAAAACTAATATTCATTCAACTTGTGAAGAAATAAATATTCTTTTTGCAAAAGGCAGAACACATAGAATTATCTAAAGAAACATAAATGATTTATTAATGAATAAGTAGATGAGAAATATAAATGCTTTATTAATGAATTAGTAGATGAGTTTATATCATAGTTCCAGTTTATGTTATATCATTCATCCATTCAAAGATAATATAGACATTACTCGGAGATAATTATTATACAGGGGTTTTAATGAGAATTTGAGTAGCAGTTCTGTGATGTAGAAACAGGGGAGCTGATATCCTATTTTTTCCTCATAAATAATCACGCAGTTTGATGTTTGGCATGAAAGATTCCAGATTGTTAAAATAGAATTTACAGCATTGACATTATCAACCCTCTTTGACAAAATCACCGTTGATGCGAGAAGAAGTGACACATTGTCAAGTGAAACGTTTAATAAAGTAAACAAGATTCCAGTAAATTGTCTCTCGGCAATGACGGATACCATAGCGCCGATGACATCAAAGATGAACAAAAGATGGAAACTGAATCTGGGATCAGTGAAGCGTCTCTCATTTGAGTAGGCTGGTGCTGTGACATTTTCAATGGATCGTAACAATGTGTATCTGCCTCGTTTACAAAATATATTCCTGGCAAGGAAAGATATTCTTGACAAGTGAGAGAGACTCATCAAGAAAACAAATTTCTCATCATGTTTTCCGATTACAGAAAGTGATGTAATAGGAGGTGAGCCTGCAGAATAAACCATGCTGGAACGAAGGCTCAAATAAAGTTTGTCGATGCTATGGTGGCCACCCGTTTTAGTCTAGGACTTGGCTAAATCCCGAGCTCATGAACCGGCCCTTAGTGTTCTATTTCATTATGGAGTTCCACAACATCAATAAGATTTCTACAAATAGGCTAGTAAATGTTCGTAATGTTCTACCAACATGTTAATGTAGTTGATAACAAAGTAAATGATATCTGAATTGTTGAGAAATTTTATAATAATTATAGATGCAAGAAAATTGTATCGAATTATTATTTCTCTTATAAGAGTTCAACAGGTATTTTTTTAGTCCAAAGAATGTTCGAAAAACTTCCATTCTGAAATATTATATCAGGGTGTGCTCTTCAACCCCTTCCACATTAATATTCAACATATTCTCTTTGAGCACATTCATGGAATTCTTCCATGAGTAATGATTATGCCGCTCAAATCATATTAAACAAGTTTTTTTACTATTCATTATTGGAAATTTTTCTTGAGAAGTCAACGAATCATTGAGTTCAACAATGTTCAATATCGAGATATTCTTCCCAAAAATCGTGCCATTTTTTCCAACAGTTGGGACATTATTTTATTTTATTCTATTCCTCAAGTTCTTTCATTTTAAATTTTTTGTTCATTATTTAAAGTATTGAATTAGCATTCCTCAGTTCACATTTTACGATTTGGATTACGCATTTTACAATTAAGAATTTTAACGCACTTCATGATGATATTCTATAATGATCTGCAGGGAGAGTTATGTAGACCGATGCTATGAATGTAACCTATTGATCAACTATTGCTCCACAAAGATGAATTTTCTGAATTCCCTTAGTTCTCCATGATCTTTCCAGTTCAGTTCGCCCATTAATCACATATCATTATGATAAGAATTGATGTTTTTTATAGAAAAAACCCATCACTTTCTGACTTTCTCCACGGATCCCTCTAAGAATCAATCTCATCCCAAAGGACTACTCTCCATCATTTCCCACAGTAACAATCAATAATACAGTGTAAAAACGGTGCAAGTAACTGAAGCCCTTTTAGTGAAACACTTCTCTACTCGTGCTATTAGCGCTAGAGCTGTTTGCTCTTGAAACTCTACGCTCAAATCGATACTAGTGAAACTGTATGCTTTTGTAATTGGTTCCCATTGGGTGACGTTTAAGAACAAATCTAAACTAACGGTATTTTATACTGTGATTGTTGATATCGTTACAGTAATGGAAGGTAAGCTTGAAACGTATTTTTTAATAGTGCTAGAAAAAAGGATGTTGTTCATCACTGTCGTTAATTCTACTTAATAGTTCAACTTGAATTCTCCCCTACTTAATTATATTCCATATCATGAACGAATTTCTTATAAGAATTCATAAAAACAGTGATGATAAAAGTTGAGAATGATATTATTTTCAACCAACTCCCTACTAGAGAGTACTACCACAGAGAACAGATTAGAAAGTATCGCTTCTCTATGGTACTACTCCTTATTTTTCATAGTTGAGAATTCCGGGACGCTAGGAGATCTGAGCTACTAAGAATTGTAATGCAGATTGATGCGTTCACGTGCGTCATTTCTCAACCACTTAGTCAAAATAATTCTTGATTCCAGAGCATGAAATAAGGTAAAATTTTTCAGAAAAATTCAACCCCCTATGGAATAATCTTGAAAAATTTCCATGAGTGTTCTCTAGACTGAACAGTTGTATTCAGTGCATGGACGTTGAAGAGTCGTTAGTGTAAAAGCTTCCAGAATTCCACCAATCTCTATTTTTACGTCACAGCTCAAAAGGTTCTAATTAAATTTCTTCTTTGTACATATGAATATAATCATATTAATGGACTAGAATTTAAACGAGCACATACTAGCAATCCAGTATAGCAAGCACAGTCATACTATACATAGAATAGCCTTCACACACAGAGACTTCCGTAAAGCTATTAAAATTCGTGCGACAAGATTTTTCCAACCATGAAACAGATGATGAGATTGAGATCAAAGAGTTCATGGAATTCAAAATTGCGCAATCAAACAACATTTCTTCTTGTGACCAATCGGATTAGTTCCCTGCACTGGCAGCATTTGAGCACTGGACTTTTTCGTAAATGTCAAAAAAGGTTCTATTGGATGCTCACTACCGATTTTTCAATCGGGTTTTTCTCTGGCAACGTGATTCGATACGAACATGACGTTCACTCATTTTATCGGGATCATTCAATTTTTGACAGTCTCAATCAAACCATTCATGAGTTCTAACCGACACCACTCAGATCAATTCAGATTTCCAATATGAGCTATGAAAAAGCTCTTTGATCTTGTCAAATTCGAGTTAATATTGTTGAAAATATAAGTCAATCAATCAATCAATCAATTAGTTACTTGTCAAAACTTTGAGCTCCGGGGGATTTCAAAAAGAAAGAACTATCCTGTCAACAGATTTTTGAGTTCTGATCAAGTCTCTTTTCTAATCCTCCTCCTGAACTTCTTCAAGTGAAAATGTTGCTTTAAAAAGAGCAAACGTTAAGAAACGTGAAGTGATATTTAATTCAGTTTTATGAATGGATTACAAAGAAATTTTCCTAATGTAGAGAATATATGGCTTCATATTCCAATTGTTATATGTCTATCGTATTGAAAAAAAAGTTGAATAGAAGAACTACAAGAAAATTGGAGCTGAAAAATTGTCATAAATTTCAAGCAGCTAATCCAAAATAAGCATAAGACTCAAGGAGTTTTGATTCTTGTATTTTTGACTCGACTCCATATTTTTTTTCTGTAGTGATTCCCATATAATCTTTTGGCTTGTGCGTGAGTCATGGGAAAATTGATGATGGACGATGAATGGACCTACAGATTTAGTTGGGAATCCGAACCACAAGAAAGGGATTTTGATTCTCATAATTTGTATTAAGCGGAGAAGGTCTAGAAAGTGATCACCCTCACAACGCGAGTAATGGAGTTATATCAGGTTAGATAAGTTAGTTGGAGAGGTAAATTGATAATAGAGGGAGGAATACAAGTAATATTTTGCTATGATGGCGATTGAATTTAAGGTTTAATTTCCACTCTGATCTACTGCATGTCAATTACGAACAGTTGAACTGTTTTCCGAAATTGGATGGACACTTTGATCCATTTTTCTCCCCAAGAGAAATTAGATCATTTCTCTTGATTACTTACTTCTAGTCTTGATTAAGCACGCTCCATCACCAGTTGCATAGATCAAGGCGAAGGGCGAAGCGAGCAGAAGCTAGACTGGCAATCTGGATGCAGCATTTGGAGCACGTAGTCTATAACCCAACTTGAACTTTCATCTGCAGGTGTAATTGAGAGGCAAGGATTAATGTCTTGATTGGAATCCACCTCACAAGCTGCAATATAGTTGGCAAGCATGCTTGCTGCATGAGTGACATGTGAGCTTCGACTCACTCAGTACTAACTTCAAATCTATCAAAGTTTGACACGAGCTCGGTCTTCTTCTTCTTCTTATCCTTCTCCTCCTTTTCCTCCCTCTTCTTCTTCTTCTCCTCCTTCCCCTCCTTCTCCTTCCTTTTCCTCCTTTCTCCTCCTTTCTCTCCCTTTTCCTCCTTTTCTTCCTTTTTCCCCTTCTCCTCCTTCTCCTTCTTCTTCTTCTTCTTTCCCCTTCTGCTACTTCTCCTCCTCCTTTTTCTTCTCCTCCTTCTTCACTTATCATTCGTTACTCCAGGTAAGGAAATGTACGCTTAATAATCAATGCATTCTCTAATCATTAGAGAATGCATTAGAGTCTAATGTATATTCCATATAATAATGTATTAGAATCTCATTAGCTTAGTCGAAGAACTTCAAATATTGACTTATATACAAAACCAAGACATTAATATTTGTAATTCTGACCCTATAGCAGTGATTCCTATTCTATTTCTTCGAAAATCAGAATAAATTACCTTATTAATCCCTGACTGTTGTTTAATCATGGTCCGAATAGTATATCCAAGCATATCCTGTCCAATAGCAGGTCGAAGCATATTATCATGGTCCGAATAGAAATTCAGCTGTATCAAGACCTTCCCCATTCCAATGAAATGTAATGGAGAAGGTCCTAACTGTATACTGAGAAGCTTCATACAGTTTTTTCTCACTCAAAAAATATGTCTCCAATTACAATGTATTTGAATGAACAATAATTATTCTAGCAGCATTTGGATGCATGAAAATGAAATTGAAATATTTTTTATTACACGGAGTTAGGACTAGAAATTCCTTGCCACCACTCAAACTTCCTAAATTGTGGATAAAATGACAGCAGGTGAAATGATAATGATGAAGCTCTCCAAGCCCATACTGTCTAAGCTCACTTATAAACTCATGATCTCTAGAAACAACATTACACATTGATTTTCAGTACAATAAACCTTTTCCATTTCCATCGTATCTTCAATAATAACTATGGAACTCGTCGTTTTTCCGGTGTGTTGCATTGAACCTATGAAGTTCAGTAATTGGATGATTTTGATTCCAAACGAGTCGAAGAATCAACACGGCTCGCTATTAATGTGGAAAGCCAATTGATGAGAGAGGTCGAGAGTCAATGAAGCGAGTCAATTGTCGATGTCTATTGACTTTTGCTTCTGGTCGGTCTGAAAGTATTTCTGTGCAATGCTAACCGGATAAGATGGAGCCAATTGGAAAATTTAATATTATCGACGGTTGGAACGTGGCCTTAATCAAAAGGCTGTGTTCAAAAGGCGCGAGGAATTAGGTGATGTCGTCGAAAGGCGGCGGAACCCTTTCAATTAAAAATAATAGGAGGAATTAGAAAAAGAATGACGAGAGTGAGCTTTTGCAGTGAGGGGTGCTCGACTGCGAATTTCCATCTGCGGTGGATGAAGGCCCTCGACCAGGAGACGAACAATGCTGGCCAACAGTCGGAAAATTGAACTGGCAATGAAGAGGACGTGAGGCTTCGCGTGAAGAAGGGGCGCGGCGAGTGAGCGTGCCTGCGCGTAGGGCACACTTGCTCTACTCGCTCTGAGAATCGGTCGTGCCAATTCATCTACCACTCTTTTCTCGTCCTTATCATCATCGGTAAAAAGCCCAGGGCTTTTCCCAACAGATGGCTGTTGAAAAATCTCATCCGCCGGCAGATGATTTTCTTGTCAATACAACGATGAGGAATATTTATCTTCGCTCCCCTCGCCATGCTCTTCCATTACCTCACAAAAGAAATTCGGCAGTGCCATTCTGTTCGCCAAGGTATGCGATTTCACACGGTGTCCAATTTGCAGTCCATTCACCAACTTGCCTCCGGCTCAAAAAGCCGAAATGGGGATCACTGCTTGCAGCGATACACGAATATTGAAGAGGGTCTGATAGAATCCGATAGCGATCAGCTTCCGATAGAAGCACTTTGCTGAAGACGTTTCGGAAATCAGTTATTCCCGTTTTCAGATTTCAAAGGAACATCCTCCAAATTCGAATATTGATTTTTTGTAGTATTAAAATATGATCAGTGGACCTACAATCACCAATTCTCTATTCTATTCCTCTTTTCCTCAACTTTCAGTTTCTCTTTTATTCTATCAATCTTGTGATCCTTGAGTTTTAAAGAATAATTCTTCCCGTTCAAGAATATTCGTGTTGTATTTGAATATAAGAAGTACAATGGATACCACACGTCTTTCCTGAATGAATGTGGAAACTTTTATCTTCTTCTTATTGAAATAGAACTAGTATCTTCAAAACATTCTTTCAATTCAGGTTAGATATTATTTGATTTTTTTATCTAATCGTTGGAAGATCGATAATTGCATCAGTTCTAAATAGGCGATCGGTGGGTGAAAACAAAAATAGTCAATAAGATTGGAGATAACCTAACAATAATCAAGCCATGAATTCGCCATAATTGTGGGTTATTCACAAGTTAGAAATAAAAACCCGTTCTTCCACCATTCTTGTCTCGAATTAGTACCAACCTTTGGTTGATTGAAGAAAAATCCATATTCGAAAATAACAAGATAGTTTCAAATCAATGATGGAATGAGTGATAAGGGAAGATTGCAAGCTGAGAGGGAAGTGAAGCTGGAGTAACATAAAATGTGTGGATTATTGAGAAGAAATTCAAACTTCAGAAGCAGGAAACCAATTGCATTCAAGACGAGAGATATTTGCCAAAAGCACTTCCATGAATTTCACTCCTACTTTACCCGATATCCGCTGTTGAACCGTACAACTTTCTTAAATGTCAATATTAAAAGATGATCGTAGCAGTTTCTTGGCAATGAGAGTTTTATTGGAAGGTTTTTTTCTCCATCAAACCGTCAGAAATTTCACAAGACGGGAAATTGACCTTCTTCGGTATCAATATAAACTTCATTCGTTTCATATGCCTGGTATCATCTTGAAAAATACAAAGTTTAATGAGATGAACTCCATTTTTTAGTCATAGTAGCGATGTCTTTGGCCCAAGGGTTGCTTTTTTACAGCTTACCGAAGTTTCCGAATATCCGTGAAACTTGTCAAAGTTATTTCAGAGTTTTTTGCGTAGAACGTGATATTCAAACTCATCTGAGATATAATTAGTAGTAGAGTGTCGTGGGTGTAGCAAGAGGTAGAATTTTAAATTATGAAGATGATTTATCATTACTCCTAATCATATACGGTACTCTGAAGACAAAAGTTGACAAAATATAGGCTATATATTGGATAGATTGGGGAATTTTTCTTCTAAATTTTCCGTCAAGATTCAATTGTGTGTTTTGATTGTGGTTTTGTGAGATTCGTGGTTCGTGTTTCAGTAAATTTAATAATCAAGAGTACTTTTAATAATAATTGTGGAATATTTTCTCAAATAATAAACAGAAATTGAAAGTGGACCTATTTAACCTATAAGTTCTCCATATTTCCCAATACATTGGAAAACATGGGATAATTCGGCGTGGCAAAACACCAGGAGGGTCTCCCGCCAAAAAAGTCATAATAATAATTGGATGGAGTCTTTGTGAGCTGAAAACAATATTCAGGATAATTGAAAAGCTATTTTCCATCCGAAAAAGTCGATTCAAATAGCAATAACACAGAACTTATTTCATAGCCCAAATTCATCTCGGCTTGAGCTTATCCAGATACTTGCCCACGAGTCCATGTGAGTGTTGTTTCATTAAATTTAATCTACTATTGTTAAATACTATGTAATGCTGGAAACATAATAAATAGTTATATTTGAATTCGAATCTGTTTGATTTCAAGTCAAATGATTGCTTTGGATATCATTTTAAAAATATAAGTTGAGAAAAATAGCATTCTCTCACTTGAAAACATAATGGATAAAGTGAGCTTTATGTCAAGGTTGATATATTAAATTAAAATTTGTCAAAATAATGTAATTGTTTTTGGTGCTGTCTTATCAACCACTATGCAACTTTCCCCTTGTTTGTGAAGAAGTTGGTAATTCAAAAGTTTTGATTCACGATGTAGGCGATGGGATGAAATTTACAAAGTTTTAATGGCGCATCATAACCGGAAAGTGTTTTGAAACTTCTTTGTTTGCCTTCACATTCATCTTATGCTCAAGTGACCAATCCTTCAACAAACAAACCTTGCGCGAGCATTATTTGAAATTTTCTCGGCTGCTCAGGGAATCTTTGAAGAATTTGAGAGCGAGAAGAATCTAGTCAGGAGAATAGAATACTCCAATACATTCAATATCACAACTTGAACTTTCATCTGGCCAATTTAGAAAAGATGCTGCAATTTAATATTTCACAAATTTATATTGTGAGAAAAGAATTCTCTCACTAACAATCATGAAGTATTTACTTGACTTATTTCAAGAATGACACGAAGAATTGAAATTTGTAAGAAGTAGTCATTGCACAGAAAGACTAGCCTGGTTGGTTAGTGGCATTAAGGGAGAAATGTTACTATTAATAGGCCTACAGGACTCTGGAAATTCTAGGCACTAACCGTAATAATTGCAAGATGTTTCTTCTTAGTTTTGGCTATTTTCTTAATTTTTGCCATTCTCATTTATTCATTATTAATTTATAATTGTTTACATTCATTCATTTTTAATTAGTTTCTACTACATTTAATCATAACTATTTGTTATAAGATTCGTAATCACGCATTTATATAGCTAGGGAGTGGGCCCCTTACGCAATTTCCTTACGCATTTATGCAGCATTGTAGCAGCCGCCATCTTAATTTTTCATCCACTTCTCGGCAAAAATCAGCCTTTTCAAGCGATGACTATATCTATTAATTTAAAATTTATAATATTGATATTATTTTATTTTATCATAAGTGTTTTTTTTTAGCTCCAGGTTTGTGTGTGGGTAATGGGAAGGACGATGATGAGAGATGAATGGACCTACAGCTTTAGGTGGGTTCCAAACCACCGGGAAGCGATTTAAAAGCTCATAAATTTTTGTATTTGGAGGAGCCGGTTACCGTTACAACGGGAGTGGTAGGCGCTGTCTCTTATCTAATCTCACCGATTAGACTCGCCTCTGCCACTGGGTCAACCACTTCCCTTTGAAATTGTTTAAGGGAAAAGGTCGATGGGACGTTTATAATACTGAGCAGAAATTCGTTGTTGTATTATTAGTAATATTTCTGTAGAAGAAGAGTATGAATCATATTCAGTTGTTTTGTCGTCGAAGGAAACTCGAGTGTATGAAAATTCTTCAACATGCCATGTAGCCTAATGAAATATTTCTCTTCAGTGCTAGTACAAATTTTCCTTTGAAAGCAATAAGGAAATGTTGACTTTTTTCAAATTGAGTATACTCGATCTTGTAGCAAACAAAGAATATCTGCTTCCATAAGCTGCGCGTCTAGGTTTACAAACAACGTTATCCCGGACGTAGATAAGCCGGAGAATTTATGAGAGCTTTCCGTGTTCGCAATTTGTCTGACAAAAATAAGACATTCATTCTCAAACCATCAAGCGCAAGGTCATTTATCTGCAATTTTTCATTCTTTGTGAACCTATCATGCTCTTGTTCAACTGATTACCTACTAGGCCTACTCAAAGAGCATGAACAACGCTATCGATTGAAAATAGTAGCCTATTTGATGTATTACTCAATGTAAATGTAATACAATGTAAAATGTATTAATAGTAACAATGCATACAGTTCTCAGGGTAGGCCTTTTCATTTTCAAATTGAAAATTTCAGGTCTGTCAAGTTACTTCTGTCATAGAATCACAGTTAGATCATGAAATATAACTTCATTGAGTGAATATTTTTCCTAAAAATCCATCAAGAATAATTCATTATTCGAATAAAAACTAATTGGTCATTATAGATAAATGAACAAACGGACAATGAACAAACTTCAAGAATAATTTCATACTTAAAAAATCCTTCTAATGCCACCAACCATTCTGTAAGCTAAAATTGACAACATTTAGTATCTGAAAAAAATACAAACAGTATATATAGAAAAAAAATTATATAGTATTTCCTTGAATTGACAACTAGGCTATAACAAGTATTGAAAGGCTGATGAATAATTGATTTCTGGTGATACGTAAAATTATTAGCTCAGTTTAACACGAGAAGAAACGAACATGATTAATGTATGACCCTGAAACTGACGAAGAAGTCTTCGTTTAATTAGTTCAACTATTTTACAGATCTCATTATTTTTTCCATCTCAATGAATAAATTCCCTTGAATTTTCAATTTTAGGTTTTTTGAATCGGGAATACTCTGAAAGTTAGGAACGTAAAGAACAAAATATGTAGATATAAATTACACTCATGTTGAATATAAATCGAACTTTATTTTCATGGAATTGATTACTCAAAAATCTATTTGAATTCAATGAGAATTATCTTGGTTGAATTGGGATTGATCGTCGTTACTTCATTTTCCTAGAAGTACGATGACACCCGACTTTTATTCCCGATGTTTTTAGATCTGTGCTGCAAGTATTTGAAAATATTTCAACGTCATTGAAACACGATCCCGGGAGAGTGAGCTCTGAGCAGGGTTCTGTCTGAAAAGGGCTCTCGTACATTTGAAACCAGAATTATGTCTATATGGGAGTAACATGGGAATGCACCTTTCCACTCCTTCATTTATATTTCAAACCGACAACTTTTGAGGTCAACAGTGTTGATGCATATTTACTAATACTCTCACCAAGCTTACAACACACAAATCAAGTATGAGAATCATATTTCGAAATACATCGCTAACTTTCTTATCACGGCCATATAACCATATGAATAATTGCTATATTCGAGTTCTCTGAAACGCTATCGACTTCGCCAAATGCTATCGAAATGAACATTTTTGAAAGTAATCACGTCAAGCCTCATCATAGATATTCTGAAACCTGCTTTATCATTGAATTGTAGCAATCGATCAGCGGAAACCCCATATCATAAACACAGCGATTATTGTCTCTTGTTACACCAGTCAGTGATTAATGATGATGACGTAACATGATTTGCATTATTCAAAGCTCAAGAGACATACGGGCAATACAAAAGACTATAGTTTATGGACTATATTTTTATCGATTGGATTGTTTAGGCTTAGGGCAACCCAATTCATTGCAGTTTTCATTTCCTCGTTTTCAGATCGCTTGGATTATCAATGATAATCAGATGGCATCATTCTGGTAATGATTGTGGATTAATTTATAAAGAAATTTGATGTAAGATAATATATCCATCCAATATTCATGAGAGGAGTACTTGTTCTTACTGTATCGAACGAAAGGCAATTTAATTTTGAACAAACTCAAACAGCCACTTGCAAAAAAGTCGGATTGGAATTGACCCCCGTATAATAATTTCGTCTAAAATAAACAATGCTTTGAGAACCAATGAACCAATAGGCGTCAATGCAATGACGTCATTCTATGGTGATTGAATTCAATCGGATTTTCGTGAAACTGCCCGCAAGAATGAAAATCCTTTTTAAAAAGAAGGGACTATTTCCAAATCTTTAAAACCATCACTGATTTCTTCAATGTTTTTCTGTGTTCTTGGACTATTTATTGGAATCATCTTGGAATAGACTATATTACTATTCTGTGGACTATAACTTTGGACTAAACTGTGGACTGAGATAGTACACTCTGGACTAAACTATTTTTGTATACTAGACATTTATACTGTGTAATATCGTTTGAAAAAATAACAGGCTTGATGAATAGTTCAGTTGCAGCTGGAGAAAAAAGTATGGCAGCATAAATCGCTAATGTCTCATCTTATTCTTCGGTCAGCGAGCTCAGTTAAAGTCCAAGCTCAGACAAGATTTTCGTCTCTCAGTCTTTTCTCCAGTTGCACTCTCAGGCCTCAACCATCCACTATAACGAATCATGCTTCCCCAGAGTCATTGAATAAATGGCCGGGTAACCAACCGTGGCTCCCTCAAAATGTAAGTCCAAGCTTATCTGCTCATCGAGTGGAAAATAGTTTACAATCTTCTGCTCACTGCAACGCTCACCTCATTTTTATCTCCGAGATTCTGGCAAACACTCAAACAGTTGAAGAACAGACTTTTCTGAGAATTACTCCGTCTACTTTAAAGCTCAAATCTCACATTATTCACGGTTCTTGAGATTCTTCGTAGCAGTTTAATAAATCTTCTCGAACATTGCTTGAACTCAATCTTCTCATGTTTGAGTTTGAAAAAAAAATGTTCACTACAATTGACGAGCTGCAAGACTTTTACTGAATAAACAATACTTCCAAGAATTTATTTACAACAAAATCATCTCTGAACAGTATTTTTCTTCACCGAATCTCTTCTCCTTTCACTATATTTATCGTGTGATAGGTCTGGTGATAGCTTTCATTCTCTTTAACACGGGATTGTATACGTTTCCAAGAAATTCCCCATCTATTAGGCTACTAACAGAATATTTGCAACCAGTATTATCACTTTCCTATGAGATTCAATTATTTGGATAGTCTACAGTAGTTCATCTAATTTGTGATTAACTTTCATAATTAGCACTCATTCTTTGACAATCTTGAGAAAACCAACACAAAATGGGAATTTGGTTTTTATAATCAAGTATAGATTTTGTACATATACACCTGATTTTCCATCTATATCATCATCATCATCATCACCATCATCATCATCATCATCATCATCATCATCATCATCATCATCATCATCATCATCATCATCATCACAACCACCATAATCATCATCATCATCATCATCATCATCATCATCATCAACTCATGAGCATAATAAATTTAGAATAAGCTCCCATTGTTTCAGAAACTGGAGTTGTGCCAGATACTTTTGTAAAGTGCTCTGATTTGAGAAGCAGTATTATATTTTGGTAGCTTGAGTGCAGGTAGATCTATACAGGAGCACATGTGAATCCCCTTTAAAACACAAAGAAGTCTATTTATAAAACTCACAAACGAGGGATAGTTTGATATGACAGGTGAGTATATTGTTTCTCAAGTCGTACATCGAACTCAACTCTTTAGTCAAGATTAAATTCAGTATTGTGATGATGTGATGAGTATGAATCATAATTCTATACTCCAAGAATCTAACTCAACGAGTAGTCAAGCCTAAATTCAGTATGTAAATGAGGATGAATCATATTTTTTACTCCAAGAATCAAATTGTTGGAGACTCGAAAGATTTTCGCGAGAGAATTAGATTATCTGAGTCATCCTCTCATTTGTGTTCAAGCTATCAAAAACAATCACAATGAGAATCATCTCTTCAGAACTTTTGCTGATGAAGAGTAGAATTTTAACCACAAAAATAAGAGAATGTCAAATCGAATGGCCACTACCACGAATATGTTTTCAACTTATAACTATTTGTTAAAGTTCAAAACAAAAACAGGTTTTGAATTTGAAGCTTGGGGAGACTAAGACTTCGGAATAGTTACTAGAAAAGCTTCTAGCGTAAAATCAACTATTACAAGCTGTATAGTTCAGAAACCATGGATTTGGTGGAATGCAATTCCAAATTCAACTCTTTAATTAAGCTTGGTCTCACACTACCAATCCTACATTTAACATGAAGACCTGTAGAATACACGATCTTCAAACGTATTTCTCATATTACTTGAAATTCAAGTTTATCTCGTAAATAAAAAATTTCTCTTTCTTTGAAGCATTGGAAGCATCTTTGAAATGGAAATAAGAATAACAATAATCACTGATGCATATTTGTTTTTAAATAAATGTCTGTTATGTCTTAAAGATAATATTCTATTTTCTAAGCGGGTTTCCAGTTATGGGATCTCAATCGCAATATCTGCAATGACAAGGAGAAATTGAACACCATCATTCTTATCATACAAGTCAATTACACCTCATTATTATTACAGGAATAATTGAAGACTCTTATATTGTCATCGATTTTCATACAGTCAATTCAATTCTACACCGTCTAGAGTTATAGTTAGTAGTACAGGCCTATGCGATCAGGCTAAAATAGAAGCCATTTTTCTGTACAGAATGTCAGCAGTCAATGTTGACATAAGACAAATAAGGAAGCGGAGCATTCAAATCGAGGACTTGACCCCAGACAAAACAGAAGCACTCAAAGCTCTCAAACTATTTGCTCAGTTCTTCCTTTTTAAGTGGAGAAGCACTGACACAACATTTCGCCAATAATTGCAGCCCTTCCAACTTGATCGTTCTATTTGCTGAACGTCTAGTATTTTTACAGTCTTCTTTTAGTACAGAATTACCGCGTATTGAATTGAGGCACACATACCTGTACGCAGATTATTCACTTATGATAGAACCCAAACCTTCCTAGAAGTTGGATCATTGATTATTCTCATTCTTCTTATTATTATTACTATTATTGATATGCAGAAATCAATAGAAATAATATTCTTCTTGAATGGATAAACTAGAAGCATTTTTAAGTATATCTTAAAAATAAGCAATGAGTCACTTGTATAGTACAGAATACAGCTCTGTATCCATCTTAGGAGCATGATACTTTATTTGAAATTGATAGCTGAGGGGAACAAAAGGCTGGAATAACCAGAGAGAATAGAAATAAGTTCTTATTCTATACTCCCTGGGAATAACCTGCTGGATGCCTTAGTATTTCCCAGATAGAAAACAGTATATGATATCACCGGGGAGCAGAGTAATATGAAAAATGAAAAATGCTCGCATTTTACGAGCTAAGGGTCTGAGCAGTAAAGTGAGACTATTCGGTCAGCAATGCCCATCGGATAAGATGCAGGTTAGCTCATGGTGGTAAGATCACACCGGAGAGTGAGAGACACACATTAAAACCGGTCGAATTGAATTTTCTTTGATATCGGAAAATTAAATTTTCACGACACGAAAACAAGTCAATTTAGGTTAGATCTCTACAAACTATTGCCGCCCAGGACGGTGAATTTGAAATTCCAAAAAATATATACTTAATTATCTTCAGTAATATTCAGTCTCAGATTTATAAATTGATTCTAGTTTCAAGTTGATTATTCTAGCAACACGTTTCTATTTCAAAGTTTATGGGTCGAACAAATTTAATGCAGTATTAATAATCTATGATAAAACTTATAATTATGTAATTAATATTTTATTGTTTAAGTGAATCCTTCACAAAGATGTAGTGTGTAATTTATTTCATCATTGGTATCTCCATTAGAATATTTCGTGTACAGAGTCTGAAGACTTCTTAGAGTTTCATGTGAAGGATTTCTTAGAGACTCATTCTATAAATTGACAACAGACGTTGTCGATAGTCTTCAGAATATTATATGGCATTAATTAGGGATTTCGTCTGATTTATCACTGTATTATGATTTAACAGCAACTGTATAGTTGCAATATCTCATTTCCTTCCATCATTCTACAAAAGTTAATCGAATGATCCGAATTCTGAGATCACTTTGTGTCCTGTATAAAAAATTAATAGTGTCTCAGAAAGGACTCTATACAGATTCACGCAAGTGAGTAGCTATAATTTTTTTAAATGGGATTGCTGTACGTCAATTGAAAGAGTTGATCATGTTCCCATTCATACACAAGCACTACACTGATTCCTCAATTCCCTAGTACGGAACTCCAGTATCTGGTGGATAGTTTGTCTACTCAACTACAAATCCAGATGATAAACCTCCACAACTCCAGATCTATCTATCCTGAATAATATTGTATGTTCTCTAAATTTTAGAAAAAATTCAGTTTTGAATTCCTTTTTTCAATTCTAATTATTGTGAGTGTCGATTCAATTTCGCTTCGAATTCCAGAAAAATTGAAAATTCGTATTGAAATCTAAGATTTCAATTCCCATGAATTAAAAATCGATTAATGTAAACTAATAATTTTGGATTCCTTTTTCCACAAAATAAAATATAGGGAACTAGTTATATTTTTTCAGTTTTCAATTTGCTTTACCCCACCGATTAATAATTTTTATTCATTAATAAACAATCAATGTTCACGTATAAAATTTCTTTTTACATCAAGCAAATAATCATAGGAGGGAACTTTTTAAATGAACTTTAACATGGTTTCCTTTTTCCAAGAAACAAAATACAAATAGTCGAATAAACTACTATTGAACAAAAAAATGTTCATTTCTATTTTTTTATGGTATCCACCATACGGAATGAATAATATGTCAATGTTTTATTTTTTTATTGATAATCGAAACTTTTCACATGGCCTGGATATTCATCATTTTCAATAATTAAAAATATAATTTTTTCCCTTATCAAGCTAAGTACTGGAGAAAAACATCAATTTTCTGTTTCCAGTAAGCTCTTTCTTCAACAATCAAATGCTGAGGGAATTATTCATTTCCAGTGAAATCACCAAAATAATATCACCTATGAATATTAGGATATCACCGAATGCATACTATTATAATATGCATGTTTTCCATTTAAAATCGATGAATTTCCACTAATAAGTTTTTCATTAAGTAAATCACAAAACAAAAACATCTATTTCTTTTTCCCAATAATCTCCAACTTACCGCAGAAATATGTTCATTCAATGGGAAGACTTGGCTCAGTTTGAAAGCAGGCGTAAGTTGTTCATGAGTTCATTGCACATCGCGCACAATAATACGTCCGGGATTGGAACTAGAGGAACGTCGGCACGCGTCCACAGCAACGTACGGACTGAGTCAAGATCGGACAAGTGATCCGACGCCGGTAGCGCCGCGACGCGCATGCGTTCGAACCGCGCTTGCGGCGTATCGCAGATCAGGCGTCCGTAATTAAAAACGATGGCACACCTCGGTACTCCAACCAGACCGAATTCCATCCATCCTTGCGACCTCAAATATGCAACCACCAGAGACCCAGCACTAATCCTCAACACATGCTGCGCTTTTTTCTTGTAACACAGTTGTTGAACTCAGCCCCTACCCTCTTCTGAAAAGTCACAATCATATTGTTGCTCCATACCCTCTTCTGCTTGATGTAATCATAATATGCGTTGGAAAGTTCGAGTTGGATTTGGGATTGCAACTTGACCATTAATGGAATTCCTGAAGTTCGCGAAATGAATGTCTCGTGGACTCCATGCAATTTCATAAAGCTCGTTAACATACGTCTAGAATTTAATAGGAAACATAATTAATTCTTTAATATTGGAAGTTGCTATCTGGCAGTCGATCTGAGCTATTTGTATGTGCATGCTCGCTCGTTTACAAATAGAATGATTATTTATTAATTCAATTCTTTAATATTCCTCATCTGTTGAATCTTTCAACATTTCGACTTATTCAGTGTAGACAATAAAATTAATAATAGATTAATTCAACACTTTCACAAATAGTGTGGTCATTATTAGTATTTGTAGGTTAACTTCACTTTACTAGATTAATTGCAAAAATACAGATCATTTTTTCAGTTTTCAAAATAATATTCATGATATTTTTCGATTGGAATAGCTTGTATGAATAAATTCATTAATTGTCTAGAATTCATTATTCTCTTAAATAATTGCTTGTTCTATTGAGATTTTACCAGTCTGAGATGATAGATTCTCCAGAATTTTGTTGTGCATTTTTTTTTTTTTTTAATTGGGTTGGGCTATGTAACCTTTAGCCACTGCGACCGCTATTCAATCTTTTGTGGCATCCCTTCTTTGGCTTATGCCATGTTCAATAATCCAAGGCCAGAGCAGAATTTACTCAGGGCCTTGAAGTCCAGTTCTCTTGCCTCCTCTGGTAGGAGGGTTGCCTTTCCAAGAAGTCTCCTCCTCATTTGCAAGAGTTCTGGACATTCCAGCAGCAAATGTGCTGCTGATTCTGTTTCTTCTATGCAGAATCTGCATTCAACATCCTGACATAGTCCCTTCTTCCGTAACATATACCTGAATGGGCCGTGTCCTGTCAGGAGGCTTACTATTTGCCTCAGCTCCATCTTTTCCAGGCTTATTACATTGAGGAAGCCTTTGTTTAGGGTTTAATCAACATTTTTGATTGTCGTAGTCCTTCTGTCCTATTCCAAATCAAAACCTTCTTCTTTTCCTCCCATTCTCGGACTTTAGCTTTACAATAGCTAAAAGGAACCCCACAACCTGGTTCCGGTCCTACAAATGGAGGAGAGGCTGTTCAGCCTCTTTTACTTTTAAATTGGTATCCATAAGATTCCCACAAGAAGCTGGAGACTTATTCAGTCACCCTGGGCAGAGCTCCGCGTTCACCCAGGGAAGGCTTCTTGAAACTGGAGGTCGCCTGGTATCCAGAGTTCGCATACTTGATGTCAGGCACTTCTCTGACCATGCAGCCGTCGGCGTATGCTGTTCCACCATATGTTGGCTTGGCTTGCGCAGTTGATGCTTCAGGTGTTCCTACTTGAACACCCTACTTAAGCTGGGACGCAAAGGTGTTAGTTGCCAGCCAGTCTACATCAACCACTTGCTCAGGAACCCGGGGGATCGCCACACCCCAGACAGAATAATTTTGTTGTGCATACTTCTAGTTAAATATATTCATAGGTATAGCACGATCCTTTTAACTTGTCAGAAATCAGCTGTTTCGGTAATAGTTAAACAGTGATTTCGACACAATAATCAAAAGGCTTAAAAGTCCTAAAGACCTTTAAAGTCTTTAAAAGACCTTTTCAATAATCTGCGAGATTCAGCATTTGTAGGTTAAGTATTGTACTGGTGGCCGAGTAAAACATAATATGTTTTCTGACAAGTTGAAAGGATCCTGCTATAGACTGATTATGAAGTAGAGTCATGGAATCTTCTATGAAGGCGAGGTTTTTCGAAACCTAGGCAAGGAGACTTGATCGATGGTACGAGTGAATTGATTATAATACTACATTGTTATTAAAATGATTGTGAATAACATCAAAACGGAATTAATAAGTGAATTGAAGGTAACCAAATAAAATAAAATCAGTTTTTACAATCTTAAATATCTACTTACCGGTTCTGTGTATTTCATGGGTTTTTGTAATATTCGACAGTTTGCTGTGATGTTCTGTGTCACCTGAGTGAAAACTTGATAGGTTGCGATTTTTTCAAGTGTTACAATTTGATCAAGGAAGAGCTAGCTTTCAATTTTGTATGATAATGATGTTTAGAATATCATTAGCCTATCAAGTTCTAAGTACTTTGAAAAATCGTATAAAGCTTCCAGGAAACATGACTGAGCTCTGAGCCAGCTTCAAAAAGAATTTTCCACTGGTGCTCAAGAAAAATCGATTCTCAGTAATCAATTATCCTGTAATTGCCATAATTGAAATCTGGAAATTCTATAGCCTCACCAATACTCTTATTATAGCTCACCTTTTTGAGAACTGACAGGAAGCATCATCATTTATGTTTGAAAGCGTTGGTCTGAGAAGTGTTGAAATCTTGTCTTGATTTCCATTCCAATATTTACGAGTATTTTACGACAGAGCACTCATGAAAAGAATATTTTAAGTCTAAACAGAACATGTAGAGCTCTCCAGAAGAGCTTTTGCTATCTACTTGTGCTATGCTTTGCTTACGTGCCGTTCAATGTTAAGATAAACACTAACAAAATGCAGTTCGGTGATATGATTATCGGTTTGATAGCCTTGGCTTCTTTGAGTCAGGCAGACGAACGTTATAATAGAAGTTTACGACCCTGTTTCAACGGACTTTGATCACGATCTGTGAATATTGCGGTAGTATGATGTTGATAGTGAGCGAGTACATTATAACTATAAGAGTATGCAGCATTAAGCAAAAACCCCATATAACAAATATAAATAACAAACTCAAAATTGGATAAATCCATCAAGGAAAAGTTTGTTCATGGATATGTTCTTGGATTCCATTGAGTTCTTTGCTATATGATTCCTTCATCATTATAGTAACAAGGTTCCACGTCTGCTTCCGGCAGTGAAAAGAGTAATGGAAAACATTTTCTTTTCATCAGTTTGGCCTATTCTTGTATGTTTTATTTAGTGAATATGCTAGACTAGTCAAGCCCTGTAAAGTCTGAGAATGCAATAGTTGGATGGTTGATTTCAACAGTATTCTGCTTCATACTTCATAGGGTATTTTCCTCATGGAACATGTTCTCCAGAGACTATAAAAGGAAGTAAAGGAACAAAGCAATTTTGTTAATGAGAACGGGAAGTACGACGTGGTTGGGTTTTGTATGGAGCTCGGTCATACTTTATTACATCAGTATGTACCATATAGATGTCTGGCATAATCCATATTATAGGTGAAAGAGATATTTAAACTTTGCTGGTGTCGTACAAAGGCTTCAAAATTGAACAAGCTTTCTCCAAAGCTGTCACGTATGAGCCACAATTTTGAAAGCCGTCACAGTACATGATCATGTATATGATATGTATCGAACCAGACAAGCTCCCGAGAGTGGTGAGCTCCTGTTTTAGACAAATTTTCATCGACCTAATATCACAAACCTCCATGTTTCAATTTACAATAAAAGACGTTTTATTATCTTACTGGAACCATCTATTCAAATCCATTCTCTCAAACTTGAAGTAATCAAACTTCTAATTAGCAGCAATCTAGGTAGGATATTCAAAAAGTGACAATTGGACTCTTCTCATGACTGCAGCTTATTACGGATCCTTTGTGAATCCAAGCAGAGAGACAAGATAAGAAGCAAGAGTAATCAAAACTTTTCTGACAATCAAATTTCTTACTCTTTTATCGCAAGCTACGTTTTTCTACGATAATGACGATAGAATTTCAAATTACTATCAAACTTGAATGTTGCTTGCTAATCAATGAATTCCGCTCACAGAAATAAAAAAGTGACACTAGAACATTTCGAAGTAACTTTTTTAAAATCGTTTTTCTCGCAGAAAATTGAATTTCAATCAGTTTTTTACGAGCAGTGGGATGTATATGACAAACTAATACTGGAAAATTTGTATCGACTGAAACTTTGAAGCTCTACCAAATAATAGTGATTGATATCAGGTACGGTAATCATTTTCCAACAAGTTTTCATGTCATCTCAGTAATGAGGCGGAAATTGATGGAAATAAGCTTGAAGCAACATTTTATTCATTCAGTTTTCAATAACAACTAGGTATTTTGAGGGCTTCGTGATATGTTTAGATTGACTTCTGAATAAATTGAACGTCTTCGTAAATTTTGTACTTCTGATGCTTTAATAAAGTTTTCCTTGAGGACCCGATCATGCTCCTACTGTGGAGATTTCGTTTCGGAGCTCCGTACTTATTTCCATCCGAATGTACAGCTTTGTGTAAGGATTCTCCTTGAGGATTTGTCGTTCCGTAATACAGAAGGGATTGGGCTGCAGTGTATAAAGAAATCGGATCTCTCTATTCCCCCCACACAGAATAGGTACCCTTTGAATAATCATAACTCTGTTCATTGACATTCACAGAGTATTTCCAGCTCAGCTCAGCTCAGCTTTATCAATTATGGAATTCAAGTCGAAAATAAACCCCATCATCAAGTTTAGTTGCGATCAAAGTGATCTCAATTATTGTTCTTTTCCATTTTTTCCATCTCATGCTGCGTTCATATTTTGTTCGAATTCTATTTCGATCAAATCAGAGATCAAGTTCCAAATTCAGTCAAACCATACACAACCAAACAAATTTTCATGAACTCTGAAAATCCCATAGTAATTCATCATCTTATGCAAAATCATTTGAAATGAAATACAGGCACTTCATCAAGAAACCACACAACAAAAAATATCCATTTTATAACAATGTGTTAATATTCGACGATAAAGATGATCATCTAAAGGATCGTTTCCATTACTATAGATCACATGTTCCCGACATGTGCCCGGCACAAATCTTCTATTATTACAAATTAGAAATTTGTGCCGAGTACATGTCGGGATCATGTGATTTGTAGTAATTGAAACGTACCTTAAATATGAGAGTGATGAATTTGATAGAACTTAACCAAAACTCTGTGATTTCCTTTTAATATTATTCAAACCAAAAGTTCCATTGGCAGTTCAATATTATAGATTCCAAGTAACGAAATGAAAAAATATTCAATCCAATTGATATCATTTTAGTCATTCAGTAGATCTGAATTGAAAAAATAATTTATTCTTCTAAGAAGGAAACGATAAAAAATTAAAGCAGAAAGCCATAAATCGAAAAGGATGCCATTTAAAGTGCTTTACTATTCATAATATGACAGTTATAAGGCGTATCTTATTTCCTTCTTGTAAAGCATAGATAAGGCGATAGACCTAATTCTAATACAAATTCTAATTCGTTATCTATGTTAAGTAAGAGGATATAATGGGAAACATTGAATTATAGAAGATACTGTATCTATAGTTGATAAAATCCCATGAACTGGGGGAAAAGAAAGCAATGAACGAGTATGTGAGAAACATTCCAGCAGTTATGGTTATGTGAGATTTGAAGGGCAAAGATGACGTAGACGATCTTTGAAAAGTAATTTCGAGAACAGCCCATGTAGGCTGAATGACTCCCATACCTCCACTATATTTTTCTCCGAACTTGTTATTTGAGAGTCATGCTACGAAGATACTGCATCGTCGAAAGTCTCCTAGAAACTTACTTTTTTGCAGCGAGTAAGATGTAGGTTAGAGTGAGTTTGCCACTAGCGACATGCCATTCAGAGCTTCTAAAAGCTAGGAAGTTTGCCCGAGATCGCTGCGCTCAGACGCAGTCGTTTCATTCTTCGTCGGTGTAAAAGAGCCGCCGCCTCTCGTCGGATCACGTCCTTGCTGAGACTTAGGGAAGAGCAACAAGCTATTGTTCGAATTCAACAGCTATCGACTTTCTGATAACGTTCACTGCCAGAGAAGCCCACACTAAACTCAGGCTACAGAGCGGACTTATCGGAAAATGCAGGCTTTCAGCTTGCCTTTGCCACTTGCAAGTGAAAAAACATGTCGATTTTATGTCTCCTGAGCTGGAATATGGAATATTGATTCAACTTCCTTTATGTTTGTGTAATCTACTTTCGAGCACAGCGGTGTCATATCAGTGCATTTTATAGAAACAAACTGTCAATTCATTGCTCATGACTGAGCTAAACATCAATACTTGAACAATATATAGAATAAGTATAGAGAAATAAATTAAATATATACTTTAAAGAAATAAAGTATACTTAATATTCAAGTATACTTTTATAGTATTTAAAATGAGTATTTTCTAGCAAGTAGCGAATAATTATACGACAGTGTATACTTACTTACTGCCATGGCCATACATATCTAAGTAGATATTAAGCCGCACCAACAATGTCCCTCCACCTCTCTCGATTCTCCGCGTCCTCCTCGGTTGCTCCAATTCTCTCCATATCGGCCTTCACTTGACTCCACCATTTCCGTCGTGGTCTTCCTCTCGGTCGTCGTCCTTCTGGATTCCAATTCAACACTTGATTGAGATTGCTGTCATCCTTTCTTCTCAAAACATGCCCAGCCCATCTGATCCTTCTACACTTGCACTCGCATACTACATCTAGCTCCCTATAAAGGTCTCGAAGTTATCTGTTGTGTCTCTTCCTACACTCTCCTCCCTCATTTATAGGTCCATGGATTTTTATAAAACGATTTTTATATATAATACACGACAGTGTATACAATAAGTATTTTAGAGCATATTATTATTATATGAAAATAGAGCATATTATATGATGAAAATATGTGATGCCAGACACTTCCCATCATTTTTACGGATGTAGTAGCTCTTAATGAAAAGTTCTGAGTATGATTTTAAAAATCTTTCGATTATTGTTAGCCTCTTCGTCCGCTGGTACCGTTTCGTCCGAAAAGATGAGAATATCTGAGCTCCTTTAGAAACAAAAGGCTGACAGTTTGACCGAACGGATGATTTGGACGAAAACGGCTCCAGTAGACGTCGAGCCTATTAGCACATTATTTAATACGTAGAGAGCTACATTAAATAGACAGCTCAGCTCTGAACTAATATGAGCTGAGCTCATATAAAAAAAGCTTGATGATGTTGGGTACCGTCTTCTGCAGACTATTTCC
Source organism: Laodelphax striatellus (assembly GCA_017141395.1). Lineage (NCBI taxonomy): Eukaryota > Metazoa > Arthropoda > Insecta > Hemiptera > Delphacidae > Laodelphax > Laodelphax striatellus. Next base: position 15,499,311 of record CM029534.1, on the reverse strand, counting down.
AACTCGTTTAACAACTTAGTCACTTAATAATTATATTTTCAACTTTCCGATTTCCTTGATAATTCTTATACCTAAATCTGTTAATTGTCTCAATAGAGCTTTTTCAATCACGAAATAAATCGAGATAATTAGAATAATCAATTTGTCATCAAGTTCTCTCTGTTATATAGGCTACTTGCAAATAATATATCATCACTAAACTCGTGATAAAAATCATCATTTTTGTTTTTCTTTCCCTGACTTTACTAAGTTCAAAAGGTTTCAGCAAATACAATTTTGACTTTATAAAATGAATATATATGTCTTGGTAACAGATAAGGATAATGAGTAACTCCTAAACATACATTATCTAATATATGTGTTGGTAATAGATAATGATAATGAGTATCTCCTAAACATATAATTAATCTTTTAAATGCATTAAGTTAATTTTGAACAAGTTAAAAAAGATGGATCCACATCAAGTGATAATTGTCTTGTTTACAGATAAGGATAATGAGTATCTCTCAATTATCTACAATAGTAACAGTCAATAATGCATTTATTCCAAAGAATATCAGCCATAATAATCTTACATGATCATCAAAAGCGATAAAGGTCTAAGCATTTGTATATAAGGTGACGTAAAATATGTCTTGCATTACCAACACCTATAGAGCTCTGAGTAGAGAGGGCAGAGTGCTTTCGACCGGTTGTAGATGAACCTGTCAATGGCTTTTCGAACCCGAACCGGGAAACAGAAGTTTCTTGTGCAGCACTCTTAGTTGAACATTGTACGTCGCTGATTTGATGCTTGACAATGCGAGCTGTGGCCTTTTTTGCCATCGAATAAAAGACGTCTGCGATTTCTCACACGCCTTTTTTATTGTTGGCCGCTACTCTAGCACCGGCAGACCTCTGCTCTCAGCTGCGGGCACCTTTCAACTCGGAGCTCCTACTCCACGAACAAAGCGACCAGGCTCGATCCAGTCAATTGAAAAGTGCGAGAGGTCTTATTCATCCAGTGCTCATTTTCTTCCTCAGCCAGCCATTTTTTTGTTTGAAATTACGACTTTCCGCAGAGACAGAATGACAAGCTGCTTGCCATTTTTTCCCTCTCTCAAATGAGTACCTCGAGATCTTGTACGGTATGATTATTTAGGCCTACGCTTTTTCATAGCAGCTGTCAAGTGTGTCTCATACAATATGATTCTGCAGGCATACACTGCTCCAAAGAAGTAGACGTTATAGGTCTTATCATAATAATGTACGCCTTTGTCATATAATTTGTTTTCTCAACCACCCCACGTCATGGAGTGGATTTGCCTACCAATTCATTGAATGTACTCGGGAATTGCAGAATTTAATAGTTGAAATAGGAATTTTCTATTGATTATCCGAATATATAGAGAGTAAAAGTAATAAATCATGTTACAAGTTTATTATTAACGAACAGGTGTTTCAAAAAGGACGCATTTCATGTTTGAGAAAGAATATTTCTGCATTGAGAATATTTTTCCTCAAAATATAATGTATTAGCTCTACTGCACTCTTTATTAACGCATTATTGTATATTATTCACTTTAGTGCTTTCACAAGCTAATTCCAGATAGGACTTCACAAATTAGAAATATATTATTACAAGACAAGCTTAGTGGCCATTTTTTTGCACCATTCGAAGAGATACAGGCAATTGTTCAAAACTTATTTGATCCCTGGATTTAGTTGCACAAATAGTACAAATATGGAAGTTGAGTCTGAATTACTGTATTTGTAAACTTCCACTCTTCAATAAGGAAGTAAATTATCTAATAAGATAATTGTTGTGGGCTTGAAATGCGACGTCACATTTCACGAGAGCTACCAACGCAACCCTTCCAGGAGAAACTAAGGAACATACTTTGAACAGTTGAGTACGCCATAGGCTACATTCAGGTAGTAACGCACCATGATGAGAATTCATCTGATTAAACAAGTGACAGAGACTTTGCAGGCCAACTTTGTCTAGAATGCCGGCAGCTGCAATCTCGATGTTTTACTCAACAGTAGGAAGTTTCAAATCGATGAGCAAGATCAACTGCGTTTCCCTCTGTGCTACTGAAATATGTAACCAAACTACTTAATGGATCTCAGAATAGTAATCGAAAACTACATTAATATAATATTTGCATACTTTAATCGTTTTCCATTCTTGACATAAGATGTAAGTCTGATTTTAGACTTAAATTTCAAATTTTTCATAATTTTTAAAAAAATAATTAACATAATTATTATTAATAGGATTTATAACTCAAAATAATAACTCAACCAAATTTGATAACTAAATAATAAACAGTTTTATTTGCCATTAGCGTATGGCTTTCACCGTGGCGAAGCGTGGTATACTTAACCGGTCATCGCCGGGTATATGTCCTATAGGAAATATACCCGGTGATGACCGGTTAAGTATACCACGCTTCGCCAAGGGCCGCTTTCATCGGTGGGGAGACCCGTAGGTAGTTCCACCTCACCTTATAACCCAATTTTACCTTGATGGGTAACAATCATGGTAAACCATGTAGGTTATAGTTCGATTTCACTTTTCAGAATACAATATCCATATCATACAGTATAATAGAGTACATAATACAGTATCCACTTAGAGTTTTCCTTATATTTCATTCAAATTATGAACTAAACGAGTTGATTCTTCGTAGTCTACTTCAACTATAAAAAGTTTATTGCCACTTTTTTGTATCTGGTAGTACTTGTGCAAAATCAATTCAACTAATATATTTCAACTCATTTACGCAAACTCATATCCGATACTAAAGGTAGAACATCCACTATTATTTCTTCCAAGTGAGTTTTATCAAGATGATTTGGATTCTAGATAGAGCTCCAATAAAGAGTCTATAGATTGTAATGCAATCAAGTGAAGGGTAGTGAGTCTATTTTGGGCGGCAGTAGCCTGGTTGGATTGTAGCCTGGCGAGATGACGTCTATCGAAGAGAATAAATCTAGCCTGTGGAAAGTCACGTATACAAACGTGACGTGTATCCAGGGAGTTGGATCACCTGACGAAAATTAAGTTAGCACCAAAGCGACTGCCTGGGCCTCGTTTGCCATCATGTCTTCTATCCGTAGCCAGAGCCAGTTTCTATCACTTTGATATCAAGATCCCGATCATCGTGACTCACATAAATTTCTAACTTTTTGCAGATCGATAAACTCGTAAGCACCGGTCTGTCTTTGCTCTACACGTCCTAAAGTGCTAACTCAATTCATTGCAAATTATTTTACAGAGTCTAGTTGTATCTCTAGTAATTTATACTGCATTTTTCAATTATTCTGCAACTATTTTTTATATTATTATTCTGCAACAATTATTTTTCAACTTTTTGCAGATCGATGTTGATGTTGGATTACAACTGGAAAGCACAGTTCTGTCTTTGCTCTACACATTACTGAAGTCATGACACAATCCATTAAAAATTATTTTACAGAGCCTAGTATCTCTAGTAATCTATTCTGCAATGTTCAATTATTCTGCATCCACTTATTTATTTTGCTCTATGCACTCTGAAAAGCTGACACAATCCATTGGAAATCCTTTTACAGAGCCTAGTATCACTAGTAATTTATTCTGTAATGTTCAATTACAGAAATTGTAATTTTGCATTAATTTATTTATTTCGCAAAGTGCAGTTGATAGGCTACTTGAGAAGGGATACAACAGGCTTTTGATCAAATCTGCTAGCCCTTTCATTTACAAAAATAGTCCAAATTTAGGTTTTGTAACCTATTTCTAAGTCATATTATTTAGTATTTCTGACATTCTAGGAGAACGATTAAAGAAAGGATATTTGCTGGAAAAGCGAAAAATGATATATTCGATAATGAAAAAACCATTTATATTCTGAGTCAATGTATAAACAAATCGAGATTGATTCCATAACTTAAACCATAATTTATAATGTCATAATTATAGGGGAGTAGATGGCAAAGATCAAGCAAAGGTCATGACTATAATTATTCATTACAAGTGATCATACATTACAGCTAATTATTAATCTGTCTATTACAATGCATTCTAACTACAATAGTTTCCTATTTACGAGCAACTTCCAACCATAATTTGCGTATATTCTGGATGAATTAATGTACAATTTCCTTGTAGCTGGGAATTTATCTCAAACACAAGTATGCATTGAGCAATATGCTAACAAGGGAAGACTACATTAATTATTCAATAATATAAATGAATCGATTAATTTTTCGGTAGAAAGTTGAAATTTTCAAAAGGGATAATAAGACCTTTTAAACACTTTACGTGATGCATTTTAATTTAAGAAATAAAATTTTCATTTTTCACTTTAGAATTGATGAGAAAATAATATTATTTGATTGGGAATACAAATTTAAATTCTTAATAAATTTGGAAGTTTATTAAGTTTTAGAATTTGAAAACTGATAGTTTGATAGTTAAGACAGGAGTTGATGAGGAAGAAAATAGTTAAACTTCCAAGACACCCACTTCGGACATTTCCGATTCTCCTGAAACAACTCTCCAACTACAAATTTCCTAGACAAAATTGGATTTCATAGATGATGAAACAATTTATCGCTGGCCTCCCAACTTTCAATTAGATAACTGTCAGAAGAATAACTTCTGGGAGAGTGAACTACGGTCTCATGACATAATATCATCCAAGAAGAGAGATAAATCCAATTCGCCAACTCTTTGGACCATGAGTATCAAAGTTTGCCCCATCACTGCCACTGACAACACGGAACACGAGTCTCCAACTAGCATCATATCAGGCAATCCTACCATTTATTAGTTTTTTTTCTATCTCCCTGATAGTTTTTATAAAATTAATTAATTTTACTCCATCATATAGATTAATTAATGTGATTGCCGTGGATTCATATTCTTTTTCACTTTATGACATTTTGGACACGTTATTATAATCATAAAAAGTGAAAGAAGTACTCACATTTTGTGTGAAATTTTTTTTCTGTTTTGCGTTGTTGTCATGTTCCATCAGAACACTAATGATATCTGTGACAACACAATAAATTATAAGTTACCTGTAATTTCTCTTGTCTTTCTATTAATCCTCCATTTCCCTCAACAATTTGTACAAAACACAAAAAAAAATTATTGGATTTTAAAATATGAATCACGGTTGGATATCTTGCAGTAAATTGAAATGAGAAAAACATGCTTGTATGTTTGTAAAATGTATTTTTTGCAGATTTTTCTTCCTCAAGTTTTATTTCTCTGTCAGTCCAACATTTCCAGTAATGATATCATACTATTCATCAAAGAGTCTTTTTTTTTAAGGTGATGCCCACATGAGCTCTGTGCGTGGGTAATGAGTGGGTGATGACACGTTCATCACCCTCTATTTCATTCTCAACTATTCTATTCCTGATGGCAACTACTTTTCAGGCAGCCGGGACCTACTACGGCTCAACGTTTTCTCCGAAAGACTAAAGTTATTAGAAATAACTTGCTATAATTCAACTCTGTCCCGTCATGATTCTTTTAAAAGTGGGTAATTAAGAGGGATGAAGTAAATAAGTGTGGATCAATATGAGAATAACATTAGGATGAAATATAACTGTATAGTAATTTTATTTCTGTAAATAAATTATACCACAGAAAACGGAATAGGTGAATAGTTCACTCGTATTGTCTCTGTTCATATACGCTCAAGCACAAAATCCTACAAGTAGTTCAATACGATAATAAGATTTCAATAATATTTCTCCTGAAATGGATTTTTCGAGAGTTGGCTTGAAATTCTCTGAGCAATATTTGAAATCTCATTAAAAATTGCATTAAAAAGGCATTCAGAGATCCGAAGCTGAAAAAGATTCGTTTCTGGTTTTGGCAACCGTCTACGTATTTTCTTATCCTTCCATTCTTCAACTGCAAATGTACTCCTATCGTTCCACATCGTGCTTGACTAAAGGTATAGTATAACTACTAGAAACCATTAAAAGGAGATTTGACAAGGAATAGTGGGTGGAATTGGAAAAGGACTCACATCCAATTTATCCGTCTTGTTCTCAAAATGACATTCCAATACTTTTCCCGACATTTCGCTAACCAGCTGTTACATAACGCACTTTTTGCCCGGTCTAAGTATCATTGAAACTCCATTTCTTACACGAATTGTACATTTCTTCCACTACCTTTTATCCTGCTCTCTACAAAACAACCTATATCAGAGAAATGTTGGATATTTTCATTTTGAAACGATTGCACTATCCTTATCATTAATTTAGACAAGTTTAGCCCATCTTCTGTGTATAAAACCACTAACATTCAACTATCAATTTTTAAGAAGCTTTTTCTCCCTTCCTTCAATCTAGGAGATTTTTTTTCATTTTGAAAGTATTACGATGGTAATAAGATTGTTTAGGCTTGTCGCACACCAAATGAAACAGAACAAAACAAAAAGCTTTAAATGAGTGTTTTTTCTCGACTCAATCCTAAAACGTATTCAAAACCGAATGAGACAAACAAAAAGTTTTGTCCTTGCGGTGTGCGTTGGTCTCCCTCACTTCAATGTTGTCCCACTGGACAAGATTGAACCTCCCACTGTTCAGAAGCAAACAATTCTAGTTAAAACGAAACTGTTTTGTTTCATTTGCTGGGCTTATAGAACCTAGAGACCAATGAGTAGTTGATGTTTACTTTTTTCAGTGCCAACACTGGAATATTGTCCCAATTTGAGAATAGCAGTTAAGCATGCTTGAATTATTACATTACGTTAAAGAGATTCAAGTACTGTTTCAAGCTATTTCCAATAAATTATTCTACTCTGATAAAATAGACCAATATACAAGAATATGAAATTATCCTGTCTCAGTATGAATGATGGGATACAGATAGTGAGTTAGAAGTGTTATAAGTGGAGCAATGGAGAGTTGGAGTTTAGAATCCAAACTGAATCTGCTCCATTCAAATAGACCAATAAACAAGATAGAGGCACACTATTTCATTATGAATGAAGGAGCTTACTAACAGATGGTGAGTTTACAATACAGATTATGAGTTTCAAGTATCATAATATTGAGTATAGTACCCGTCTGTTGCGCTTCAATAGCACTGAGGGTTCCATAATAAAATTCCATGATCACAAGGAGTATTGAACATCTCTCAATACAGAACATCAGGAGCTTCAGAGAGTGCTATCAACATCAACTATCGACATCACGTACTGTGATCATAATAATTGAATTATAGTAGTGTTTTCAAGTACTAAGCATCTGTTTGATATCAGATCCTGGAGCAGGGTGTACTTGTCCAGGGAAGACTAGATCATGCAGATGCTCTAATGGTCGAAGTATTTCGCTTCCAATCCTAGTGAATTGAATTAATTAGTTCTCCAGACATTCTGTTGAATTCGATGGAGAAGGTATGATACATAAACAAAAACCTAAATTCAGGAAGGGGTTCGAATAAATCACTTGAAAGAGTTGAAAATTTTTAGAAAATTGAGAAATATTCCTCAATAATGGTATTGAGTAATACCTAATTGAAATCCCTCATTACCAGAGTTATTTCTGAGAAACTTATAATTCTTCAAGGATTAAGGTGACTGTAGGCCACAAATTGAATGGCTTTCTCAGATGATCATAATATGATTTTTAAACTTATAATTATATTATGCTTAAAAAATTGTCAAAGTTGAAAAAATAAGTTGAATCTCATTTCTAATTGATTTCACTGGCTTGACTCACTGAATATAAAATTTATTTGATATTTCATTTCATTTTCAATCACCTTTTTCTTCAATAGTCCTCCTTCCAAATTGATTGAATCTATGAAATAGTGAACCGTGTGACAATCAAACAATCAATGATAAATGCAAAGAGAATCCATCTAGGAGCTTCATTATTGCCAGTTCAGTTCTAGATCGATATTGTCTTTTCAAATCACAACAAAATTAGGCCTCGCACTACACGAATCATCTTCAAAATTGTACATCATGAATATTTCGTGAATGCTCAGTGAAACTCTCATTAGTAAAATCGGTTACATTCTCTGGTTGTTTACAAATTTGCATACAAGAGAAAATGATTATGAGTTCGTTCTACATGCAATGTCTGGCGTGATTCCAGCTGAAACAGCCTTACTCTAGCGATCAAAGCCCGTTGTATATACAACAGAACGACTTGCTGTTACGTTTAATAGCTGTCCATTTGGTAAATTTCTCTCTGTGCCGAAAAACATGCTGTAATCTCCCATCTGCATTATTATAATATTTTGTTTGCACCGTTCACGGAAAGAGCATGGAAGTACATAAGGACCTACATGGTTTGGGGTTAAAAACTTTACCGAGTTCTTTCGCTGGGTTACTCTAATGGCAGTTCGTTCACTAACTGAAATGTAACTAATATAAAAGTTTTTCAACTCGGATTAAACTCAGGATCTACGGGCTTAACTTGGCTTAAAATCTAAATCTACAGTTCAAGCCAAGTTTTAAATAAGTTTGGTTGAACTTGGTTTAAACGGGGAGGCTGCCTGAGAATGTATGATTATTTATATGATTTCATTCATTCAATTTTAATTATTCAATTTGATTTAGCTGTTTAGTTGGACAGCGAATAAATATTTCATGAATAGTATCTCAGACTTCATACAATCGAATGAAGTCTATGAAACTTTATCCATTTTCCAAATATCTCCTGTTCATCCATGCAATGAATGTCTTGACTCATATACTCACAGTTAAGTGAAGAGTTATCAACCATTGAATCCAACTGAAAGCAAGAGATTCTGCCTGCCTCGAGTGCACCCTGACTTACCACGATAAGTTTCATCCTTATTATATCCAGCACAGGACTTAGAACGGATAGATTGAAATGACTTCGACGTCTACGATTCCAGAGAAACTAATACTTGACCACTGTAAAGTTGAAAACTTCCGTCAGGTTGAATAGTGCTTCTTTGGAAAACTTCCTGGTATTGGATTTGAGTCAACTTCTTTGCTAAGTTTTCGCTAAATACTTTTCAACTAGAAACAAGTTCCATGCTTCCTGATGAGTGAGTTAATCAATCGGAAAGTATTCAATCAATTATTTCTCATAAATTTCATAATGGAATCCTTTTTAAGCCTCTGGAATTGATAGCTTCAAAATTGATAGAAAAAGAACATTCTTTTTAAAATATTTCGCTATTGCAATTTTAATGGCTGAGTTCAACCGGTTTTGAGTTAAATTATTTCAAGCAAATATTCAAACATACATCCTCTTCAAGTATTCAAATATTATTCATAAGTATAAATACAACGTAACCTAGTTCATCATAGAAATATGGAATTTATGTTACATAAAATGCCTATAAAATTTGTGTTACATTGTATTTTATGAGAGGTAGTGTGAAAAGCAGAATCACTTCGGGAAATTCGTGTAGAAGTTCCAAAATTATGAAGAAACTTTTCACTTTCATTAGAGTTCAAAACAATGATTAATTACTGGACCGTCAGCGTCCTCATCTCTCCTGATACTAATTTTTGCAATGTTACCAAAGCTTTTATCAGCGGGACAACTTTTTATAACCACGATGCGTGCTGTGTCTTCTTTGGTTTTGAGAAAATTAAGTCAAATTTCCTCTACTGAAATTTTAAAATTTCTGTATTGGAGATGTCTTATTCAAGCCAAGTTATAAATTATTACAGTAAATGCATCATTCAATTATATTTTTCTACTGTATCATTCGAGGAGAATTAATTGAAAAAATGATGAAAAATAATTATTATTATCATCACAGCAATAATAGAGCCACGTCGAACTTTCATTCAGCCTTATTCGAGCACTACAAACTTTCATCATCCACGCTGATAATTTACAACCTAGCTTACCGCTTTGCATTACTGTCATTTGCCTTGAAAACAAACAAAATCAATTTGAAATCAAATTGAATTAGATCATGTTGACAAGTCACCATATTTTATCCTATATACTAAATTCCACTATTTTGCTGCTAGCTCCAAAAGTTTCTCCCCAACAACAAGTTGAAACGCTTTGACTGTTTCTCCAGATTGAATAGAGAATGTTTTTCTACATGGGTGAATGTCATGTATTTCAAATGATGCATATACGTAAGGAATCTATACGAAGGCAATTTCAGAGCTAAGTCAAGAGCATTGGGTGGGGTTTGGATCGACAAGCAGTCGTATCAATTCCAGAAGACTGGCGACTGGCAGAGAAGCAGAAACCCTTTTTTTACCCCTTCCCCCTCCAGCCTCCTATTTCTACTCCTTCGTCGCACGCAGTTCGTAAACCGCAGCCAGTGTGGTTTTTTCATGGCACTCTAAACCTTAATTACAGTTCCCTATCCGCTTGAATTATCGTCGTAGCCCATTTAGTCTGATTGTCCTTCATTACTCAGTTGCATTCTTCTGCCGACTCAATTGTTGCTTGCTCTAATGCAGTCCGGGATGAAATTAACGCAGACAGCTCGCTGTGTTTTTCCGGAGCAAAATAACAATCAAAAACCTATTTTAATCATGCAGTCCAACTAGATTAATTCCGTACAAGATTGAAAACGTGAATAAAATAGTTTCAGCTGATAAATTTACGTATACAGAATAAGGTCCACTTGAGGGTGCTTAGTATAAACTTCCAAAAACTTCTAGAGCAATTCAGTGATAATGGAGTTTTCATTACGATAGTTCAAGAAGTTTCCATTTTCAGATAATGACTGGAAGTTACTGAATCTAATGTAGGTTTAGCACAATAATGCTATCTGTTTAATCCTGAAGAAAAACATTGGTTTCATACTATTCTTAAATGTCACTAGGAACATGGAAGCCACTTGAAAAAAACTTCCCCTGATAAAAGAACCGAGTCATTTCTCTAGTTCAAGAGCGAAATGTGTCACACATCTCAAACAAAGTGTATCAGTATCAGAAATGATTTATTTGCAATTGAGTATTTCACTACAAACTTGAATGCCATTTGAAAAACTTTCCTGTTGAAATGAACAGGGTCATGTTTCTGGTTCAAAAGAGAAATGGGTCATACATCTCTAACAAAGTGTATCAGTGTATCAGTATCAGCGGTTGCTAAGTAATCATGTGGTTAAGTAACAAACACTCAAGACCGCTCTCGGAAGGGTGACCGACACAAAAAATTGTGCAATTAGGCGAGGTGGAACCTACCCGTATGGGTCTCCCCACCGATAAAAAGCCATACGATTAAAAAAAAAAAAAGTATCAGGAAGAATTTATTGCTGAGTATTGTGCCCTCATGAGGTCGTGGGGGAATGATAATAATGATGATGATGATGACCGACTTACAAATATGGTGACATCTTAAAGTAAACTTCGATTAGAGTGAGCATCTCCACCCTATAAACTATTATTAATAGCTATATATACCTTCTACTATGAAACCCTTCATCAGCTCTTCAATCAGCCATGTGATACTGCCTTTGATCTTCGTTCTAAAAGGCTCGCTTCCCTGAATTTGATTGCCAAAATTTCATTGATTATCATTCATGATAAGACGCATAATTCAATGAGCTGTCATAGATGATAGCACCCCACGTGGAAACGCTCACGCATGTGTGTGTGCGTTCGTTCAGGGGTACGCACATCTCTGATCGAGTGCGTGAGTGCGTTACTGATCAATCAAGTGTTTAAAATGTAATGGCATGAAAATATTCAGGAGGAGAGGGCGGAGAGGAGAGAGATGCGCCTAGGTCCAGACTTTAATGGCTGTTCTCTGGAAAACGTTCGGCAATTGGGTGGTTGCCAGACCACCTCCCCTCCCCCTTATCCCTTCGTCACTAATTATTTATTTTCCCACCAAGTTCGTTTGTTTGTGTTTCGTCCATCCGCAGTGGCAGAGATAGATTCTCAAAGCAAACAAAACATCAAATCACTGGTTGAAGAGCTGACTCATTCGAAAAAGAACAAAACATTTTGAAAACATTCACTTGTTTGCAGCTTTTTCTGGAAAACAGGATGAATAACTGTTGCTGAATAGTGAACGCCTATTATGCGAAATAGATACATTATTCAGTTTATAATCATTGTTTTAAGTATTTATGAGCTGAGTTTCACCCGAAATTTATTGAATCCTCCCTCACCTGATCAACAACGCACAAGTCATAGATTTATAAGGGCAACGTGAGCAGTATAGAAGTGACCTGATACTTTATTAATTACCAACTCTAGTAATGTTATTTCTTATGTAACGAATTCTGTTAGTCAAATGTCACCGTTTTTTAAGAAAACTTAATAACGATTATCCAGAAATTTCAATCGATAAACTTGTAATCGATGGCAGAAAAGAACTTCAGATTTGTATTGACAAGGGGTGTGTGATCATAGAAACAAAGTATAATTACTACTGAGCATAAAAAATATATCTCTAATTACCAATAAAAATTTCCACTACCAACTATTGTTTCCCCCATTCCCACTATTGATTCAATCAATATATTATTAATTAGTTTTTTCCAAGATCCAACTAGTTTGAAGTCTTTTTAAAGTTTGTTAGATGTGGAGCTCAAATTCCTACTCTTTTCATCTTGGTAACAAATCATGATCAGGTTCCCAGAATAGGACTCTCATTCTAGAGCTCTTCAATAAACATCTCTCATAACATAGCTGAAGTACATGGAATCTATTGAGCTCGGAATCTATATCAGTAAGCAAGGGTTTCATTGATAGATGTGGTGTAGATGATCTCAGATAGAGTCAATCAACTAGGATGCTTGCAGGGAATCACTTCTCTTGCCAGTAATTGAAGCCCCTTTCAATCGAGGCGCCTCTCCTGATTGAATTCATTCTCTCCATGCTTGCTTCTCAGATCTGTTCCCTCCTCAATTCACTTCTTCACGATTCTAGGTTAAGAAAAAGCCGCGGCTCCCGACGTGGAAGACCGAGACGAAAAAAAGTTTTCTAATAGATGACCTAATTCTCACATGAAATTTAGTTTGTAGTTTCGCTTCGTTTTAGAGCATGTATTTGACGCGAAAACTACTACGTTAGTTGTGAGGGTAGTGGGCGAAGTTACTTGGATAGTTTGTTACAATTGCGGTCAATCAACTGACAAGAAAATAGATTTAAGTTTCTGTGTATAAAGTTCTCTAATGAAATTTGATAAAATATACTCAACCATCTAGTGAAAATTTGAAGGAAACATAGGAATGTATTTCGTTTAGTCGCGCTTTCAACGCCTAGTGTGCATGCTCACTACCATAATATGATCCTATGATACTATCATATGGTTATGATACAATTATACCTTATAATGGAGACTGAATTGAATTCGAAATATGAATGGAAATTGATTTTATTAAAACCACTATAATTTAAAGAGTAATTAAGCTGCATCAGATTTTGGCAATAAGCTGCATATTATTTATTTGGAAATATGTTCAAATGTAAATAATTGTCTTAGATACGCTCTCATTGACATTAATATTATGGCTTACTGCATGAATCTTATCTTAACCTTATGTTATGATTTTTCTTTATTTCTGAAATTGTAGTTTTTATTATGAATTGTGTTTTGATTATTGATTGTAATAGAATTTAGAACTGTTACTCTCACCTAGCGGTCAGGATTTTTCCTATGCTGGGTGATGCCAGGATATTTTTATTTTTATTGTGAATACTTGTACTTGTATTTATTTTTGGCAAATAAATTGAATTGAAATTGAATTTTAAATCAGTTATTTTTTAATCTGATAATTGATTTATAAATTCAATTTTCTACTACAATATTGAACACAATAATTTCATCTGTATTCTACCTGTATTTAATTTCACCTATATAATCGTTGCAACGAGTGACGACTGTGTGGTCGAGCCATTTGATCCAATGCCCAGCAATAATTCTTGGTCACCAGCTGTCTGCTGACAGGGCAGAGTCACCGGTCAATTACCAAAAGCTGGTGACGCCACCTGTCATCGCAGTGTATTATTCGTCATAAGGACTATAAACTATATTTTTAGATAACAATAAAATAGATAACTGGAGCCCAGCCACCAGTACCGCAGAAAGTCAAAACTGAGAGCACTAAATTCTGTACTTTTGATACAATTACCTGAATATCTATCATCCAGATGATTTTGAAAGGCTGCTTTGCTTATCATTATTAGAATTAAATCCTTTTTAGGGCCTAACCCAATTAGATCCAACCACTTTCCAAATTATTGATATTTTTTCAAACAGTCTGATTCCATTCATGCAATCCAGTATTGGGTAATGCAATGTTGATGAATTCCACTACGCATTGATGTGAAGTGAAATAGGCAGATATCGAATTATTCAAATGGAACTATGCAGGAGAATTTCCCAGTGTTTAATAAAATAAGATTACCGCAATGCTCGTATATTGTAAAAGCGTCCATAAAGAGCACTGTGGAATCCATGAAAGCCATTTTGATGTCGGATGATGAATTTCAATTTGTTTGTATGATACTTGAACTGATACAAACTGGAATTTTAACTGATCGAAGTGCCACTTATTGAACTAGGAAAATAATCTCGACCAATCATATAAACATAGAATTTCTCATATGAATTGAATGAGTGTAAATTATTGCGGCTAATCTCAATCATCTCATCTGCATGGACTCTCAATATGTATTATAATAATAAGGTTTTATTGTAAAAACAGAAACTAATCTCTTATTCTAGGCATCACCAGCAAAACGAACTCTTTGCCCGCTGGTGAGAGCTGCATAAGGAAATCCTTATAATAACATGAAAATAATATTATAAATTCAATTTAAAAAGATTATTTTCGGTGAAGAAATTGCAATCAAACAGCAATAATGCGAGATTGCATACAGGAATCAAACAAACTATTGAATAATTTCAACTTGTGTAACGTTTTCATTCATATCGTTGTCAAACTCTAACAGTCCACCAGTAATTTCCAATGCAAAAAGTGGGAGTATGATTCATGGTTATTGCACCCTGAATCAAGGTGAAAACTTAATTAATTTCTTAAAAGAGTAACCCATAAATCGTAAATTTGTTTGAATAACCTAGCAAAGCTTTCTTCTAGAGAAATAGTAACCAGATGTATGAAATTTATGGGGAGGAAATCGTTTGAATGAAGTATGCTTCTGTTCTGGAATTGTTCCAAGCAGAGGTTAGTGGTTAGTCAATTTCATGGCATTTAACAATGAACTCAAATTATGGTAACTCATTCATGTATCAGCCATGAATCATGACTTTCATTGAGTTGAACATGTTCCTACATATAAGCCTGAGAAAATCCTCATATACAAGCTCGTGAAAATCAATACAGATTGCGTAACGCTCATCTTTATCCACAAATAAGTCTTAGAAGCATTCTATAATTTTGATTATAGATGAGGATTTGTTGATTATCTGTATTATTTATGTGGTTGAGATAATCCAGTCAAGTGAAATATAAATAGAGGTGTACATAGAAATAGAATAGAGAGTTTTGAATGGAATATACTTCTCATGAAACCATGAGTATTTTTTTTTAAAATATTATTGATCAATATCTTTTGAAATTTCTTCCGCTTAGTGAAGAGACTGAAAATTTAAAAAAATAAATGAAACAAATTGGAGGTTCCACCAAGTCCTTTTCCTAAAACCAATCCAGGAAATTCTATTGGAATCATTGAGAAGTATTGGAAAATCAAATCATTGCACATCACTGTCATCAATTTCAATGTTAAGTATATATGTTTTAGTAGCAGTATTTATTACCGCAAATTACCGCATCAACCAGCAGTATTATGAACCGCATCATCCAGCAGCGGAGTTTTCACATTTATATCGATTACTGTAATTTCAAAGGTGTATTTGTTTTTTCAACTGACAACTGTCATTTTTCCTCCCGTGTCTTGCCACTTGAGTTTCCATGAACCGCAGTTACCTTTTTACGACATTTGAACAATAATTGTCATCATATATCATTCACATTAATAGTTGGATAGAGAAATGAAAATCTATAAAACTTCCCACACAATTTTTAATTATCAAGCATCCTGAAATCATCATGCACTTCACATAGGAGAATCACACCGATATGAGGTGACAACCTACAACCTCTAAAACCTGCACGAGGTGAACTGGCGGGGTTTGTGTGAATGCAAACTAGAACCTAAACTCCCATACCTGACTACACGTGATTGTTGAGCTAAATTAAACTGTGAATTATTCAGAGCTCGACCAAAGGGCAAGTTGTCTCTAATGCCCTGATCAATCGAATACTGCATATTGAAAAACGTCAGGTGTACGATGCTAATGAACTCTGGGTGCCTGGGGAGACTCGAATTTCCAAATACATGTAAAGAATAAAATTGAAGCTCAACTCAGTACCAGGTGTCAATTCTGTTCTGATGAATTCGGTGCATGTGTTATCATGAGGATAACAGGAATTTCTATTGTTCATTGGTTGTAATGAACATGCAAGTTTTTCAACGTTCCAAATACCTATTTTAAATCAATTTCATCAGAAAATTTTAACAATAAAAAATGAAATTTTGGAGAATAAAGTAATGAATAGATTGCGTCGTGTCCATAAAAATGGAAGAATTTACTTTATGAGCTCGAGAGAACTTTATTGGTGTGACTCGGAATTTAAAATAATGAGTGTTTAATTATTGGCCTTAGTCAGTATTATTATGATCACGTTTCAAAATTTTTCAAACTCAATTTCATTTATTACAAGAGATAGTATTGGAAATTTTGTTGAATTAGGACAACCCCTCACTATCAACAAGTTGTTAAATCCCTGATTGAATACTACTTATCACCATTGTTTGAAAATAATAATAATTATTATACAGCAAATCTCAGATTTATCAAACTCATATTATTATTATTCTCAAAATAATTATATCATATTGTGTACATTGGTTGCTTTTCCAACACTTCTTCCATGAAGGGTCTTGTTAGAACGCGGTAGTTGTGAATTACAAATGAATATCAGTATTCCACAAAAAATGAAATAAATGTATCGAACAGTACAGAATGAAAAGAATTTTGTATAAATTGTCAAGTCAATACTTCGTCAAAAGTATCGGACAGAAAGATCTAAACATACGATATAGCATATTTCTCCTTTCTGACATTTTTGCTGATTGTACAGTCGTAGAAAGCTGAGATCAAATTACTCTACTCATATCTGGCAAGAGGAACAGAAGTTGAGAGCTTGGAAACGCGGAATTTTCTTGAACTTTGACTAGGAGACTCAAACGTTATGAATATTCTGCTTTGAAACGTTTGACAGATGAAATTACAAGTTCCTCTCGAAGTCAATAAATAAATTGAAGCTCTGAAAAAATAATATCCGTTTCCATTTTGATGTTGAAGAAAGAATTCCTCTGCTATGCGAAAGTGCATAAATCACGTACATTTATTTCTTTGATAATATGATAAACTAGCTGTCCCGGCGAACTTCGTATAACCTTTTCCCCCCCCAAATGTCCCCCCTCTTCACCACACAAATGTCCCCCCTTCATGCCACAAACCAAAAAATTTCATCCCCCAAATGTCCCCCCTTCATTCCCCCCCAAATGTCATCCCCACAAATCCCCCTTCATGTCAATTCCCTCTTTCCCACCAAATGTCACCCGCGTTGTTCAGGTTGACACGCAGACGCTCTAACCACTACGCTACGGAGGTCTGGACAATACCGCTCATTTTCATGATGTTAAATCATCATCTTTCCGTTCTTCGATAGGCCTGCCGGGAAGTTCAAAACATGGGTCTGTCGTCTGTAAAATGTTTGATAGGTTAGGTCATTAATTTACTAATTATTTATTTATTATAAAGGGATTTTCTTATATTTTAATACATATTATGTTAACCAGTGCTCTAACAATCCAAACTAATCCAAAATCATCAAAATCGGTTCGGCCGTTCTCGAGTTATAAGCGAGCGTACAGACATCAACTCTCTTTTATTAATATAGATTGTAAACAAAGATTTTCTTCCATTTTTTACTGAATTAAAGGCTTTTAGCGTTCATTCAAGCAGAGGAATTCCTATAAAGGAAATTTGGTGATATCTGATTTATAATAATAACTTATTATTCTCTAAAAATCATGAATTTTCTATTTTTCAAGCTAAAAGAGAATACTTTTGAGAATACGTCAAAGTTCAGCAAAACAGTTTTCTAGTGATTAGGTAAACAAATATATGAATAGGAACATAACTAAGAAAGAATAATAATAATTTATTGAGACAAGAAAATATTCTTAAACTTCGTACTTCAAAAGTTTCTATTCTCCCAACGTTACAAAACCACTTCCACGTCAAGTGTCAGTGAACTTTTACAATTTCCCGAAATAAGAGTTCGCTGAATTTCGCCTATTATGTGTAGAAAAGGCAATTGAAACAGGGGTTTACAATTTGAAAACAGCTATTTAGGAAAATATCAACGCTTAAATATTTTCTGGAGCGTCTTTCTCATTCTATAAACATTCATTTCTCTCAATGATTTCATCTAGTTGGTCATCAATCATCTAATGATTTCATATAGACTGGAACCTATATTTCAAGGCAAAAAAAAAGAAATTCCATGACAAACCAAGTTTATCCCAGATTATGTCTACCATCATAATTTCATGAACTAGGACTGTGAAGATAGGATGGATTCTAAATAAACATTTGTTACACACATTAAAAACATTCTAAAATTTATTGAACACCGATAAAATAAAATATTATATAATAAATAACAAATTACAGTATTTCTTTAATATACAGACAGAATTATATATATATTCAATAACAAAGGGGTGTTTTTGTTTAGAAACACCACAAGGCACAGTGTATTGGAATAGAGGAATCAATGAATAATCATGTAGAAGGTTCAAAGAATTCTTCGATAATATTATTGGGAGTATTACTGATCAGCAAATGTTATCCCAGTACATTCTATAAACAATAAAAGCAAAGTTTATTTTTATTATCCAACTAGTTGAAGAATTAACTTGATTATTATTAAAGGTCATTACTAATAATTATTGCTCACTGGTGAGCAAGAAGACTCCAGCTTCAGCTATATCAAGAATTACATTTTCTCAAATCTCATTAATATGATGGTAAAATTCGAATTTGGTTTTTGGTTATCTCAAAAAATACCCCTCTTGTGAAAGTTGAATCTAAATTGAACTCATTCCAGAAACCAGACAGTGTCCTTTAAAAAAAAAACATTTTCAGCATTTATTTATCCGAAAATATCTGAATTATGAGTAATTTTATTTATTAGAGGAAAACTTCTCACGACTGGAAGTGAATAATAGTGCAACTTAACGTGAAAGACAGTTTGTTATAATCCAGTTCAAAATAAACGTCAACCAGATAAAAACTTCTTCAACCTGTTAAAAATTCTATTAAATAGTGATTTTTTAGATGGTTTGCAATCGGTATTGATTGATTTGTTTCCATCGTCGATTGCTGTCTCTTGAGTGGAAATTTTCTCAGAGCAGGATTGTTTATCGTCCATTTTTGAATGCATTCTCAGACAATGTCCCACTTCTGAGTTGACTGTTGCATCGCTCAATCCAGTCTGGTTGGAAAGTGAATGACTTGGATTGTCTAGTTACAGTGGAAGGGACTCATGGACGTAGGTGCCGGATCCTCCTTCAGCGAAATCAGCGGCGGCATGTCCGTCGCCGTTCAGCACCCATTTTGTGGTCAGCAGACCTTCGACACCGACGGGTCCTCTGGCGTGGATTCTGGCCGTGCTGATACCAACTTCAGCACCTGAAAAAAAATAGAAACATTTTTAGCGGGTGCGACAAGTGTTTATGAGGAAAAAATCTAATACAACACTTTATATTATTAAATTAACTATAATACTTTTGCGACCTAACTATAATACTTCTGCGAACTAACTAGGATACTTTTGCAATAATTCCACAGCATTTTTTAGATTTACACTTGTAGAAAAAGCTCAATGATCTCAGAATATTAGGCTATAATAAATGAATAATGAGTACTCATTTATTTACAATGAATTGGATTCCTAGTCAAAATACTGAAAAGCGAATCATAATTGAATATCTCATTTCATAAAAATATCCTAATTAAATCATTTATTATTAAAATAATAATCATCTAATTCTACAAGACAGCCATACAGATTTTAATAGTGTTGAACAGAGAGGTGTATGAGTTTTATGAAAATAATCTGAATAATCTGATCTTCAAACTAATCAGATTATTTTTATAAAACTCATATATATATAATTATATACCCCTCTCTGTTTAATACTATTCAAATTTGTATAGCTGTCGTGTAGAATTGGATTATGTATCTTTAGAATCTGATGAATTCATTATTGACTAAAAGATTTCATATGAATCCACGTGACAGCTCTGCACATTTGAATATGGTTGAGTGGCGAGGTGTAACAATACGAAGTGACCAATCAGCGGGGAATCTGTTTAGGGGATTGTGATCACGGCGCGTTCGGAGGCGCAGCACGATTTCAATCGCGCCGCCGATTGACCAGATAGGATCTTGAAGCATCGTTGTGCCAACGGTAGCCAATTCCAGCACCTATATTCCCGGCGCTTATGAATCTGGCAATTTAGCAGCGGGATGTTTTCAGAGAGAAATGGCTCTGAGCTGGATACGTCATGAAGTTTATACGACGGTTTGGCACGTCATCAGTTTTTTGCTCCATCAGACGCGCGCGCGCCACTGTAATGCTGTCATCCCTTTCACAAAACTCATCCATTCAGCTTTTTCCGTGCGAAATTCGCCGGCAAAAGTGACAGAGCCACCTTCCCGCCCCAAAATCCCCTTTCAGGGATTTGTTGATGCGGAAGAAATGACGAAAATTAAATCAAATTTCCGACTTTCTGCGTTGATGAATCAGTCGAGTCATTAGTCAACTTCTCTTCGATCCATCTAATTCTGCAGGCGACCTTTTAAGAACGGATCACTCACTTCTACAGAACGAAAGGTTTCATCCAATAAACTGAATTAGATTGTTCCCACGAGACGGCAAACATGAAGCTAAGGGGTCGAGTAGGCAACATGCTAAACAATAAAGCTATTCTCACAATGAAGAAATAATGCTTTTTTATAAAATATTTTCCGGCTGAGCTGGATAAATCAATTTCACATAATCATTCAAAACAGGAAAGCCGGAAAATTATATAGAATTTCGCTCGAATTAAATTGTTCCCACGACTTATAGATCATGAAGCTAAGGGGTTGAGTAGGCAACATGCTAAACAGTTAAGCTATTCTGACAACGAAGAAATAATGCTTTTACGTAAAATAATTCTCGGTTAAGCTTAAATAAATCAATTTTGTATAATCATTCAAAACAGGAAAGCCGGAAAATTATATAGAATTTCGATTTAATTCAATTGTTCCCACAAGTCATTGATCATGAAGGGGTCAAATAGGCAACATGCTAAACAGTAAAGGTATTCTGACAATGAAGAAATTATAATAATGCTTTTTTATAATATTATTATGGATTGAGCTTAAATAAATCAATTATGTATAATCAATCAAAACAGGAAAGCTAGGAAATTTATATGGAATTTCGATGTTTCTCTTTCTTTATTCCAAAGAGAAAGGAAAGAAGAATAAGAATCATGGAACTAAGTTTTAAAAATCATTCTAGAAGAATTCATCGTTTATATGAGTTTATTAGATGAAGTAAGATGATATAGATTTCTTAAAAGGAGAAGTTTAAAAGCAAACAACTATCACTTACCCAAACCAAATCTGAATCCGTCAGCGAATCGTGAACTTGCATTGTGGAAGACACAAGCACTGTCAACGTCTCTCTGGAAAATCTGTGCTGTGTTCTCTGAAAATTGATTAAATTATGCAAGTAAGACGAAAGTTTAAAACTTTTACATTATCAAAATTTGTTTTTGAAGTTCTTCAAGAACTCAAAAATTCTCTACTAAATACAGTGATATTTTTGACTACATCCAAGTGTTTACATTATGTATTATAAGGTTCTTCAATAACTCCTCATTCATTTTGTGGTACATGTATTAACGAATAAATCCTCCAAGAACAGGTGTTTAATTTTATTACACTGTAAAATAATTGTTTGTACTTGGGGTATGTTGGAAAATTCAGGTAAAATTTTAAACACAAATAAGTATAAGCATACTGTGTGAGCTGAAAAGATATTTGAAAGTGACAATTGAGATATTGTGGTATAGTTCGATAATGAATTGTTTTGATATTATAATGGAAACATTTGGATGTAGTCAAAGATATCACTGTATTTAGTAGAAAAATTCACAAACATGTTTCGGCATCATTGTGCCATCTTCAGTTTACTGCTACTACTTCAGTGTACAGTACACTGAAGATGGCACAATGATGCCGAAACATGTTTGTAAATTTCTTTACTAAATACAGTGATATTTCCTTTACATCCAAGTGTTTTCATCATGTATTATAAATATCACAACATCTCACCAGACACTGTGTCAGAAATTGTTTTGATGATCGTTTTATAATTCATTTCAAAAGCAGTTGGGATAATTGCATTTTTGTTCGAACTAAATGTTTTCTTTGGCTTGAGGAATTCCAAACGCACCGAAACCTAAATGCACCATAGAAATTCTTATTCTGTTATAGGTGTGAGGGAACAACTTTGGCCTTTCACCTAGAGTAACAATTTTCTCCCCCAGTGAGCAGGTAAGCGCCGCTGTGAGGGGACTGAGTGATAGAGTATGCGTTGAAACTGGTTCAAGGCGACGGGAAAAAGACAAAGGACTGTTACGAAGTGAAAAAATCCACAATGATTAATGCAAGAGCCGTAGTGAGAGTGCCGCCTTTCATCTTAATCGGTTGGTCTCTTTGGAAATCTCAATGGCTTCCTTTTTCCAATTTCTCTCTTTTGGTAAACCCGAGAGAAAAAATCCATTTCATACATTTTGTGAACTAAATGCTTGACAATTTCTACGTTTTTACCAATAATTACATTTTTCATTAATACTGTACTTTAATTTTTTTGTACCATATAGATAGAATATTATAAGCTACTTTAATAATGCAACTAATATTATGCTAAATAAGGCTTTAATTAATAAGCTACTCCTAATAATGCAAAGCTTATAGTACAGTTATATTACACAGAAGACAAGGAATCTTTGAACAGGCTATGCCTCAGAATAATTACATTTTCATTGAAAATAATAAAAATGTATTATGTAGCCTAAATTTGTTGATTATGGATATTCATTAAATTGATTGAAATCTAATGTAATATTGGAAAAAACTTTCAAGGGAATCAAAAAATAATTTCAAATCTATATTTTATATCAATTCAATAATAGAGCAGACAATTTGAAATGTTTCTAGTGCTACATTTTTGTCAATGTCAATTTGGAGTATTCGTATGAGATTCATGCGTCTATTTTGGTCAGTTCTCGCTGTAATTCAAGTTATTTTTATTCCATTCAACTCCGTTATTTGATTCTCCGTTGAATAAGCAAAATTCGAAGTATTCACCAGTGCTTCACAACTAAATCAGCTCTATTCAGCTCAGCTTTTCACGTGAGTCTTGTGGGATGAAAATCATTGATCTCTTTCTATGATCACTGGACGCTTCATGAATGGTTATGGAATTGAGTTCGGATTCATCAAAATCCAATTCTGAACCATAGTAGATCTCATCCTAATGAGTGGTATGAAAAGGCGACTAACAAGATTATCAAAGAGACCACTGATTGTAATTAAGATTGAGTGGAGAAAAGATAGATTTAAAAAAGGCTGGATTTCTTTTCAGTCATTTCCAGTTTCTTCTGAGTAGGAATTCCTGTCACTTTCTAAGAAGTTCAGAAACACAAGATTGCCGCACACAAATTATTTGTGTAATCTAATTTGAAAATTTATAAAAAAATGCATTTCAAAATGTGATTTTCATTTTTGTGAGACGATGAAAAATTTTAGAAAATGAACAGAATATTTTGAAAAATAATTATTATTACACGTACCTTTTCTTACAAGAAATTTAAGGTTATCTTTTTACATTGTATCCACAACCGTCTCTACTTACTTTTTTATAGTAGGTATCTAGTATAGAGATACAATTCTGTAGAAAGTATAGAGAAGCAGTTTTATGCTTCATTTCATTTTCCTTGTCTATTCATTTGCCCATCTAGTTTTTATTGTTATTTCTGGAATTTTAGGTATGGAAACGAGAATTTATTCTCATAAAGTGTATTATAAGTGACATTGGAGTATCATGATACAAAAATATACATTTTTCACTTGAATTTTTCAGATAAATGTCTGAATACTCGCCAGATTCTAATAATATTCATAAGCAATTTTTATGTATAACATTTGAAATAGCATTTATAATTGAATAATACTCTTTTAACACAATTACTCATAATTACTCATAATCACTTACAATTACTCATTACACAATAATAACCCGCCCCTTAAACTATTTAAAAAATAAGGCCTAGGCAACCTTCGACTGGCTTATGACAATGACAAAGTGAGAAATAGTTTTAAGAACCTGAGCATCAATTCTCGAAATAAACAGTGTTCTCAAGATAGAGAATACTTTTTATTTCGTATCTTGTACCTTTAAAGACCACTATTGATGAATTCTGTATTTCTTTTCAGTCATTTTTTTTGTTATTTTTTACAGTTTTAAGGTAAAACTTGATTGGAGTTGCAAGTGATAACTTACTGTTTTCAGTGACGATAACCTCAGTGTGTCCACTTCCGTACTTGGCGATGTGATCGACTGCATCCTGGACTCCGTTCACCACTTCGATGGCGCATTCCAGGGATCCGTACTCTGTCTTCAGACTCTTGGCTGGTGGGGGACCGAATGTCAGCATCTTGGAGAGTTCTGGTCCGGCGTAGACTGTCACCTATAAAGCAACGAATCAATAAACATTTCATAAAAAAACCTATTCCATAGAGGGGTACTGAGGTTTCTTATATTATTTATCCATCTTATTCAACACATACTTGAGTTTTTTAGAGAAAAACAGGTTTCTCAGCCAAAACTGCTCCTATGAGTTCATGTAGATTATCAGTAATGACTAATAACAACAGTTAACTTTACTTGTTGATATTAATTAATGAATACGCACATTTTTAAAACACGATTCCTACTCACAACATTCATTTCTGGTGCAGAAGCTTTATCATTTCTCATCTTGTGTGATCTCATACACATTCCCTTCATTTATAATCTATAATAGAATTATATAATCTTTAATCTATTCGCAAGGTTGAAGAATGGTTTTCAATTTCTTCAATCAAGTATCAATCACATATATTATCTGAAATTTTTTTGATTAGTAGTGGCGGAAGGTATCACTCCGCCGTTGGCATGTTATAAATTTACAATGATTTTTTTCAGACTTCAACAGCAATGAATGTAATGTAAACGTTATTACAAAAATTTTGAATAAATAGAGGGCTAGTGATGATTTGTGAATCATATTCCAATTACTTGAGAATTATTAATTATTGATATATCCTTGAAAATAGATTCCTTCATCCAACTAAGAGCGTGTACTTAAAATTCAAAACTTTTCTTACTCCAGTTGCAATGGTTGCAAGTTGTGTGCGAATTCATAACACAATGGACATTCATATCATTATCATATTTCACTAACCTTTGATGAAAATCAATAGTATAATTGATACTGTGATAAAGTATGAATAAAATGTTCCATTTCAGCTTTGTCAAATGTTTTCAAAAAAATTGGATCACTTCAACATTAATTAACTAGTTTTTGTACTCACCCCCTCCTTCTTCAGCATGTCGCAGACTGTGTGGAAGAAGCCGCTTTGTACCAGGTCGGAGTGAATGAGCAGTGTCTCCATTGCGTTGCAAGCGGATGGATAGTCACACTTGGCATCACGAACTGCGAAACAATTCAACAAACAATATTATTTCTCATGAATTTTTAAACCTTCTCTCTTAAATTTCAGTTTAATTCGAATCTATAACCTGAATCAGCACCAATTTGAAAAAAAAACTTTATAATATGCTATTTCTATGTGCAATAGTAATTGAGCTTAGAAATAAAAATTACTATGATAATACAAGATGATTTTTAAGTAGCACCGTGAAACATCGATTAACCTAAAGCTCAGTTAGGCGAAACATTGGATACCCTTAGGCCCGCCGCAAAGTAATCCACGAACGTGGTGAGCCTGGTAACTGCTATCTGACTCAGTGTTGCCACATAAGATTTGGCTGTTTTTCAATCGCTAATCTAACCTATCAGCCAAATGTTATCTGGCAACACTGGGTTGCTGACTGAAATCAGATAGCAGTTGCTCCGTAGGCTCACGGTCTTACATCCACGGCGTGGCTATTTCAGGGAGCCAGGAAAAAACAAGTATTCGAATTGGAACAGAAGCCTTTTTACTTTTTAATGTGTCCCCTGTGCTCTGGAAGTCTTATTTTGAATTCCGTTATCGTTAAATTGAATCGCATCTATATTACATCAATCAAGTTCTTATAACTTTCTGTACCTTGATGTTTTCGTCAATGAACGATTATCCAAAAATCTAAACAACCCCATTCACAATTTTTTTTCACTGAACAATCAAATCCATGAGTCTGATCAATCGGTTGATTCCACGAAATTAAATTTTTTAATTGAATTCAACTCCCGAAAAACGACGTCATTGATAAAACTATGCTCTGACTTTCCAATTGAGAAAAATTGAGCTCCGTCAAATGGCATCTTTTCAAAACTGTTGGCTTTCGTTCAATCGTCAGAAAGACCAAAAATTATCAACTAAAACTGTGCCTAAGAGGCAAGGCGACGACTATTGGTCTGAAACAAGACGTTTGACGTAGTATTCCTTTGCTGCCGTTTATGTTTCAGTTCAGGAGCCTGGCTGCGATCTAATCATCGTTGAAAAGGCTCACCTCTCAACGCAGCTGATTAAATTCAACCCTGGCCTCATCAATCAACAGACCGCACCGCTATAAAACCCTTCCAATACAGATAGGACCTTGCCTTGCCATTGGTAGACCTATGTTTGAACACTGCATTAGTTGTTGGGGACTAATTTGCTTATTAGACCTTCCTTGCCGCATGGGAAAACGCACACAAATTTGCTCAATTATACCCTGTGGGTCAAAAGTCAAATGTTCCCGGTTCACGTCGTAGGTTGAAACGCACGTTCAGAAGATTATTCAGCTCAGTCGAGCATTCACAAAAGCGAAAACTGGCGGTTTGTTAATTAATTCATTTCAATGAACGTGATTCTTTATCTTGATCATGAATTTCAATGATTTTCGGATTGAGCATTTACATAATAGTAAATTAATCTGATCTAAACATCATCTTTATAATTCGAGATATTGTAGGCTACCGGTAATCGGAAATTCAAACAAGTTTGTGTGTAGACTCTCTCCTTTGTTATCTGTGATAAGAGTCGTTCAGAATATTCAATTATATGCTGTTGAATTGAGGGGAAGATGTCCACTTGAGATTATTCCAGCACCAAAATTTTATTCATCATTTTGAAGATGTCTTTTTTCTTCCCCTATTCTCAGTAAAATGAACTATGAACAAAACTTCTGGTCTAATTTTGGAATAAGAGTGATTTGGGTGAATAAATGCCTGTTGTTTTTTCCTGCAATATAATTTATATTTTCAAAAATTGATAAAGATTAAATAAACCAGAGTTTGTAGGTTATATTCAAAGCAGCAGACAAAAACAAATTCAGTCTAATTTTCAATTACAGGGTGAACATCCCTCAGCGTGTCAGGTTATTATTTGTACACGTGTAACAGGGTGTTAACATCAGCCGACAACAGGAAATTATACGAGACACTTCAAGTCACTAGTTTATAGACACTTTATTAAGGCGCTGCTACAAACCAATAAACCGCACACGCTTGGCACTCTGCGGTAATAAGTTTACTTGCAAGACGACATTGGAGTCATTGGTGGGTAAGGGTAAGCTTCAGGTTTATAATAGTCTAGATAGAGGATAGTTGATGTCTGGTGTCTGGTTCCGTAGCCATCAAATGCACAGACACGCCTCGGTTCTGCCTCTGTTTACCATAGCAATTATATTGCGATTATTAATTGTCCAACTATCCCGTTGCCACGCTAATAGCACTGTTTTGGCTATTAAAGTAATAACGGTCGGCCCACCTGTGACTATTACCACTATTACTGCATAATTGCTGCGATGAATTCGGTATGATCCGTTAGTAGCTTGGTTTGATGGATCATGTAATGCTCCACATTCTACATTCAATCGCGAAACTATTTCTGCATAACTGACTAGCTCACCTCATAGTCCACCTCATAGTCATCATCGAATTTTGATGTTTTTACTTCAGACGTGCATCTATGATGAAATCAATTATTATGAAATGCATTCAATATTCCCTCTGTTTAAAGGTCTTTCAAATAAATTATTATTAGAATTGGAGTTTCATGAAGAAAAGCCTTATTCTAGTTGTACAGAATTGAATCATTCATGCTACTAGATTGAAATTAATTGAACCGACCAGATTCACTGGTCCTGATTAATTGCTAGGCGTACACCGGTTAGTCAAGACAAGACGAGATTAGTCACGTTTAGTCACAGTACTTCACATAGTTGCTTATGAAGCAACACACACCGATTAGTCATTGCATCAGTGTGTGCTGGTTCATAAGCACCTATGTGAATTACTGTGTCTAAACGTGACTAATCTCGTCTTGTCTTGTCTTGACTAAACGGTGTACTTCTAGCCTAACATGACAAATTCTATTGAATAGCGAAGAGAGTCAAAACGGGTAGAAAAAACTTTGTTTTGAAGTTGACTACTATTTCCAATGGATCTAGCAATATTACTGTTAGCAATTTTCTCATCTTGCAATATGGAATATCTGTGGAATATAATTATTTACGAGAGTTAAGCAATAAATATTCTCTCATTTGTGAACAAAATTGAACAGCTTCGAATCGATGCATTAAATCGATACAGGTATGTACGAGATAACTAAGCGATAAATTTCTTATTTGTGTTCGAAATTGAACTCAAATAAATTGAATAATTTCGAATCGACTCAAATCGAATTGAATTGAATCTATACCTGTGGCAGATGTTATTAAAAAGTATCGCTGAGCGAAACGTGAAAGAATTTCTGAATATACAGGAATGTCTGGTCTCCTCCCTATTCGGAATAAATTTCGTCGGGGAAAGGAATTTCTGCACAATGGGCTTCACAGCTGGAGAGCTCAGTAGTACAGAATTCAAGCACAAACCAAGACATTGCGAAGCTCTTGGCAAATGAAATTCCAGTTTTATTTGAATAACAGTCGTAGGTGCCGCACTGCTAATAATAAGGATTGTAAGGAGAGTAATAAGCAGTTTAATCACAACCACTTCAAGTTTAATAATCCTTTCATGATGGATTTTCAATAACATAGGCCTAATGGATTTCGACATGTATAGACTTTTTCTCACTTTTTCAGAGTAATTTGTACCTCAACTAGATTCTTAATGGGGTTGAAAAACACCATTCTATTCTCCCATTGTATTGTATCTATTTTGTATGTATTATTTGATTTTTTCTTTTATTTTGTAAAGTTGTGTCAATGAATGAAACCAAATTATATCTAAACCTAATTACTCATATTAGTACTCATTACCATACTACTCATTACAGAGCCAATCTTGATCTTGAAAAAAAATAGTACAGTAATGAAGTCTTTGTCATTCAAATAGTTCCCCAATTTTCCCAATTCTAATGTAACTATTTTCAAAAATGTTATCTACTTGTCGATTTTAGAATGATTGAGTCCTGTTTACCATAGAGGTGGAAGTTAATTGGGAACCGTCTCAGTTCCTCAAATGTGGAAGTATCAAAATGTACTCCATAGAGAGAACAAGGATGTATGAAAAAAGTGTGCAAAAAATTGCACCAAGTCAAGGACTCATCTTCACAGCAGTCGCCCACACAAAGTCTCCTGAAACTTTCCAGAATATGTAGTGTGAAGTGAGAGTGATCCCTCTTATGTGGGATGCGACTTTGACTTTTTCCCTGAACTCCTAGAAAAATGTCTGTCATTTTTCTCGCTCTAAGAGCACGTTACAGCCGAGACCCTGATACAATTTATCATAAGCACAAAAAAATGGTGTTCGATTGAATTGTCAAGCTCACGATGCCGATTCAATGTCACATTGAGAGAACCGGATTGAATTCCATCAAATTTTTATTTTCTCAATTTATTGTTTCAAGTTAAAAAAATGTTTAAGCCACGATAAGAGTCCCAATAGGGGACAAAAAACCCAATTATACGTTAAAATGTTTACATTCAATTTACGTTAAATTTTTTCAATATGATTCAAGTGAGATTTCAAGTCTCCTTTTCTACAGTCGACTTCCTCCTATTGATAAAGTATTACTGATTCCCAATTCATAAATAGGCCTAATATGGGAAGTAACGTTTCAGTTATGTTTTAATCTGCCTCTGTTTATACTAATTGACACTCTTTTAATACTTTACAATGATTCGAAAACAGTATTATCAAAAATCTATCAAAAAATAATATTATCAAATAAAAATAAATAAATAAATAATAATATCAAAAATATTTATTGGCTTTCCAGGACCTTGTAAGCGATCTTCTTGAGGATCCATGAACTTAGCTTTTGCTGTATGTTTAATGTGATGGTGTTTTATGGGATTTAATAATACGATTGATTTATCTCATATATTACGGTAGGTTCATTGGAGCTCTCTATTGTAGATAGATGGAAGGTAATGAGACATTGCAACAATGCAATTTACTGTTAAATCACGTAATTAATAGACAGGGAATTCTAATAAATGCCATATAATATTCTGAAGACTTCTGCTACTGCAAATATTGACAACAGATTAATAGCTAGTAAGGAAATTCGATGAACGCTACTGCACAAAAATTCTTCCCAGGCGGGAATCAGACCCAACACCTCTGGTATTCATGACCAGCGCCTTATCCACTCGACCACCGAGGATCTTCTGTATAGCAGCGTTCATTTTTGACTTAGCCAATTCAGCCAGATAATATAAAGATGGAAGGTAATGAGACATTGCAACAATACAGTTGCTGTTAAATCATAATAATTAATGAACGAAATTCCTAATAAATGCCATATAATATTCTGAAGACTTCTGCTACTGCAAATATTGACAACAGATTAATAGCTAGTAAGGAAATTCGATGGACGCTACTGCACAAAAATTCTTCCCGGGCGGGAATCAGACCCAGCACCTCTGGTATTCATGACCAGCGCCTTATCCACTCGACCACCGAGGATCTTCTGTATAACAGCGATCACACATGTCTTAACCCCATCCAGCCAGATAATATAAAGATGGAAGGTAATGAGACATTGCAACAATACAGTTGCTGTTAAATCATAATAATTAATGAACGAAATTCTAATAAATGCCATATAATATTCTGAAGACTTCTGCTACTGCAAATATTGACAACAGATTAATAGCTAGTAAGGAAATTCGATGAACGCTACTGCACAAAAATTCTTCCCCAGGCAGGGAATCAGACAGCACCTCTGGTATTCATGACCAGCGCCTTATCCACTCGACCACAAAGGGATCTTCCGTATAGCAGCGTTCATTTTTGACCTTAATTCAACCCAGATAAGATATAAAGATGGAAGGTAATGAGACATTGCAACAATACAGTTGCTGTTAAATCATAATAATTAATGAACGAAATTCTAATAAATGCCATATAATATTCTGAAGACTTCTGCTGCTGCAAGTAGTGACAACAGATTAATGGCTAGTAAGGAAGTTCGATGAACCCTACTGTACAATACAGAATGAGACATGAAGATCACCAGAGGATCATCCGTATGCTGGGTTCATTCTCATTAGCCAATTCCGCCCATATAATATAAAGAATTTTGTGCAGTAGCGTTCATCGAATTTCCTTACTGGCTATTAATCTGTTGTCAATATTTGCAGTAGCGTAGTCTTCAGAATATTATATGGCATTTATTAGAATTTCGTTCGTGTAATTATGATTTAACAGCAACTGTATTGTTGCAATGTCTCATTACCTTCCATCTTTATATTATCTGGCTGAATTGGCTAAGTCAAAAATGAACGCTGCTATACAGAAGATCCTCGGTGGTCGAGTGGATAAGGCGCTGGTCATGAATACCAGAGGTGCTGGGTTCGATTCCCGCCGGGGAAGAAGTGCGGTAGCGTTCATCGAATTTCCTTACTAGCTATTAATCTGTTGTCAATATTTGCAGCAGAAGTCTTCAGAATCTTATATGGCATTTATTATGAATTTCGTTCATTAATTATTATGATTTAACAGCAACTGTATTGTTGCAATGTCTCATTACCTTCCATCTTTATATTATCTGGCTGAATTGGCTAAGTCAAATTGAACGCTGCTATACAGAAGATCCTCGGTGGTCAGTGGATGAGGCGCTGGTCATGAATACCAGAGTACAGCTGGTCATGAACACCAGAGGTGTTGGGTTCGATTCCGCCCGGGAAGAATTTTTTGTGCAGTAGCGTTCATCGAATTTCCTTACTAGCTATTAATCTGTTGTCAATATTTGCAGTAGCAGAAGTCTTCAGAATATTATATGGCATTTATTAGGAATTTCGTTCATTAATTATTATGATTTAACAGCAACTGTATTGTTGCAATGTCTCATTACCTTCCATCTTTATATCATCTGGCTGAATTGGCCAAGTCAAAAATGAACGCTGCTATACAGAAGATCCTCGGTGGTCAGTGGATAAGGCGCTGGTCATGAGTACCAGAGGTGCTGGGTTCGATTCCCGCCCGGGGAGAAAGTTTTTTGTGCCGTAGCGTTCATCGAATTTCCTCACTAGCTATTAATCTATTGTCAATATTTGCAGTAGCAGAAGTCTTCAGAATATTATATGGCATTTATTAGGAATTTCGTTCATTAATTATTATGATTTAACAGCAACTGTATTGTTGCAATGTCTCATTACCTTCCATCTTTATATTATCTGGCTGAATTGGCTAAGTCAAAAATGAACGCTGCTATACAGAAGATCCTCGGTGGTCAGTGGAGGCGCTGGTCATGAATACCAGAGGTGCTGGGTTCGATTCCCGCCAAAGAATTTTTGTGCAGTAGCGTTCATCGAATTTCCTTAATAGCTATTAATCTGTTGTCAATATTTGCAGTAGCAGAAGTCTTCAAAATATCATCTGGCATTTATTACTAATCTCGTTCATTCATTATCATGACTTAACCGCTCTTGTATTGTTGTAATGGCTCATTTCCTTCCCTCATTATATTATCTGGCTGAATTGGCTAAGTCAAAAATGAACGCTGCTATACAGAAGATCCTCGGTGGTCAGTGGATAAGGCGCTGGTCATGAATACCAGAGGTGCTGGGTCTGATTCCCGCCCGGGGAAGAATTTTTTGTGCAGTAGCGTTCATCGAATTTCCTTACTAGCTATCAATCTGTTGTCAATATTTGCAGTAGCAGAAGTCTTCAGAATATTATATGGCATTTATTAGGAATTTCGTTCATTAATTATTATCTATTGTAGATCATCAAACCATTCTTATTGAATCAATACAATATAAATATAATAAACTAACTATCAAAATATTATTCGTTTTGTCATTACAATAAATTAAACAAATATTAATTGTCCTCGCCATTTTCCAGTGTTATTTTTTGTTG
Organism: Laodelphax striatellus; assembly: GCA_017141395.1. Lineage (NCBI taxonomy): Eukaryota > Metazoa > Arthropoda > Insecta > Hemiptera > Delphacidae > Laodelphax > Laodelphax striatellus. Next base: position 15,465,672 of record CM029534.1, on the reverse strand, counting down.
TTTGAGTGGGCATGGATGCTTGCAATAGATTCAAATTCTAATTGAAGTTCCGATTAACTCATGCACTTTGGCTCAATCAATTAATATGATATATAGTATTTATATGAAGTCTAGAAGTCTAGTGAATATCTAGTACGATATAATATGAAATCTAATATTCAAGTTTAGAATGATTTTTATGAGCTAAATTAATGAATGCACGTGATAATTTGATAGGATGCGTGTTTAATGAATTCTCACTGATTTGATAATATTTTTCGAAAAGTCATTCTCAATTATTTTTTCATGAACTGAATTAATGAAAGCGTGTAATAATTGGAAGCGAGTTTAATGAATTCTCACCGATTTTCAACGCCTTGTCGAGGTCAGCCTGACTATCTATGTAGACGTGACAGATGCCCTCAGCGTGTCCCAGAACTGGAATGTGTTGAGCCTGTTCCTGGATGCTTCGCACCAACTCGCTGGAGCCTCTTGGAATGATCAGATCGATATGGCTCTCCAGTGACAACAGGTCACTGATTTCTTCACGAGTTGAGACCTGCAAGAGAATCGATATTTCAATCAGAATCTGGAGTCGAGTAGGACCAGAAGTACCGTACTTTTTCTAGTGACAGAGAGTCACTGATTTCTTTGCAAATTGAAACTTATATAGGGAAAAATTATTCTGATCATGGAATAAATAGAACTTTTTCCAGTGACAGAATACACTAAATTCAAATTCAAATTAAATTTATTGCTATTCTTTTTTTCATAAACAATTGAATCAAAAACATTCTTATAAACTAATTTGATTTTCATGTAGAATTAAAAAAGAATCAAAGAAAGTTTTATATTATTTTAATATTGAAGTAATGGGCTCTCCCAGAAAAGCAATGCTTGTGCTCTGGAAGAGAGTTCAAAATAATGTAAAAGGTAATTTAGATTCAAAAGTAGTGAATTTTGAAGAAAAAAAAATATGATTCAGAATCAAGAATTGAAATTAACTATGAGCGTTAAAACCGGTGACAAAAGTTACTGATTTCTTCATGCTTACAAAACCTACAAGAAGAACAAGTTATTCAGAATTATGAATTAAGTAGAGCTCCAAGCCTTTTTTCTAGTGAGATATAGTTACCAATTTCTTCCAGACTTGAGATCTAAGAAATAATCAAATAAATTATAATCATGGATTAAGCCGTAATGTAAGCACTTAGGGCCGCTTTCCCCAACGCTGCTAAAGCTATACATCTAGCTTAAGCCTCATTCGGAGAATAGGAAAAGTATAGAAAAAAAAATTGAGTATCAGCTGTTGCGTGTAAACAGCGTTGGGGAAAGCGGCCCTTACTGTTATTTCAATCTCTGACCCTTTCCCACTGATCCTAGTCTTCTCAACTCCTAAGAGCACAGACTTAACTTACATAGACTCAACTCCTTAAGTCTCCGAGTCCGAGCAATGATTTCTAATCTCTAGAGTCTATCTATCGAGCACAAGTTCATTTATTCTTGTCTTTTTGAATAGCAGGCTAAACTGCTGAAAGTACGTACGAGTAATTAAAATGTGTATCAAATCCTAATAAATCGTGATAGATAGAATGAGGAGTTTATCAAACTTATTGTAGTTTTTTGCTGAAAATCGGCAAGTATTTCTTCTCATTTTCATAATTCTACTTACCAAAGAAATCGCATTCTCTGCTCCAACTGTAGCCAATGCTTCCTTAACTACTTCCATGAGAGCCCTGTTGCTGTGAGAAGCTTCCTTTCCACCCTTCAGGAGGAGTCCGTTAGCAGAACTAAGGGCCAGGGCAGCAACCTGTATGAAAAAGTAGATATTTCTTAGACACATTTTTGTTTGATTCAATTCAATTTTCATTGGAGAAATATGTTACATTTTAATGTAGATACTTCATTTTCAATACGATTACAATGAGTTGTTTATCTAGGATTAAACAAACTTTAACACTCAATGAAAATAAATAAATGATTCTTCAGTTTGGCAAAAAACTTGACCAGTCAATTGAAAATCGATTTTAGGCGATAGAAATATTTTGAAGTTACAAAAGGAATAATGAATGCACTTCTTATTCATAAGATAAATAATGTAAACGGGAATAATATTGTGTCTGCTAAATTGCTGGTAAAATTAATTTAGTTTGCAAGTTTGAGACTAACGGAATTTGAACCCACCTGAGGAAGGCAATCTGGCCTAGACTCGAAGATAACTAAGAGAACGCCGATAGGAACTGTGATCTGCGAGAGCTCTAGACCGTCAGCGATTTTGGTTCTTCTCAAAACTCGTCCCACGTTTGTATGACTGGACTCGGCAATTTGTCGCAAACCTATGGAATCAACGTGGGTCATTAAAACATTCGAGAGTATTGTCCTTTCAAGTCCTTTTTCTCAATACCAGAACTAAATTTTATTTTAACTATCAGTACTTAAAAAGTACAAGTATTTCCCTGTAATGTAAAGTAAAATAAAGTAAAGTACCCGTATTTCATTAATCATTCAGAATCAGAGTGTATTGAATACAATCAATCATAATAGATCTAGAATTAATCATATCTCTTGATAAAATGATATTATAGCTTCAAGTCTGCTCAATGAATCGTTACTTGAAAACAGACTTTCAGTTTCAATTCACTTTCAACTTTCAATATTGATTTTCAACTCGTAATAATATTTAAATATTTATTGTATCAAGCAAACAAAATTAATACAAACTGGGTAGAGAAACAGGCAGTCGCCCAAAACTTCTACAATTCCTAAATTCAGTTACAAAAATGTTGAATAGATAACTTGAACTCCGAGTTACATCAATAAAATGAAATATTTTCAATCGATAGTTAAATATTTACAAAAATAAAAAAATATTTATAAAAATAGTTACATCAATGAAAAGCTAATGAACAAGAACGTGTGCAAGTCCACTGTTCTCTTTGAAATATCGAGATTTGAAGAAAATTAGGTTGTTGGTAAGATCAGCTGAAATCAGTGATTTGAGTTCAGAATTTGGAACAGAGAATACTACTTGCCTGTAGCCAAACTTTTAAGTTTGGCGGGAGTTAGCGAAAGTCGTGACTGGAGTGGCTTGGCAACTCCGCTCTTAGCCGCTTCCGATAAGTCCTTGGCATTAGCGGCAAGTATATCGCTCTGTCTCGAAGTAAGCAGATCGGCCAGGGTGAAGATTGCCGAGGCACGATCACCAGGAGAAAGACCTTGCAGTGTTCGGCTACCGTGGCGAGCTGTAAAATTATAAATCTGTTTTATAACTCTGTATAAATCCAACAAATCTGATGAATCTCGAGATTATAATTCTAGAAAATATAGCAGATAACTGTAATACAGAATAATAATTCAAAAGTAGTAGATGAATACTACTACATTCATCACTAGGCTTTTTTTGGACCGACTTTATTACTTTCAAAATGATTCGACCTAGTCTGATTTGAATTGCTGCCTTTATTTTTCCTTGAAGTGCGTAGTTGAGGCCCCTCTTACATATCCACCAATAAATTCCTAAGTTACAAACTAATTTAAATTACAACAACAAAAAATGTCAACTATAAGAGGATAACAACTAAAGTGCGGAATAATTTAGCAGTAATTAGGGACAACTATTTTATTCATCACTAGACTTTTATAGACCAACTTGAATCCTTTCAAGATAAATTGGCCTACAGTTTATCTACTCATTGATGTTTACCTACTGGTGTTTGGGAGTTGCAATCCTTTTCAGGATAAAATTATTCATTCCTCCATTTTTACAGATAAGTCACATAGTTATCTATCTAAATCATGTTATCTATGTAAATTATACTGATTCCTTTTTTCAAATTTTATTAAGAGTAGTAGATTCTCCTTCTTCCTCTATTGACTCAATCTTCATGATCTTGATAAGACTAATATTATGCTTGGAAACGATTTTCATTAAAAAAAATTGAGAAGAAAGTCTCCTGGGCTGAGAAGTCCAGTTACTCAATATTATTAGGAATTTTGATAGATTAAGATTATTCTCAATGACGAATCACAGAATTCAACTATCATTGTTTTTTCCATTTTCCAACTTTTAGCCTACTCATTGGGAATTTATAGGACAAATATTATGGTTTCAAAATCAGCTTCATTATAAATCGATTGGAGGAAAATGTGGATTGAAATTTCCAATACCTCAATAATACAATCATTGTTGTTGATAGAGAAGATCATTTCATTTATCACTTCTTCAACAGAACTATTTGAAAACCATTAGGTCCTGGCCACACTAACTATGCTCGACTTCACTTCACTTCGCTTACTTGCATAGTATATCTATATACCATACGATATATAGATATACTATACAATATAATATAACATGCGATATATAGGTATACTATGCGAGTAAGCGAAGTGAAGTCAAGCATGGATGTATAATAGACTAACTACACAGTTGGTCTATGGTAGTAGTGTGGCCAGGCCCTTATAATTTTGATACTTAGATTCAGGATTTGATAATTAGATTTTGGATTTGATAATAAGTATCACTAAACTATGCTAATTATTGAATTAACTTATTGAATAAACTTATTGGATAAACTTTAGAGATGAATGTGAAAATACAGGTCGAACCTATTGAGTCATCTTTCAATTGGAAAACAGTATTTTATTAAGCTATTTACATGATTCTTTTGAGGACAGGAATGATCAAAATGATAACCAGCATTTGCAGTTCGAATTGGAATCAGTATTCAATCACTGACTCTATTCATACGAACGAAACCGTGTTGAAGAGCAGATAGAACCGAAAATTGGACGAAATTGATTGATTTGTAGATGATAACACATTTATTTGTCCAAGAGCAGAGAAGAGAGCAGTCAGTGTTGGCGATAACAGCAGCAGCAATGACCGGTTAGTGCCCCTGGCTGCCTTTCAAAGTCGGAGTATGAACTGTCCGGAACTAACAGACTAGGCAAACATGTCATTAGCTCAATAGACTGTCATCAGAATCGGGTCAACTGAAACGGCAAACAGCTCACTTCGTCACGATGAACAGCAATTCATTCTACACAAAACTGACAACGGCTAGGCAGCTGACCGATTTGTTTCATGTAAATAGAGTCAAAACAATTTCGGATTTTGTTGTTTCAGTCTGATTACAACGGCCAGGCCAAATTCAAATTTCGAGCGCTCCAAACGCAATCAGCAGTACATTTTTCTGGACGCTACAGGACACCTGCAGCGGCATTGTCTGGTTGTGTGGGCGAAACAATGAATTTACGGCCAATTATTCCACGTGCATCAACTCTATTTTTTACAGCTCAACGTTGACGTATATGAACTCACTCAACTTTATACTGCTACTCTCAACAATTTTTTCGAAACAAAAACGTTTTTACAACTTGGGTCTTCATCATGGAGTCAAAAAACTTTTTATTTTATTTAATTTATTTTTTTTTAAATTGGACCCATATCATGGAATCTAAGAGACCATCAGACTATTTCACTTCAAGACTAGAGATCAAGCTTTTGACTGCAAAGTAACTAAGATTTGATAACATGATAAATCAATGTTCCAAGCATGTTTTTCTCCATTGTAATGTAAAATGTGAAATTGTAATTGTATTGTAATAATGTAAAATTTCAATGAAGCCTGCAATGTAGTAGATTATTATAACTATAGGAAATAACTCCATGATGTTATTCTTGAATTATACATTCGTATATTCGTATGACTGTAGGGGAAAAACATAATACTATCCTCTAGAGAAAGAGTGGTCCTTAACTCTTTCTTAACTCTTTAGCCATTCTTGAATTATTAGAATATTGTCATAAGCTACCGCTGGATAACCACAAGTCTACATTATACATCACTTTCTAGAATCCTTTCCAAATAATAAGGTTGTGAATTACTCCTCAAGTTTGGAGCTGAAATCAACCCCCAATTCCATTTTCCAAATCCAATCAATGTTACTTTAAATTTTTCTTGAATTCATCACCAATATTAATTTGCTGCAATTAGTACAGTAGCTTCTTGATTATTAAGGTTAATTTCTAAGTTATGAATTTTTGGATCCATAACGAACTGCGAAGTTAACACTATTGTTTTAACACTAGAATTGACGACATCTTCTAGTGTTAAAACAATAGTGTTAATTTCTATGTTAGTTCTAAATCTCTAGAATCATTTGGATTTGGAACCATTCTCTACCTAAATGCCTCGAATTCAATGAACAATTCTCTCTCTAGCAGAAACTATAATATGAATCAACTTGTGTTCCAATCGTTGACTAGCTGTCTAGTAGGTCAATGGTAAATGATTAAATGGCTTTTTATCTCACAAACATGATTTTTCGAATTGAGTACAGAATAGGTGTTTACATTAGATATTTTCTGCACTATCCCTTGAAATTTCTAGCAACCTACAGCTTTCCCATCTATACTGATCCTTTTTCGCAACCTAGATCCTTTTTCTTATCCTTTTCCCCCACCTAGTACATTTTCATCAGTTTTCCGGTACACGGAGTCTGTTGCCGTTTGTAGCATCCCTATTTTCAAGCCAACACACATTTCGCATGGTTATTATCGGGCCACCGATTTCAGGAGCTGCCGATATGGTCGAATAGCTGCTGGTTTGAATTGGAGAGTAGGTTTTAGCCATTTCTTACTGACAGCTCAGCATCAGCAGATGCGAGCAGCTGCTCTCGTGAGCGCTGAAAATTTAATGGACTCCTACCTAGTAACGAACATCTTACCACACGTGAGTTGATCTCAAAATCGATTTCAACATCTTTATTCTTATGGAGCATGGATGCTTTCAACATTTTATTTTCATCCGTCGGAGTAGTGGCCCGTAAAAATAATGTCAGTATACTGGAAATTTTCGCCTCCTTGAATTTATAGTCCAGTATTTCTCCAGAAGTGGACTATAATAAGTGAACCGTGTAGTAACATGTTGGTGAAAGGTCGATGAAAATTCAATATGAAACAATTTATTGAGAATAACCATTACCGAAGAATTGAAACATGAAATTTAAACAAGAAGCTATTTATAGAGTATTTTTTTAAAATACTTTGATCTATCAACAAAAAATATCAATATGATAAATATTTTAACTTCTTTCGAACTTCAAAACTGATAACGAATAAAAAATAAATATTTCATAGACTTTTTGCAGCTATTTGACTCTCTTGCCATTGTTCGTCAAAGTCTTCAGACCAAATAAGTAGTGAATTAGTGATTTATATTTGATTACTAATTCGCTACTAATTTACTACTGTTCATATTTCTTATAACGGTAGTGTTCATCAAATTGCATTGAATTATCGAGAACTTAGCAGAGAGAATAATTAAGTGGTATTCTATGGATAGATTCGAGTGAATCTCAATAAAAGTAATAGATCACTGACCATTTTCAGCCAGCACTTCGACCGGTGCACTTCCAACAGTTGACGATTCGGTGAAGAAAGTTCCCAGTTTGCGACCACTAATGATGGTTTTGATCGCCTTCTCCTGATGACCATTGCAGATGACAACGCTCACTCCTCTCTCCAAAGCCCAGGTGGCTGCTTCAACCTGTAATATACAGAGAAAATCATTGTGAGAAAAAATTATGTTCCAAAAATTGACCATCCCGCTTCTAAAAAAATATATGTTTGAGAGTTCCCGTGAAGTGATAGTGACTGTGTTTGGTCGCTCGATGGGAGTAGTTGCTGAGTGATCATGAGGTTAAGTCGCGAACACTCAAGACCGCTCTTGGATGGGTGACCGAGGAAAAAATAAGGGAGGTGTAGCCTACCCGTAAGGGTCTCCTCACCGCTAAAAAGTCATACGGATATGTATATATTAGTTAGTAATGATAGTATTAATAACTGGAATAATAAAATATGATACTGTAGTCATAGGTCCTTACTATGGTCCAGGCCAGGATCGAACTGAATGACTGATGTATTTTAATGTATATTCACACTAAACTGCCTGATTTCTATTCATTTGATTTATCAATCAAAACATTTTCATCCCCTCCTATTCGGGCTCAGACCGCACTGGCGTGACAGAAGCCTAAATTTTAGTAAAAATGAACGTTCGAGAAAATATGCGTTTCATTTATGATTGAAAACCGAGATCTCACATGAGCTGAACAATTATGTTCACAACACTTTTTCATAACATTAGCTCTCTGGAAATATAAGGCCTACTTTATTAATTATTCTGTTTTGTGATTATTTTTCCTTTCCCACTCGTGTTCCATCTCTTAACAACCAGATGAAATTAGAATGAACTCTTTGTCGAACACAAGTGGAATAAACTCTACTTTGATTAGCATTTCTCAAATCCCTCTGTCTGAAGTCTCGCTGAACTCGTATCTCTCGTACAAAAACGTTTGCTTTCCAGTAAAAACATCACTTGCAATTTAGAGTTAGCATGATTATGGGCTCCGACTGTCCTCGGATCAGTCCGCCCTGAAACTTGTTTGAACATTACGTGGGTGGATCAAAACTCAATGATTTGAAGTTGGAAATTTGTTGATTCAGACCCGGAATGAGCCAACAACTTCTCCATTACCAATCTGCTCATTCTCGCACAGTGATCAGTGATGAACATGCTTTGATTTTCAGCGCGGCAATCTTTGCACAGCACTCATTACAAGAACGAGATTCATTGCATGTGTAGTCGAGTGCGAATGATATCAACCCCACGCTCTATTATTGCAAGCATGCACCGCATAATGAGAGAGCAGAATGGAAATAGATCGCAATTCAAATGAACCGTAGGTTGGATAAGGTTTTTGAGTGCACTATATCCGCTGGAGAACTGGAGCAACATTATTCAGTTCCACTTGTTCTATTGATATTTTTGAGCTTTCGAAAGTACTCTGAAACAGTGTTTGGAATAGGACGAATAGGCGAACAAAATATAAAAATGTACATAGTAGCAGACTGAATAAATATTGTAGCCTAGATAGATATTGTATATCGATAGATATATTGTCTATGAGTGAAGTTACTCCCCTATCAAACATCATGTTTCAGCAGTGACTTGTTTTTTTCTCTTCGGTTCAGGAGAGGAAATATACTGGACATTCACAGAAATAAATTATATTCACAGTAAAATTTTTACAGTAGAAATACAGTGGTTAATCACGTTGTTCATTTTCTTTCGACTGGGCATAATAAAATAGCTTGATAATTAATATACTCTTGTTCCATTCAATACGATGAGTAACTTGTAATATTTAGCCAAATAAATTTTGTTGAAAGACTGCTCGTGAAACACTTCACCGGGATGTGGAAGCAGATAATGACCACTCCACATAAACCAAGTCCTAAAGAAAAATTCAAGCCAAGATAGAAGTCTAAAAATACACTCGAATAAGATTTTCTGCAATCACTCATAACACGCATTATAAAGAAAAAAGTCAGCAGCTATTTTCTATTCCAAATGCACAGCAAATAACAGAGCAAGAACAGCGAAAGCGCTTTTTAAGTTATCGATCTCAATCTGCCTGAAAAATTACACCATGAGCTTGAGAAGAGAACTCGTTAGATTCTCTCCTATTTTCAGGTAAAATGAACTATTATATAAATGAACTATATATCAAGAGCAGCTCGATGGAATTATTCCCAGCTCGATTGTAATCAGTGTAAATAGTCACGCTTCGAGTTTATAAAGGACACAATGGTCAATTCTAGTGGCGAAGCGTGGTATACTTATTTGGTCATCGCCGGGTATCTCCTATAGGAAATATACCCGGCGATGACCAAATAAGTATACCACGCTTCGCCACGGGTCAATTCGCTATTTACAATCCTGTTCAAATCCTAGCTGAATCGAAAGACGCTCGTTATCATTATGTTTAATTGTATGAACTTATGTAAACATTTTCTATGTCATTTTGTATGATCTTTTGTATTAATTGCCTATTGCTCTTGTTTTTTTTAACGATAAAAATTGCTCTTGTAGTCTGACGGTTAATAAATGAATCTTGAATGTAGAATATTTTCAACTCGATCACAATCAGTGCAAATCAGAGAGAATATAAGTTAATATATATATATAAGAAGTATCAACTCTATTGTAGAACAATTTTACCCCCATTCTCTCTGGTTCAAGTTCGATATCGTTTACTATTACTATCATTATTTTAGAACTATTTTACTTCTATTCTCTCTGGTTCTTTTGCAAGATTGTTTACTTTATTACTATCACTATTTCAGAGCTACTGTATTTTACTTCAATTCTCTCTGGTTTCAGTTCGAGATCGTTTACTATCACTATCATTATTTTAGAACTACTTTACTTCTATTCTCTCCGGTTCGTGTTCAAGATTGTTTACTATATTACTATCACTATTTCAGAGCTACTGTATTTTACTTCAATTCTCTCTGGTTCAAGTTCGAGATCGTTTACTATTACTATCATTATTTTAGAACTATTTCACTTCTATTCTCTCTGGTTCGTGTTCAAGATTGTTCACTGTATATTATTACTATCAACATTTCAGAGCTACGGAATTTTACTTCAATTATTCTCTCTGGTTTCAGTTCGAGTTCGTTTACTATTAGCTCCTGCGCCCACTTAGCAACTGCTATCTGATTTTAGTCAGCAACCCAGCGTTGCCAGATGACTTTGGCTGATAGGTTAGATTACCCGATTACCCGAAAAACAGCCAAATGTCATCTGGCAACATTGGGTTGCTGACTAAAATCAGATAGCAGTTGCGAAGTGGGTGCACGGGCTTACTATCATTATTCTAGAACTATTTTACTTCTATTCTCTGTGGTTTGAGTTCGAGATCGTACTTCAAGTATGTTGAAATCAAGTTCAAGTTAACATTCAAGTTCAAGTACACACCGAAGAGTTTAAGTTCACACCAAATACTTCTATTCTCTGTGGTTTGAGTTCAAGATCGTACTTCAAGAATGTTGAAATCAAGTTCAAGTTAACATTCAAGTTCAAGTACACACCGAAGAGTTAAACGTTAGCCCAAAACTATGTGGTTTAAGTTCGGCTCTCTATGTTGCTAAGTTGCTAACATTCAAGTTAACATTCAAGTCGTTAACATTTGTCGAGATAGCACTAGTTCAGTTCTTCAAGTATGTTGAAATCAAGTCTGCTAACATTCAAGTTCAAGTACACACCGAAGAGTTAAAGTTCACACCCAAGAGTTCAAGTTCGCACCCAAGTGCTACTTCAAGTTCAAGTTGCAAACATTGGTGTTAATCGAAAAGATGACTATCGGTGTAGTTACCTTTGAGTCCATGCCTCCAGTTCCAACCTTAGACTTTTTGCCGAACTGAACGATGTCGTGCATGTCGGAGGTGTAGGTGTGGATGAAGCGGGCGCCCTCCTGCCAGGGTGGCGCCGTGTAGATCCCGTCCACGTCCGACATCAGAATCAACAGGTCGGCCTGCACCTCAGCCGCCAACATCGCTGCCAAACTGTCGTTGTCCTTTATACTGATTGTCTGAAACAATGCAAGAGAAAATTGACTTTGAATAAAACGTCATAGCTTACCAAAGTGCCTGTTTTTAATTACTTGCTTGATTTAAAACGAGGGATAGATTGTTGATGTAGGTATGAAATTAAAAAAGATGATTCCATAAGAACTAAACAGTAAACACTGTATCAATTTGAATTCAAACATTATTTTTTAAATCAATTCAATTATATTATTAGACTAAATATTAATTTAGATATAAAATTAATTTATTTTTAATTTCAATCAAATATAATTAGATCATATCATATCAATAAATAAAATTAATTTTAACTAAAAATAGATTAATAAAATTATTATATTATAAGTAGCCTATTCTACGTTTATGTTTTACTCGTATTTTGTTGTCCTTTCCAATTGAATTTGACCGATGTAGAAGACGTCATCTCACAGACGTCTTGATTGAAATTATTCAAATGAATAGGTTGACTAAGTAAATAAACGAGTTGATTAATATATTGAACAGTAAGTCGCTTTTCATGTCTATTTTGTATGTTGTTGTTTTTTCTCTTTGCTAATCTATTGTCTGATTCAACAGAAGCCAAATAAATTCAACCGATGTAGACTGACTTCATTGAACGGAGCTCAATAGAGACAATGGTATTATATAACATACGAATAATATATAATAATGACAATTATGTTATATTAATATATTGCATTACTGTCAAATGTAATCATTCTAGTGGGTTACTGTATTCAAATTTGCTTGTAAGCAATCGAATGTATGTAGAGTAAATGAATAAAAAATAATAATGAGAACTTTAAAATAATTCAATGAAACGTACTACACATGCTCTCATTCGCACTGAAAATCGCGGTGGTTGAATCTTATTAAATCATCAGCCATATTTGAGATTTATTTATTTTTATTTTATGAGGTTTCATTCTCATCACTATTAGAAACTTTTTTTATTTACTGTGAAATGAATTGAAGAAAGACGATTTTGAAGGAAATAATTATACTTTGAAAATCACTTTTCCAGTAATTCTTATCAGTGTGACAGGAATGCAATAGACACTCTGTGAAACAGGTAGCCTAAATATTTTCATCATAAATAAAAACAAGAAAACGTCTCTGTAAAATATTATTATATCCTATTGAGTGAACCTCTCATCATAACCTCATATTATATTAATCTCATATTTTATCCTGCAAAATTCATTAGAGCTTTATTCAGTTTTTTCCTTAACCCGGACGCTCCACTTATCAAAATCAATTCTCATCCCCAGAATTTCTCAGGAGTTATACAGCTCCTTACCGGTGTCGCTTTTTTCAACGACCCTTATTTTTCTTCGCCCGAGGGTGTCTGGTTGCGTTACTGCTCAACGAAGCCTCTATTATCGCATCAGATAAGCTTCAGAAACCTGAAGACTCTCTGTTGTCGCTCGTCAATCAAAAGAGTTTTGTTCGAAATTCTATCGCTCGCAAGCTGAATCACTCAGAAACTGATGCCATGCGGATTGCACAACTGACCCAGCAGTTGAGAGACTGAGCCTGATTTTCAGGGAACAATATAATTTTCATAAATTTCCCGAGGGAAATTCTATTTCCTTATGTTTGCGGCCAGCCATCCTTCTACTCCACGAGTTGGCTCGGATCCGGACGGGGCGACCTAATGGCGTTGCAGCAGCAGTAGCAGCATCAGCAACAGTAGCAGCAGCAGCGTTAGCAGCAGCAAAGACGCCCCGCTTACCAGTGAAACTGTAATTCACTTAACTCAGTACCTAGCGTCCATTTCTCTGAGTTATTCGGTGTCACTTTTTTCAAACGACTTCTTTTACTCCAACTCTTTTCCTCGGTTACTAACAACAATGGCACTGAGAAATTGGATGAAGAATAGAGGTTGGGAGTTTCGGTCTCAATCAATCAAGCATCAATCGATGTAAACATGAATTTGAACTTATATTTACGTCAAGTTAGTAATACATGAGTCATGTTAATTTTCAACTGAATAGAAAGATAGGGGACAAAAATCAGTATCGATTATTATAATTTGCAACACAAGTATTCCAATCATTAATTTATTTTCAACATTTGAGCGAGTGATGTCATATAACATGATATCATAAAAAATTATGCTGACATCGATTTTTCAGTTGATACTTTGCAAGCTGGAATTGATCGGGTGAATTCTATCTTGTTCCTATATGGATGTTTAAGTGATACAAGAAGTGGACTTCAAACACTTGAAGACTTGAAACTCTCAGCACAACTTTTCAAAAACTATATTGCATCAAAATGGAATGGATGATTGCAATTCTTGGATTTGGGCTCTCAGATTTTAATCTCTTAATAGATCTTTTTTGAGAAGCTCTTGTAAGATCTCAGGTGTTCTTCAAAATATCAACTGTATAATTTCGTAAGAGAAGTGGTCTGGTTCATTACCATGAGGAATATTTGTTTTTAGTTTCACCTCATTCTATCATTTCGTCTCAACTATCGATTAACTAAATACAACACAAAACGGTTTATATTCCCTAGTAACTCATGTTTTTTGTCAGTTTTCAGTTTCAATATCTAGTTTCATAAGACATTTGAGGCCACTGAACAATATAGCATGGTAATTCATGTCAATCTGTATTCAGTTTCGGGAACTATTTTTGATAGAAAAATTCATAAATTTACATAATCCATACCTTCCTTTTCATGCCTTGCTGTAGATCTTGCGGAGCAACTGGTGGAGGCGATACCGCATCATTGGTGTTGATGATAGGAACTATGTTGAGACTGATCAATTCGGACAATGTACTGAACAAATGCCGTCTGGTGTCCTCGTTATAGAAGTCAGGTTTTGTCACCAATACCTGAAAGTAAAGTTGAGATTATTAGGGAGTTGAGGAGCCGCATTCAGCACGAGTGATAGATTAATGAAGTAGGTATGAAATGCAACAAGATGTTGAGAAACTATACACTACCATGAGAACTAAACACTGTATTAATTTAAATTCATACATTTATTTTTTTAATTTTAATGTAATTCTATTATTAAACTGCTATTAATTTTCAAATATTAAAATTTATTTTTTAATTTCAATCAAATATAATTAAATCGGAATTAGTAATACTTGAAGATTATTGAATGTATTTCCTACATTGTTTCTCTTTTTTCATTTATTTTTACGTAGATATGCATTTCTCGATCTTGTAATTTCATTAGATATCAATGAGGTTCGTTTTGGCTGAAGCTGCAAACCTCTATTTGTTGTGAATTTGTATGAATGTATTAAATGAATAAAAGATATGAAATATCAATATCGGTAAAAAGGCATATCAAACAATGAAAAGAATCAGTAGTTTAGATGAACTTCCTATCAATTTAGATAAGTTTTGATCTGTAGAAGAAATTAATTGAAGTGAATTAAAATTTTCATGATAACAGCACCTTTGTTATTGACATTCGCATTTGAGATGATTGAATTCATTTGAATAAATTTAATTGAATTAAAATCTAAAGGATTAAAGAATCTTTATTATTGATAGGCCTATATGGATAAGATTCCAAACTTTGTTCGGAATATTTGATTTTGAATTCTATATGGAATTCTTACGAGAAAAATGATCTTATCATAATATTACCTGAGCGATTTTGACTCCATATTGAGCAAACATGGCGTCATACAGGGACATAAGTCCCGATTGTCCAACAGCGGCTGCAGCTCTTGGCTCTAGGAGAGTGTTTGCGTCCTGCAAAAATAAATATCAGGTCAAATAATTTATAGATAAGAAAAATAATAATTAAGAACAATGAAATAATATGTTGCTAAAGGGTTACTGTCTATACGTTTAAACGATATCTAACGAATGGAAGATGGTACGCTTTCGAAAATTTGTAAATAACAACATTTTTTAACAATTCCTGATTATTCTCAACAGTTCACTGATTGTATCATATTCACCATTAAATTGAATCACTTTTCAAGAATTTGGAAGATAAGGACTATACAGATGAAATTTCCAGATTAAAGTCCTACACTCTACAGGCAGAATGAAGAGTTGAACACATTCCCAAATCGTCGACCAATCAGGGGAGAGAAGGCAGAGTCAAGAATCGAAATGTTACCCTACAACTGCTGCCACCTAGATTCCAATTAATAATAATAGCTTAAATCCTTTGGTTTTGTTTCTTACTAAGGCCCAGCGACCACGGACTAACTGCAGTCAGATATCAGTTACTCCGTGGGGCGCTGGGCCTAACTATCCAATTTGATGATATTGGTTGAATATGACATTTGATTTTTCATAAATGTAACTCTTTGAATGTGAATTTTTCATGACACTTTTATTTGATTGTATAGTATTGATATTGACTATGAATATTGACTCTGACCCCTCACCAACATGCAACTCCGACGCTGGGCTTAACTTATCATGTACCCAAGAAATTATTGTCTAGAGCCGCCTATGAATGAGCTAAGAATAATACTTAGTTAACATATTGATTGTACAAAATTTTATCAGTATATTAATCGGAAAACATAAGTAACTCTAGAACTCTTCAAAGAAACGAACTTCTATTCAGTAAATATTGTACTTTGTCTTGTTTATTCTCTTTAAAATAAATTTATTAAAAAACTTATTTTCTTAATTTTGGTTATTTTTCGCTATTTTATTGTGTAACAGTTTTCTATAAGTTTATTCATTTCTACTTTTTTTTCATGTTCCACACAGGTTACCTCGGAGTTTTCATTTGTGTTTATTTTTGTATTCTTGTATTATAATTTTACATATCATTGATATTAAGCAATGGTTCCATTACGTTCAAAAATTTGTGTTTCTTTTAATGTACTCTGTTTTTTTAATAAATTTGAATTTTCCCTATTTTATTGTTATTTTCAGACTGAATTTGAGATCTTGAAATAATAATTAAAGTAAATCTATAGTAAGTATCTTATCGTTTGTATTCATTCGTTAATTTAGATAATAGGTTAAATTTATTTTGACAATGGGTTGCAAAAACTAGTGCAATAATATTGTGCATTCAATTAATAGATGAAAAAACTCATTATTACCGTACCTATAACTACAGATAAGGTAGTAAGATTATACCTTATCTGTGCTATAACGTTCATGACTCATAAGCCAAAATTTAGAACTAAATAAAGATAACATAGATGAATAAATGTAGATAAGAAACACTTACAGCTCTGGTGTGGTCCTTAGGAGAAAGGGTTTCTCTCATACTGAGAGACATCAAAAGTTCCTGTGTCAATTTCTGTTTGCCGAAAGCTACAGCTCCACTAGTTACCATGATACACTCTCTGCCCTCTACATGGCATTCAGCCACCTGAAAAAAGGAGAATGTAAGAATACTAATTATGATTTGTTGTGTCTAGATATCAAGAGAATCATTTAATAATCATGAGAAATGGACCTTTTTAGAATTACCAGTAGAAATTAGATACTCAATTTCATAATATTAATCAAATTATATTAATTATTATTGCATTTACTTTAAGAAATCGTCATTTTCAGTCTCTCTTCAGTCTTTCCCTATACATAATCATTTTTACTTCTGTTCTGATAACAGTAGCAAGAGAGTAAGAACAAAAAGTCTTCAACGAAAATGGTTCTGCAATGGAAAAAGCAATAATCCTAAGTTCAGCTTCTGTAATTAGATTATTTCCCTCAATAATTATTCTGTGCCACTTAACAAGCTCAAACATCACAGGAAATAAGGGATGTTCCACGCTACAAACTAATCAAAAGCTAACTGAGGGAAGCAGTTAAAAAAGCGACTTTTTCCAAGAAAGGTCTTGAAAAAAGTCTCTTACAAGAGGTAATGAGAAAACAGCCGTTCTATGATGACATTACCGAGAACTTTGTACTCCTTTCAAGAGGGCGACTTTCTACTATGAAGGAACAAAGAATCGATTTGTGGTGAAGGAATGGTGTTACAACTTTCTTAAGCAGTTTTTCTTGGAAGTTTTCCCTGTAAAGACATCTACTTTGGTCCTTTCTCCGCTATTTCAAATATTTTATTGGTACACTTGTGAATATAATAGACATTTCAGTGCATCATCCTTGAATGAGTTGAGAAAAGTTCTGCTCAAAAACTGAAACTCTTTCTTGTCCTCAACAAAGTCCCGTCTCCATTTGTTTTTCCAACATGTTTTACATGTTTTCCAATATTAAGAGCAATTTTTTTAATCATTGATCAATGTACCTAATGACTTCAAAACTTTCTTCGATTTAATTTTTCATTGAAATTTTTTCAAAGCTTATTATACTGATTTCATATTGTTTTTTTAATTCAGTTATTTCCGAAATTCACATTATTCATAATGCGAGATCAATCACTCCCTCAAAAAAATTATTGAACTTAATTAAAGAGAGCTGCTTCAAGTCTATTTCTGATTTTCCCAAAGAATTTCTCTTGACTCAAAAAAACGAAATTCAATAAGAATCATCAGGAAGTGATGTATCCATTTGTCTGATGTTTATCTATCAACAAAGATAGTAATCCAATATACGTTTATTATTGAATCTGTGCCGGGAAGAATATAGAACTGAAGTTTATATTTGCAATTACAGTATAACTATTTATTTAGCTGACTTCATTGAGAAAACGAGGTAACGTTGCTTCTCTTGGAGTTGTAATAACAACATTATACTTCCTGTGAGTTGGTTTCCTTCCGTGTGGTACAAAACCAATTTTACCGTTTTTCTAGATACACATTCAACTAATAGACCTTTGTCTTTTTCTGCTCGGAAAAGTTTTATCTCGGGTACAGCGTATATCAGCTTTTGCAACAAAATAATGTTCTTTCTACTTTTACAGATAAGGATGGTGTAGTCAGTTCATTAAACACATTATTAAATAGATTACTGTACTTTACTTGAAAATCTTTTCGGCAGGTAAGAATACAGGAAAACCTTCAATTCGGCAAATGGGATGCCTTTGTACCTGTTCGACAATTGAGGCAAGGCGTCCCAACGCCAAACCATGCTCGTCCTCTCGAGTGATGACAGCGCTACCGAGTTTTACAACCAGCCTTCTTGCGTATTTGAACTGGCTACGGTCTGTGAACGTGCCCCTCCGTCTCTCCGATGTCTGCAGAGCTCTCTTAGCATCAACATTCACCTGTAAAATTAGTTCCGTTCATTCATTGCGGTACTATGAGTGAAATTTGTAAACGTATTGCAGCATTACTATTATAAAAGATAAAAATTTTCATCATCTTGGTTGCTAGCTATTACAAAAAGTATTATCTATTCATGTGAGATCAATTTGAGCAATAATTTCCATTTCTACAAAATAAATGAAAAACTGAAATTTATTGAGAAGACATTGTTGGTTGTTGATTGTGAACAACTCTTACAAACCATCATTACTTACAAATACAGTATTATTCATGCATGCTGTACTAATTAATAGCCAATATTATTAATTAGTAAATAATAAGGATACTTTTTTCAACATTTCATACAATTTGATTATCATAAAAAATGTCTGATATAACGTCCTGCTCAAATCTACACAACTGAGAAGATTTTACGATAAATTTTAACAATAGCATTTAAAATAAAAGACAAATATATACAATATATACATATAATTTAAAGATACATTTAAAGGGAATACATTGAGAATTTATGACATAATTTGGAACTGTGACAGAACTACATAATTTACATCAAAATATTTATGATTTCAGGTTTTTAACGAGATAAATTGCATTTATTCTAAGATTCTTGCAAACGTATGTTGTCTCATCGAGATTTTTAATGAGGATACCTGATCACTTTCGTAATTGTGTTACTATAGTGCACTCCAAAGTTTTCATCATTCTAAATCTTTGTACAATCATTTTAGAGAATATAAATCTTTTCAAAGCTATAAATGGCGAGAAAACTTCTTGTCATGCTGAAAAGAAAAATTTAATAAGAAAGCAACGAGATACGAGATCTTGAAATTCTATATTTTGATTTCAGAGACAACGATTCTAATTTTGAGGAACTTAAGATTTCATCAAAGATTGAGCATCAAGATTATTCAGAAAGAGCTTTCACTTTGAAGCAACAAACTACTCGGAAGCTAGTAGATTGGGACGTATGACAATGGCAAACTCCCTCATTAGTGATTTGCAGGAGGGAATCTTATCCTGATTGACTTCAGGTTCTTTGCTTACCAAAGTTCATCTCATCCATGTAAAGCTAAGCAGTGCTAAAGAATTGTTGATAGGATTGTGAAAGGAAACGAGCTTAAAATCAGACTGAAATTGATCATGAAAATATCTCCCCTTCGAGATATAAACCATCTTATCTTGCAAAGATTCTCTTCTTGGTTGGCATAAGCTGGTTTCAAGCAGCTTTTGTGTCGGCTTTAAAAGCATCTTGATTTTCAAACGTTTGAACGAGTCCCTAATGAGATGAGCTCACCGGAGAAAACTCAAACATGAAATATTCCATCTCCAGCGAGTCAATATTAAACTTCAGTCGTAAAATATCCATATTTTCAGAGTGCTATTTTAGTCTATTGATATTCATAGATACATGGAAGGTATTCTATCAGCTCTCATCGGACCATTAAATCACATAAAAAATTGGAACACTGAGTTATGGATAGACTTGAAAAATGCATAAATTGAACCAGAATAGATAAAAATAAAACTTCACAAGATATTTTAATAACATATTTTTATAGTTTAGATTGATAATGTTGATTTATCGTAACAAAAGTTGAAAGTACTCACTGGAGGCGAGTGATTTGTCACCCATAGTTTACTGCTTGAACTTATATTCCTGGAAAAAAGTGAGTGGAGTCCCCAAGGCACAGCTGGAGTGTGAGGAATCGCCTTTATAACACCTTTTATCACGAGCATCTTGATCTGTAATCAAAATGAACGTTTTCAACACTAAAATCGCATCAATTTTAATTGGAATATACTGTATTTTGAGATGGAATTCCATTACTTACCACTCATGATGAGGATAACTTTTTTAATATTTCAAGGACAACTTATCAAGTTCTAATAAGGAAGGACTACAGGTTCCCTTCCTCCACGGAGGAAGAATCATTTTTGATTCTTGTATATGTATAAGATTGGAATCCTCAAAAACGTTTATTTATAAAAAGTGTACAATATGAAGATATCGATTTCTTATTTGCTGTAGAGTGATGCCAATAAAAGCTTTCGGCTTGCCTGTGGGTAACGAAAAGGATGATAAGAACTGAAAAATGTCTTTCTTATTTCTAATTATTACTGAATAAGATTCAATTGGATTTCTCACGAAGAGCTCCCTCGAAATCTATTAAAGCATAACGCAGGAGAAAACCCCAAAACTCGGATTTCTAATTTCTTTTTCCTTATCCGTTTCTTATTTTTTAATTAATTTATCGTAAAGAATTGAGGATATTTTCAGTAGAACACTGATCATCTCCAATAACCTTGAAATTTAGATATAAAAATATAGTAATATTCATTTATGTTGGCGGATGACGTTAGATAGATACTATTTCTTGACGTTGCTGATGACAGTAGAGTCGGTTGGAAAAAAATAGTATCTCTCTATCTAACCAAAAATCCATCTAATGCCATCCGCCAACTTAAATGAATATTACTATACATCAGGATAGTCTTTTCTAGTTAAGAATACAGGATTTGTTAGAATTTTCTCCAACAATCTTAGAATTTTCAATTCGAATTTTAAAATAAATTCAAATTCATTAAACCATTAAAAATTGATTACAAATAAGAATAAAAAATATTCTTAAAGTTACAATTTGTATGAAGAAAAGGATTCAATATCACATTCAGTAAACTTTCTATAGCTCTGAAAATGAGAAGACTTAATCATCGGAGAGCGGATCTTCTCTATAGAGGTTCTTAACAATGTCATTGACACCTTATGAAAGCAGGCTTGTTCGAGCGTCAAAACTCCATTTCTCCTCTTGTAAGAGAGAACCAGACCTATTTCTTGAAGGTAGATATATATACACTCTATATATATAGAGTGTAGAGCTCCCGTTCATTGGGTAGACATCATCGATTTCCCAGGCTCGAATCTTCCATTTTTCTTCTCGAAGTAAAGCACACGCTCTCCATATACTTTCAATTCAGCAAGTTTTTAAATTCTCGCTCGCATCAAGACCGCCGGCAATAATTCATTTCACATTGTTCTCGGTTTCCGTAGAGGGGATCATCGACTGTCGTCGCTTGAGCCCCAATCATTTGTTTCTGAGAGCACATTACTTTCTCTAGAGCTCGTTTCTCAACTTGCATTATCAACTTCCTTGGAAAACCATGAAGGAAATAGAAACAATGTTGAGACCCCCGCCCCTAAAAATATCGCCTCAAAGCACACACACTTTCTATCACATAATATAAGATTAATTGTTATGAAACTGTATTATTTTAATCTCTATACAACCAATAATTCTAAATTACCCAATACTAATAGAATTATACTCAATTAATCATAATCTATTTTATTAAATCCGATTGAAGATAAGTCCAACATTGATTGAGATAACGATAAATTTTGTGTAACAATGCAATTGCTTCACTATTCACCAAGGCACAAGTACTTAAAAACTACGTACACGTTTTCGTCGTAATATAAGAATTGAATGTCATGAAATTCACGAGTGCAGCTCTTTTCTGTTGTATTCTGTTATATCTTTGTTCCATGGTTTTTATCCTTGTGAGAAAACGGGGGAAGAGGTTTGTGCAGAGCAGTATGCCACTGTGGTTGAACAGGATCCGACGTATATTTGCTTTTATAACAGGGAGCTTCCACGAAACGACATTTTGTTGTCCTTTTATGGGAAGAACAATTTTACAAGCTCTCTTGTAGTTCGCGCTCACCTTGGCTCTTGAAATTACTTTATTCCTCCTTTCTCAAGCAATATGGAAGGAAACATCTCAGAAATTGATGGGAATAATTTCATTTTTATATAAGCACTTGATGGTTGTCATATATAAGAAATAATAGTTTCGTTGAACGACACAGTCTCTCAAAATTACCACATTAGCATTTCGAAAATGATTCATGAATAAATGAGTTTGAAAATTATTATTTATAGTGGAATTTTGTTGCTCAAAGGTGATTGAGGGTCATGGAACCTCGGATACAATACACGGAAAACAAAAATCTAAATTTCAGTCAAATTAAATTAAGGCCCGTATGCACCATATTCGTTTGGAGTAAGTTCAACTAAACGCTCGTTCAAACTTGGTTTAAACTGAAGATCTACACACAGTTTAGAAAATTTACAAATTTAGAAGTTTTACAAATACTTTACATGAATTACACAAATACTTGGTCATATCAGACTAGTTATGTTCACCTTTTTCAAAGTAGAAAGCAGTTGTATAAAACTTTTGGCAGCTTGGATTACGCGGAAATCTTGAATTAGGCTACTGGGTCTCGTATTATTGAGACCATAGACTAACCATAGATTTCTATTATCTCTGTGGTGACTACTGTATTGTTATTAAGACTTTGTTCATGTAATTGTTACTTCTGTAACATTTTAATGGCCCATTAAAGATTTCTCTCAATAATGTTCGACCCAAATAGCCTACTGTTGCATTCCTCGCGAAAGACACATTATTTCCTCAAGATTTTTCTAGTGTTGAAATCTACCAAAAACATTTTTATTCAGCTGAAATGAGTTCAGGTTCAATCTGGATCATTAAATCGGGTCATTGACAATGACACTAAGAATGATTGAGTTGTTTCGCCTATTGACAAATCTCGCGCCGATAAAATGGTTTTCTCAATTATAATGACGTAATTGTTTGGCCTTAACCTCGGTTAGGAGAACATTGTTCACAACAGACATGCTTCTGATGAGTGTTTTCCCTCTTTATCGCATATTTCCGATTTTATTTTTGCTGTATTCTTTGAAATGGATGACTTCTCACGTCAATTATCTAAAGGCTGCTACTAATAACTAATTCCATGCATTCTATCAATTTTATAAATGTCTGTGGAATATTTTCTAGTCCACAGATAAATCATTTATAAAAAACGTATATCTTCAATTATCGACATAGTATAGGTATTTTAATAATAAATAATTGTAAAATTGTATATTTGTATGATAAACATAGTATATTATTTCAATTTAGTATGTTTATTTATTTCTATTATCCCTTCCAAACTTTAAGGAAACCCTCAACAAATTTAATGTCTCATTCACAAAAAGAAACTTCCAATAGCAACTCAAGTATAAAGTAGTTGATTCAATCATTATTTGATTGAATTAATATTACAACACATTATTATACTCTAACAATTTAAACTTTTTTATCGTCGTCTATGATCGAATTGGTGTATGTTTTCCAAGTCAACGTTTTCAATAAATTCCCAAGCATGTGCTTCATATAGATATAGATTCTCTCTCTCTTTTGGTATTCAACCCAGAGTTTGGTTTGCAGCAGTGCGCCATTCTTCTCTTCTTTCTGCTTTCCTCTTCATTTCGAGATTATAGACGAATTATTTCCAGACTTTTCTGCCAGATAGATTAACTATTTCATTGAAAGATTGAATCCGATTAGATTAGATTGAATTGCATTGAATTAGACGGTTCGAAAAGGTTTTGAGAAGAAGCATGGTGAACAGTTGTAAGAAAAGGTAGAGTATCACCGTCAGGGGAATAATAACCTAATATGCTTACGAATTCTGAAGAATTGTAAAGGAAATTATAAGTAAGTTTCTAAATGCTTTCACTGCCCCGCAGTATCCTCCCGACGATAATAAATTCAAGAGCGCCATTCATTCTCCAACAATTTCGCCAGAGATTATTAAATTGAATATTGTCCCTCGTTCCGTAGCCGTTGCGTACTTCAACCTAAATAAATCATCCCATTATAAATTAAGTTCTATGAAAAGTTTGAAGTACGTCGTTAGAAATTTCCCAACTGAGTTTGAGAGAGCACTTCACTGCTGAGAAATTCGATTGTTTTTATAAATTTGTCACACTTAGCCCACCTCAATAGGAATGTCCTAAAACGAAGTGTTTATGTGGGTATAGTGGATATTTTTGTTGGAAGCATATATGCTCATCACTATCGTCGTCGTATCGTATGGATTCCTCCCTCGCGAATACACAAATATAAAATAAAATAAGATTAAAATAAATTTTCAAACTCATTCAAAATACACTTAGGAGCAGTTAAACATCGATAGTAAAACCACTATGATGTAGTGGAAATCTATAATCGTGATCAATGCTTTATTTTCTACTTTAATATTCTGCATAGAATATCTACTTTAATATAGGCACAGAATAGCGAAGGATACTCCATGATGTTACTCTAGAATTTAATCTATGATGAGAGCAAAGCACTGAGTGGAAGAAATCTTTCGATTTATTCCCTTTACTGGATCAATCAAACAAATACAAATAGGAAAGAGAAAAAGGTAGTTGCCCTAAACTTCTTGAATTCTTAAATTTCGTTAATTATAATCAACTCTTCTGCAGAAGAAATTCGTGGTCGATATGTAATCCGTGTGGGATGTAAATGCTCAGATTAGATGAGAAACGTATGCTACTAACTCTTGTTGTAAGGGTGTCCACTTGCGATGCCTTCTCCGCTGAATTTCATTCATGATAATCTTCCCAGGTGTTCGGAACCCACTTAAGCTGCAGGTTTATTTATAATATATCTAGAAATAATCTCTCATCATCATCACCTACGCACAAGTCAAGATCATAAATGCGGGCATCCCTACAGCAAAAAACCTTTAATGATGAATAATTCCCCTGTTCGGAGTAAAAACATGGATGAAATTTGTCTTTAGCACTTGAGAAGAAGGAAGGCAGAGATCACTTAATACATAATTAAGTACATGAAGCTGTGCAAAAGGATCTATAGAGACAGAGTGGACACACCCACCCAACATTTTGGCACAGTTTCATTATGTAACCAAGCTTCAACCTCTGAACTAATGTTAAAAATTAAATCAGTATTCATTCACCTTTTAAGGCGCTTATTGACAGGGAAAGTAGAGAGAGCAAGTTACTTTCTGGAAGTACTTGCCATTACGTCACTTTCTACTTATTTGCTTATATACAGGGAAAGTACTTGCTGGAAGTAACTTGCCTTCTCTTCTTTACTTTTCAATGTTATTCTCAACACATGTTATTATTTCCACAAATCATCTGATTAATAAAACGATGCGTTTCTTCTGCTCTACTGGCTGAAAGTGGGAGAAAGTGATCACATGACCACCCACGTGACCCTCTACTTTCCTTGGAGTGGCAAGTAAAAACAAACAAGTTTGATTTTACTTCCAGAAAGTGATTACTTTCTCTGAAGTGGAAAGTACCCCTATAGACAGGGAAAGTAAGGGGTAAGTTGAAGAGGCAAGTACTTGCTGGAAGTTACTTTCTCTCTCTACTTTCCCTGTCAATAAGCTACTTTACTAAAGCTACCGTATCTCATAAACAGCTGTCTTGAGTCTACCACCAAAATGGAGGATGCTGCATCCACCTCTTTTTCATAGAGTCAAAAGGCTAGGCGAACACCGGTTAGTCAAGACAAGACAAGACAAGATTAGTCACGTTTAGTCACAGTAATTCACATAGTTGCTTATGAAGCAGCACACACTGATGCAATGACTAATCGGTGTGTGTCGCTTCATAAGCAACTATGTGAAGTATTGTGACTAAACGTGACTAATCTCGTCTTGTCTTGTCTTGTCTTGACTAACCGGTGTACGCCTAGCCTAACCGGTGTACGCCTAGCCTAACCGGTGTACGCCTAGCCTAACTGTGGTTCCACGATCAGATGTTTCATTGAATTCCTATCAATAAAATAGACTTGAACTATCAGCTGATTAGGTAAAGTAACCGTTCATACCCATATAAAATTTAATTTAAATTATAAAAGTTCATGTCTAGTGCAGGGGTACCATGTCTAGTGCAGGTACCTTAACTAATCATTTGCTAGTTCAAGGTTATTTTATTGAGAGGAATTGGATGAAAAATTTGATCCTGGACACACAGCTCAAGAATAACGTGATTCAAGTAGAGCTGTTTGACAACTTCTAGCCTAACAGACGAGCTAAACCACGAATGTTGTGATTTGCACGCCTGAAACCTATTCACCATCTGTGTGAATCGCTACGTGACCTGAACAGGAAGCTAATCAGCTTAATCAGTCGAATTTGTGAGATTTTAAGTCAACAGCAGTCACCCACCAGTCGTCAACCTGAGCCAAACGCGCACTTGGGCAACCAAACGTGTCTTGGGTCACAAACGTCAACAGCATTCACTTTGTTGGATGACATTCAGCGGCATCCAGTCAAATGCAGAGACAAATCAACGCGTCAACGGCAGCGAGAAGAGTAAGTTGGAATTAATCAGGAGAGGGAAGTTCTTTTGGTGACGAAATTCTATCTAGGGTCGGCTTTTTGGTCAGTATTTGTAATAATAATTTATAATAAATCAAACAGTGAATGTAGTCTTCTAAAAAAAAGTCTTCATCTCTCATCATGATTATAGGCAATTAATCAATCAATCAATCATCACCCTAAAATTGCCTAGAGCTCAAGTGGGAATCACCCTACAAAATGAAATATGAAATTGAATATGAAATGAAAATGAAAATATTATGAAATGAAATATTATGACAATGTCAATAACTATCTTCGTAATACAGTAATAGATGGAATTTCAAATGATGTAACAAATATTTAAAAATTGAAAAAACAATTCAAAATTGAATTATCTATTACATTTTATAAGCATTCACAGTGGGAAACTTTAATTTTCTCTAATGAGAAAAAAAAATTTTTAAATTAATTTGAGTTTATTAACAACAGTTCTTTTTATGAAGAAATTATTTAACCTCCAATCGTTAATTCACTGGGCAGCTTCACTGCCAATATTCTACTAAGGATTAAATTAATTTTAGTTTATTTTATTATGTCTGCCCAGGTTCGAGGCACCACTGGTTTTGTCAATGCAAAAACGTACACTGCAGTCAGCAGTCAAGGTTTTCAAGCAGTCAGCAGTGTTTTGTCAGCAGTCAAGGCAAAGTACACTGCTGAAGTACAAGTACAACCTAGTGTCACTTGAACGCAACATTGAACAACATTAGAACATTCCTGATTAGGATAATTGATAAATAGACAACAAAAAATGCACTTTGTTCTTGATAATATAAAACGTATTGTGCCTATGGAATTCCGAACGTAAAGAAACATTTTTCAAATTATTTATATTTATATTCTGTTATGGAACTTTTATTATTGAGAAAAAATAGAGAGTAGTTTCATCAATAGTCAAGTTGAACTTGAAAATTAAAATTTATTTGTAAACTTCACGTTGTTCATGTATCTCTGCAAGTAAGATGTGTTTTGATGAAAAACAATGATTTCCAGCGGGCAACGACAGTCCTTTGCAATAACAACTTCCAACTCTTCCCACTTGATGAGTATTGAGCTTCAGCAGTTCAGTTTCATGATGAAACAACAATCCATGATTGTCACTATCATCACTTGGAGCACCCTGCTAATAGAAACATTCTGTAGTTATGATGAATTGTTGAATCGTCGTCAATCTAGCTGAACACTGTTGATGAGTAATCGTTCTTGTTGAGCGAAATGCGCAGTGCAGCTTTAGGAAATCTCGACATGTGATGAATGAGAGAGAGAGCCCTGCACTGCACGGCTGAATCTCACCCGTATTCATTCCGACCCCTTCACCGAAATTTAACCTTTTCTCACCTCTGATGCTTTGTAACAGACCCACATTATTTGCTGACGTCTGCACCAGTTTCAGGGAGCCAATCTCTCTGTCAATCTTTGCCATATACGTTCACAAGCTATTTACTACCACATACTGTTCAATTAGCTAGTAAATTGGTCAAATCAAATAATTATTTGCAATTGAGATAGGTGGGATAGGGTTGAAGTCACTCTCACACTCCCTAAGATGAAGTTATTGAAGATAATTATTGAAGAAGTTTTCAACTTTCACCATGTTCCCTATCAAGGGATAATTGGTTATGTTGGTGAAGTGGAACAACCCTACTCGGGTCTCCCCACTATAAAAAGCCATACGCTAAATAAATAAATAAATTGAAGAAGTTATTGATATTGAGAAGTTATTGAAGAAATTCATTGAAGAAGTTATTGAAGGGACTTATTGAAAAAGTAATTGAGAAGTTATTGAAGAAAATAGAAGTTATTGAGAGACTGAAGAGTTAGTTTATTTAATCTACCAATTTACTCATTCTTAGGAAAGCTCACATGAATTTTCGACATGTGCAAGGGAAATGTTTTTATTTTGCTGAATTTGATGTCCTGATCCCCACATATGTCTAGCATGGCTTAGACATGACTTGACACACTGTGC
Organism: Laodelphax striatellus; assembly: GCA_017141395.1. Taxonomy (NCBI): domain Eukaryota; kingdom Metazoa; phylum Arthropoda; class Insecta; order Hemiptera; family Delphacidae; genus Laodelphax; species Laodelphax striatellus. The sequence goes on along the minus strand of CM029534.1, from coordinate 15,436,897 downwards.
TTGGGTAATGAAAAGTTATAATTATTGTGTGGGTCTATGGAGGATGAATGTGCCTACAATAATTGTAATTATTAGTTGATTTCCAAATTCATTTGAAGTGACCAAGGAGCGGTTATCAACAAGATTAATGAGCGTTTGTCACTTATTTTGTCAAGATCAAAAGTTATAAATATATGGCGCAAATCTCTACCATTACTGTAAAAGTAAACTATATCACTTTCGTCCCTTACTTATTCTATATTCAAATGTTTTTTATTACTTTCCCTTCATGAAGTGGCAATCAAAGTGCATCATTATCATTCAGAAAATCTTTCAATGAGAAGGAACATAATAATAAAGGATTTTAACCAGCGCTCATGTGATAACCTATTGTTTTTATTCCCGATATCTCTGGTGATAAGCTAACTAACATAAGCACGTGCTACTCCCATTCGATTCAGACTATGAACCATATCTATCCAATTTATCCATATTATGTATTGTTATTATTATTGTTATGTTATCTCTTATGTAAAAATGGTGTACCGTTGGAAGTTGAATAAATAAATAAATATCACATTTGTCCCCTAACTCTTCAATATCAAAATGTTTACCTTGTATTTTCCCCCTCATCAAGTGAAAATCATAGTGTATCATTATCATAAAGGCAACACTTGACCATAAATTAGGCACACTTGAGCCTAAATATCGATCAAGAGCTTCACAACTGCTTATTGGTGGTTCTGAACCCACATAAAGTTGTAGGTCTATTCATCTTGCATCATCCCTTCCATTCACGCACAAGCCTAAGCTTGAAAGTGGGCATCACCGTTTCCTCCAAGTGGGAGTTTATTTTCCCCCAAATCCTTCCAATATTTGATAATGATAAAAATGCCGCCCCTCATCATAGATACGATATTCTAGCAATATAGCTGTTGCAATTGCAAGCGATATGCTTATCGATAATAATTATAAGAATATTCTAATTCATTACTAATGCGATATAATAGTTATTTGTATAATCAACACAGGCAATGTGAATTAACACAGAGTGTAAGAATGTACTTCTTAGAAAAATTGCGTTCCGTATGTAATAGAAATAAGTGGAGTGTGAAACTTTACCCGTAAATCACTGATGTGTGACAAAAGTATGATAAACTCTCACATTCTCAAGGATTTATAGAACACCCTTAACTTCTACCCATATTATGTCTTCAATAATACATGTTGTACTTTTTGCCGCATGCTGTGTAGAGCTCACTAAAAGCCAGTAAACCATTCACAAGTAATTTATCTCTGACAGATTATATATATTTTATTTATCCAAATAAATTCCAGTAGTGGTTCTCCTCTTAGTTTTTCTTCCGTTAGAGGAATACTCCTGTCCATTATTGAGAAGCATGAATAATCCCATGCCTTGTCTATTAGATAATACTATAAATTTCACAAATTATTGCTCTGAACACAGCATTGTAGTTCTTTCATTAACTTCTAATCTTATTATTTTCTATTCAAATACTTGCTTCTCAAATTTATTGATTCTGTAAGAGATGAGTTTATTAATTCTCCCGTTTCAAGATCTATTAGATTTTGCGAAACTTATGAAAGATAACGAAACTTTCAATTACAAGTATCGTATATATTTAAAAAAAACACACTTCTTCACTGCAATACTTTTCCTTCAATTTTCTTCTCAGTTTGACTTTAAATTGTCATGTTCCAAACTTCAATAGGCCTATTGCAATTCCTCAACAAAAGAAATTATAAAAGCTTGAACAGCTTTTTCAAAATATCTTCTGATTTGGAACATAGAACCGTGTTTATTTCAAATGAAATGAAAACCTAACTATTTTTTTATTTCACATATTGTTTGTATAAAATTAATATAAATGGCCAATATATGATAAAACTTGAAAATAAAATAAATAATTTATTTATATTCTACTCCAATTAATTAAATTATAATCTCAACCATATACTGTACTTTATCTTCAATAATCTTATCTTTATAATCTCAACATTAATAAATTTAATCAGAAGTTAACTTGATACAGAGCTGAAAAGAGTTCATTCAAGAACCAAAAGATCATACAGTATTTAATAAAAAATTGGAGTTTTCTTTAAGAAAATAAAGTCTCTTTTGGCAGTTTGCGTTTGCTTCCGCTCGTGAAATTACAAAAATGGTCCAGTAAACGAGGGCTAAGCTCTTTAGCTTTTTAGCTCTTATTTTAGGACAATTTCAGCTCTATTATTTCTTTCGATTAGTTCCACATCGTGTTGAAGCTCTTTTAACGAATACAGATTCGCGATACATCATCAATTTCAGCTGAAAGTATAGAGCTTGGTCAGAGCAGGGATTGCATCCCTCAATCAGAAGCTCATGTTCCAATTGATGAAAAACTGAGACTCAAAAAGAACTTTTAGTTTTTTAAAAAGCCAGTATCCAGTATTTAATATTGAAAAGTATTAAATTATGGAAAGTTAAGAACGTCAGTTCATTTCTGTCGTTCTCCATGTAAATAACATAGAGAAGCAATAGCCAGTGGTATGGGGCAGATTCAATACTATCCTTGCATCTGGAATCATAGGGAATGGATGATCAAAGGCTATCTGATATCCTCTATCTGATATTGTAAGCTGTTGACTACAGGGCAGGGCAAGGCTCTTTCCCATTAGGCTAATAAAGACATGATAGACATCTCTGAGAGTCGATAAGATTCTATATAGGTCTTGTTTATATCGGTTGCCCTATTTTGAGCTTATCAGTCTCTAGCTATATTTAGGCCTATAGCATCATCAGCTTGTTGTTATTTATTACATTCGAGATACGTAAACGATATTTTATGTATTGGATGTTTTGCAATGATCGTTATTGGCTTCTTTGATGACATTGAAAAGTAATGTTGAGACAGAGAAGAGACTGTGGATTCTTGACATTTCCAAGCTTCTTGTTCTATATTTTTTTAATTCTTTATCGTGTTAGGTTTATTGACTGCGTATAATAAAAGTCTTCTCATCTTCTCCAATAAAAGCATTGTTTTTGAGCAAAATTTGTGAATTTCAAGTGACACATTGTATCTGAGACGATTTTTATCTAAAGAAGATTTCTTCAATTTAATTTCATAGAAATAGATGAACAAATATCTTAATAAAAAAAATATCGATACTCTTTGATGACATGTCGATTAGTGTACATTGCACGTACATTTTACCATATCAGGTACCGTATTAAAAAATGCATGGATCCGCAGGAACACTCGAAGAAAGATTTTTCCTAACAGTTGAATTTTTCTTGTTAAATGTGAAGAAGTCTAAGTACAGATGAAGATAAGTACAGAAGAGACAAAGTACGTACAGTAAGTTGCCTACTCACCTTACTCAATCATATCCTATGATTCTTCAATTCAAACATATGGAAACGAGAAATTTCCATAGAACTCCTAAAATTCTAGGCTGTTTCCATAGTCCTTCCATAATAAATTGAATTGCTGATTGTTTGTTTCTAATGTATTATTAGGCTATTTTGCAATCGTATTCAATAATCGATAACTGAATAATGGATATTGTTAATTGAGTATACAAATACAAACATTGAAGAAAAATTTTAAAACAGTAGGTATCACCATGATACCTACAAGATGAAGCTTTTTGGAAATCAATTATTGTGTTTTTGATGAAGATTGAGAATATGGCTTCTATAATTACAGATCATGGAATGAAGTTTTAGCTTTAAACGTTTGATTCAATCTGAAACCTTGCATTAGCGGTGGCTCTAACTATTTCTCATAATATTCAGAAAACATCGTTCAAAAGTTCTTTCAATCACTATCAGTTCTCAATAACAAAGTTCAACTTTTGCATTTTTTCACATTCAAAATAGACTATTACTCAACCTCGACAATCTCATCCTAGTTTAATTTGTTATCTTAGGCATGGATTGTTGCAGAGTTCAATTTCATAGGACCTATTTCTCAATCGGACAGCTGGTAAATGGCCAAACAATCTGAATAATAATTATATTATAGGCATACTTCAAATCGAATCAACACATTTTTGCATGTTATTGGAATTATCATTATAATAAGAAAATTAAAATGCATTACATTAAATTATTGTAAATTTATTATGACGTAGGAGATCTATTGATTTGGATTTAGAACTATAGCCTGTATAAGGCTTTAAAAGGCTTGTTTATAAGGCTATAAAGCCTATACAAAGAATAGGCAAACATCTATGGACCGCTCTATGAATAGATTAATCCCATTTGATTAGCAATTTATAGATTAAAATAATTTATTGTTAATATAAATATTGATAATTAATATCACTAAGATGAAATAATTTTGAACATTGCATTCAGTAATATAGCTTTTGTGATGAAACCATTTAAAATTCACAGCAAAAATTATTTTCATTTGGGATTCAAACACAATTACAAGATTTATCCTCTACTTATTTACAATTATGTAGATATACTTTATTATACAGATATAATAGGTAGTTTGATATAGATTTGGTTTGGTTTGTGTGTTTTAAATCAATGTTATTGCTCTACTATGAATTATATTATGCAGTGTACACATTATACATAAGAAACCTGATAAACACTTGAAAGATTCATATTTAAATGAAATGCCTATCAACTCTTTGCAACTTTGAGTTAATGGTTGATAAGTTAAGAAATAGCTATAAGTCAATTTCAATTACGAGCTCAATTCCTGATAAGGTACAATTTTTTCATGATTTTTCAAAACAAATCGCTCTATCATATATATTTATGGATTCAATTAGAACTCACCTACACAAAACAACAACAATATTCTCTTGAATTTAGTGAAAAATATGTTTGGCAAAAAAACAATGACATTGATGTTCTTACTTATTCATTCCAACTAATGAAACTAATTGAATTAATTTAGGGCCTGAAAATAATCAATTACATTTCTCCTAATGTATCTCAATAATCGGTTCCAATGAAAAGCTCTATCAATATAGAGTATTTGTTCAATGGAGATCACTATTGCATGCTTAAGCACACTATAAAATAATAATATTGTTCAAAATACAATATCATGCTAAATCTACAAAATAAATCATTTTTCCATTAAGTCTGATTTTCATTGTTGGATTAGAATAAGAAGTAGAGTAGAGGCATACTAAAAAAAATGTAGAGTACCTAACTTGAACCACCCCACTTTGCTAACAAGTAGGCTACTCTACTCTACCAAATACGTTTGAATTGGGGGAATTATCAAAATAGTTTTAAAAACCATTGATCTCTATCACTTATCCTACTGATGAAACCCCGGCTTTAATAATAAAATTGAATTCTAGTGTTGAAACAATAATAAAATACTTGACTCACCTGTTGATGATAAAGATCCCGGCACCTCACAAACTAAAACTGATCCAACAATCGGTACAATTCCCTGCGCATACGCCTAGAGCCAAGTACTCCAACAGACTGTCTCTTCCTCAGCTGACGGACGAACGCCTCTGAGCCCGGGGCCACACCGCTGGACTTTGATAAATGACGAAACACTGATAACTGAACCAAGAACTGCCACTACACAAACCCAGGGCTCCTACCGTTCAGATAATCCGTTATATAAGAGCCTATCTACACTCAAATCGCATACAATTCATACATTCATATTCCCGAATACATTTCCCCCATTCAGAAGCTGAAAGCACTCATTCTAACCACTCGAAGATACTTGAAAAGTTATGACTTAATTTCGATAACAATAATCGTTCAATGTCAATAACAGGTTTGGAGACACGCTCTCAATCAAACAGCTAAGTTGATTTGTTTTTATAGATATTTTTAATTTTTCGGTGAAAATTGGTCGGTAAAAATATATTGAGTAGTCTATTCATAAAAGACAAAAAAAAAACTTTATTTAGCTCCAATATTCACCAAACCATTCCAATATTCATAAAAATATTAGTGTGAAATTATCTTTTCTTGATAATCAATCTCGATAAAATCTCATTAGATAGTTCTGTCTTTTTGTAAAAAAAAGTAATCATTTCTCTGGTTATGTGTACAACCAGTTTCAATCTATACAGCTAGTTCGTATTATTTATTTCTTATACAATTATAAGAGACTCTCATGAGACTAAATATTCACAAATAATAACATATTCATTTCAATATTCCCGACTTTAATCGGAACTGTGACAGAGATGATGAGGAAATAAACCCAGTAAAAATGGAGAAGTCATAATTTTATCATCTAAGTGTTCATCGAATCAACATTTATATTAAGTTACGGTACATTTCCAACTACTTTCACCATTTTCAGCAACAGATTTATATTCATCGTATTTTTTCAATTTCGTAGGCCTACATAATTGTGCTATCTGAACTAGATCTCTACCGTTCATATAATCTGAGTGGTATTTTCAAATACCGTACTATATCACACTAATATTCTCCTATTCAACATATTTTCATCAAAACATTGGAATAGACGCTCTCAGTTTGCACTCTATGCGTGCGCAAATCTTATAGGAATGAAACAAAAATGAGAGTACGAGCAAAGAGGAGATATTACTCTCTCCTCTGTGGTACTGGTTAATATTATCACAACAATAAAATGATTTAACCGAATCATGGAATTGAATAAGGTCAATCATCTCTGGGGCAATTTTTTTAATGATGAGTTCGATATAATTGTGAAGAGAATGTTTGAAAATTTGAATCCCCTGCTTAGAGAAGATTACAACAAATCGGGGTTTTCAGTAGTATTCTGCCTCAAAAGGAATTTATCCATCAAATTAATTACTCAATCCTGAGTGTTCTACTGAATCTACCGGTAGAACAAATACTGGAGGATGGAGCGGTATTTTGAATTAATTTCTAACAAAGTGCACCTCTTAAATGCATTCCTGAATTGTTGATCAATAATGAGTGCAAATTAATTAACAGTGATGTTCTTTACACTCTAGCAGCATTCTAACATTGAATGGAATTTGAAGTTTGAAGCTTCAGGCTTGAGATATTTCATTCACTTCAATTAGCACAGACGTTGATTCCAATCTATTAGCCGTGGCTTTATTTACAATGGGGATTTATTATTATTTGTAATCGAATTAAATAATATTTATTGTCAAATTGTCATAATTAAATCAATAAAATTGTTCAACAATAATAATTAAAGCACCTAAATATCTGGAATGAATTCCAATAAGTGCAATCTTTAATGTTTATAAAGATTGAAATATTAAGGATTTTTCATTCCTGACATGTCAATATTACATGTTGACATGCTCATGTGGGCATCACTCTCATAAAAAAAATATTGGTTGGTAAGGTATAAACTCAGATGTGAAGCCTACGGTTATAGATTATTAGTCTAGCAAATGAAAAGGTATGGTATGGAGATTTCCTAATCACAAAATATTCAATAATTCTAGAAGAATAAGGGCTTTTCAGATTGAAAAGTGTCATTGGAAAATGTTTATGGAATACATTCATGTTTACACCAGTTTTAAAATTATTCACGAGAAGAGTAAAGAAACCCCTGATTACCCACTTACAAACCTAAGGTGCGTTTAGACTATGTAACTTTGTTATAAAACATTTGTTATATAACAAGTTTTCTGTAACTTTTTTATATAACAACAGCTGACACTACACAAAAGTATTCATTTTGTTATATAACATTTGTAACATTTTTGTGAAACTTGTTATATAACAAATGTTTTATAACAAAGTTACATGGTCTAAACGCACCTAAAGAGTTTATGTGTATCATCACCAAACAAAAAAATACAACTGGGAAATACGGACTCATCAAAATTATGATAAGATTGATCGTTGAGTAATTGGAGGGATTGAAAGTAAAACCCTTCTGAGATGTTCTTATTTTGATTGTATATATTCTGCAAAGATTTTATAATTCCAAAATGAATGGAAAGTTACGAAGAGTCTACAGAGATCCCTTCCTCTAATGGAAAGTTCCCATTATAATAGGAGAAACGTTTATAAACATTGATACCTATTCAATAAGAAGGTTCACTGCCGTAATTTCCATTGCGTATAGATGATATTATATTAGTTATGTGAACATTGTAATATATTTATGTAATACTGTAGTTTAGTAATATAGTAGGCCTAGCCTATATATTATTAAGAAAATTGGCATAAGAATATCCTATTAATAGGCACAGCTAACGAACAGTACGGTATTCACTTGCTATTACTGTATAATCATAACAACGGCTATTATATCCAAATCCATATTACCGTTTACATTCATTTCTGTCAAAACCTCATTAAAAGCAGTTTTATCGTAATCCACATGTTATCAAATGTCGGAATTGGGAAACATTATTGATGCAAGTTGAGTTTCCGTGTTACGAAATACATTGTCTTTTATTTGTACACAAGCCATAACTAATTGAATCACTTCATAAAAACTATTATTTCAATGTCGGATAACAATCAGGAAATGAACGGTTTTTTCCGCAATCATTAGAATTTGTGAAGTAAATAGTTTGTACTTTGCACAATACTGTATTGATTATCAGAGTTTTGTTGAAAGCATTCGAATTGCAATTCATTTTTCAATTCACAACATATTTTTTTCTATAAATTCAGTTATTCTGTATTTATTCATTGCCTGATTATCATGATTTGATTATGAATAAGAAGTTGATTTGTTAGTAACAACTATGAAAGCTAAACCCCGATATACAATAGAAAACTATTAAGTATGTTTTGATTCTTATAATTTTAAAATATTAAATTTAAAGACCTTCAAAATCATTCTTGATAATTTCCTATACTTTCTAAATTTTTCAGATGAAGGTTTCAGTCAATTATCATGCTTGTTCGGGGGGTAACTGAATTATATCTCGTTATTATTGTACATAATACAGTATTATAAACTATAATTATATTATTTTATAAGACATATAAACTGAAACAACCAACCACTCATACCAAACTCAACTACAACCAATAATATTCTTATAACTTTTAATACTATTCCTGCATAGAAATAATGCAAATACACTAAACATTTCAGCAACGTATAGGAATAGTAGTTCCAAAAATTCAAAACCTACCAAAAATGCTGGTCCATTGTTCATCTCTAATATCACTGGCGGCGATAAGGGCCCCGCGGACCCCACGGCGCGGGGGGCCCCGGCCGATGGGGGCCTCCCTTAACGAGTAAGGAAAAATAATGAACATTTTAGATATTTAAATATTTAAATATAATTATTGAATCATCGAAATATCGATTTATGTGAATCAAGGACCATGGTGTATAGCAAAAGTAAAATTATTAAATAAGTTCTAAATAATTACATCTATTAACATAGCTACTATATGAATAGATCTCTCTTCATATATAAATAGGCATTGAAATACAGATTCTTAGTAGTTGGCTCCTTTCCTATTTTTATTGTTTCCGATGAAATTAGTCTCTCAACCTCTCAACGGCCGAGAGTAGATAAGAAATTTTTAGAAAGGATTTTTTAGTAATGCGAAAGTAATTAAGTTTAGTAAATGTGAAAGTAAGTTTTAGTAAACGAAAGCGAATTGTAAAACGCTTCCTCCATGAGTTAAGTATGGGATCACAGGATTGACGACCCTTTAAAATCATTTGAAGTGAAAGTTTTCAATGCAGCACTAGATAATGTCATAGGTCAGTTACAGAATAGATTCGAAGGGTTGCGTTTCATTTCTGATGCCACAGACTAGCTGGTTTATTTTGCTCAGGTTCTACTGACAATGAATAACCTCATCACAGCTTTTTAAAATGTTGAAAGTGTGTAAATTATAGTGAGTCCATCGTCCACTATAGCCTGCTATTAGAAGTTACTCCCTATGTCACACTTGCTACTTTGTTGGTTGAAAAGAAAATCAAGTATCTGCATTTGAAAGTGTAGCATTTTATCACTCCTTTTGATTACAGTTACTTATAAAAATATCCTATAAACTCAAAATATCAACCCATTGTGAAATGTAATAAGCTGATTCGTTTATATTATAATATTAAATATGTCCTATTAACTCCTTAAATTCCGTTTTACGTGTGAGAAGGTATATTTTTTTTGTGTGAGCCTCATTACAGCTTTTCATAAAGTTCCATGGATACTACAGGAATTATTGCATGTGAAATTAATTAATTGATTGATGTATGCGTGTAAAATATTTCAGCAATCGCTATTTCCAATTAGCTGAAATTATTTTTTTCTATTTTGAAGGCGAGAATTTCTTCTGTTATTAATTCTCACTAATTCTCCAAATTTCCTCCCTCGAAAAACTTCTGGTATGTGAATTTAGGAGTTTTTAGCTTCCCAACAGCTAATAAGTTTCCTCCATTGGGAGCCTGGCTAATCGTTAGGAAGGCTAGTCAGTCACTCCCTATATTTGGAGGCATATTAAATTGTTGCAATGCACTATATAGCTGCTTAACACCATGTTATCCAGCAGTGCTTTGTCCCCATCACTGGGTTGCGAAGACTAGCTTATGGTTGAGATTTCAATGTGCTAACCACACGTTACATCTTTTCTGGTTAATGATCATTCACCTCTGCTGATTCAGTCAAGTGGATGTGAAACTGGCAACCAGCTGGTAGGCCTAAGCCCACATAGGGCTGTTGAGCCATTGACAAACAAATTGTGCGTACAGGTTACATTAGGTTTGCAGTATTGTTTAGATTACAATAAGGTAAGCATGTCGTTTTCCCAAGAGCAGGTTATGGCCCTCACGGTCTCCCAAATTAAGCCTCCAGATTTTTTCTATGGGGCTAATTTGAAGAAAATATTTATAAAAATAGGCCTCAAACACTAAATAAACTGAAAATGAAGAGATTACGAATATTAATGTAGGCGTAATTGACAAAGTGTCGACAAGCGTGGTAAAACGAATACGCGCTTGTATTAATGAACAAAGAAGCCATTTTGAAGATATGTTATAATACATAAGATGTTGGAAATAAGTTTATATATCAGTATATTATAAGTTTCTATGTTTATAAATGTTATAATAATAACAAAATAGGTAATATCGAATAAAAAGTACATTGATTTAAAAATTGTTGATGTGCGCGACTTAATGAATACAATGATTTTTTTGAAGATTTCAAGCAACTGCCACTCTTTTCTGTTGACAGTTGAAAATTGACAGTTGGATTGTGGAAAAGACGAGTCGGAAGCGGAAATTGAACGTGACCGGAATTTTGAGAATCGAGGGGCAAGTAGTCTACGGCTTAAATTCCACTTGTCAAGACTTCCCAGGAGGCTTCTCTCCTGCTGCTGCTGCTGCTGCTGCTGCTGTTGCTGCTGTCGGCTCTGATAGATAAATCGCTGGCTGCAAAAAAGCTCCAGCGGTTATATAAGCCAGCCCGCATCATTCTCATAAAATACAGTGACATACATTTTTTATCATCAAACCAGAGCAGTGTGAAAGACGACTCAATGATTTATTATTATACTGTAGAACCCTCAATTAGACCAGTTAAAAGTTCAGATTGCAAATTAATCTGACATCAGAAACTTGTACCCGAACATAAGCTAGCTAGGCTTTGTGAATTAATCGTTGACTTGATAAAAGTTGAAAAGTTATTCACATTTTCAATTGTTTTTAAAATAGATAAATATACTGTACTCTTTTTCCAAACTTTGTGGTAAACGATGTAATCAGACTTAGGAGTTATCTCTCTCTCTTTCTCTCTCTCTCTCTCTCTCTCTCTCTCTCTCTCTCTCTCTCTCTCTCTCTCTCTTTCTCTCTCGGCGAAGAGTTCCCTTAATATTCTTTTTGAAGAATGAACATTCACTTGCTCAAACATCTCATTTCCATGTAGATGAAAAAAATCATATCATCATTATCACATCGCATCTAATATTTCTGAATAATTCAATAATAGCCATATCCGTAACAAATGTAATTTTAAATTCATAGAATAATTAGATACTGTAATATAATATCTTATTTGCAACCATCATGATCTAGAATTCAAGCAGAAATATTTTTCATCAACTTGAATAAAGTAATATCAATATATCTTCATCCAATTTCTTTCTCAACTCTCTTCTTTCCAGAAAAATAAGAAATATTTTTAAGATTAATAAAAAAGGGAATGCATCATCTTGAATTGAAATATATGAATCTTTGTTTAATACTGTAGTGGCTACAGCCTATATAATTTTTTTATCATATCTTTGCAACTGCGAAAGGATTTCTTTACTCATGATTATGCACTGAGTCTGCTGTTTTAATCATTATCTTAACGCAACTTATTTATAAAATTACTGTATCGTACTCCACACAAAGACTTGTTGATTATAAGCATCCAATATGTGAAAATAAAATAATTAAATCATGAAAAAATCTCATTGAATATTCCTGTCCTTTTGTAAAAAAGTAATGATTTCTCAGGTGTGGGTACAGCACCATGAGACTAGATTATTTACAAAAAATAACAACTGAAGAAATGTATAAATACGTTACCCTTAATAATTATAGATTATTGCAAAACTTTTTTGTGGTTTGTAGCTTTCCTCTTTCAAATATCAACTAACACACTTGTTCGTAGACTGCTTAACTGGTTCGTAGAAATTTTGAAAAGAAGCAGTTTCGGGCGTAGGTCAAGTTTCACTCAATGCTTTCAAGATTTCGAAATAAGTTTCAAGTACCGATGAATCTTTTTGGTATCGATGAAAACTTTTGCACCAAATTTAGCAGAACTTCAGAGAGGCCTAATATACAATGTATCCTACGTTGAATTAATAATATAGTGTTTGATTTCGAAGTGAAAATTGTTTTCTTTGTAAAAAATCTCAAATAAGCTATATGTGGACTATTTTCATAAATTGGAAAAAGGATAGTTTTGAGCGTAAGCCTGTTGAACCATCTATTAAATGTCAATTATTGTACATTGCTGAATAAAAATAATAAATAACTAAAATAAATAAAACTTTAATTTTTTATGGTCCATTCATTTCTCACCACCATCCTTCTATCAAAAGCTTATGTGGGCATTACCACACCTAACAAATAATGATGAGTTTCAATAAGTTCAAAAGAGCATGGTTGTCAATTAATAATGCGAGCATGATGTATTTTGTGATCATTAGGCAAGTCCTTGTTTACATAAATGTTGAGAGTAGCGTGATATGGAAAAGGCGGATGAAAAATCGTGATGAGTGCAAGGTAAACCTTTTTGACACATGCGTGTTTTTGAGCCGCACAATCTCATCCAAATTCCCCATTTGTGTTACAAATCCTCAGTTGCGGCGAATTGCTGCTCCGGTTTTAGGGGAATTGTTAACCGGCTGCAAGCCTGATCCAGCCTGCCCTCCTCCCTGGATGGTGCTAAACAAGGCTGACCGACGCGAAAGGCCATCGAAAGATTTCCTGGTTTAAAAACATATATATAACTCAAAGCCTGCCAGAGGCTTAGCTCTGTCGGGACATTATTATGAAAAACGATCTTTGCACAGGCCTGCTCAACAGAATAATGCATTTGTGATAAATTTGTAATGAGGTCGCAGTTTGCAAAACATAGGCCTACTGTTTCAGTGTAGAATCATGATTTGAGAATTCCTGACTTCTCATAAGATTTGGATATGTGAGGTAGGCCTAAATTAATTGGATTAAAAATATATGATGGATCGGCCCATGATCTATAATATCATTTACCGTATTCATTTCGAATCATGTAGTCTCTATTATTCCAGTCATTTTCGAATATTCTACTAGAATGATTTGTATTCTTTTAACTCGTACTGCTGTTTTCATTGGTTCATCATCTAGCTTACATATGAATGTTCCATTATTACTGTTTATACAATTATATACTATTACATTATATTTAATCATGTAGGCTATATAATGTTCTATTGTTCCATGTATCATATATTACATTTTGTTCCATTATATACATGATTTAGGACTAAATAAATTAACAGTATATTGATTAATTTATTAAGTTTACAACTTAAAACTTTGTCTTATTTGTCTTAGTCGTATTCCTTGTCTAAGTTGAACAAGGAAATTCGTTTCTCTTTGTCTAAGAGGATGAGGAAAATAGGCAAAGCTCTATTTATTTTTATGAATCAGAACTTCTCTCTGATCAGTTCTCTAAAAAGATACAATTCATCTTATATTTAAAATACTTTTTGATTGATGATAAGTACATGGAAAATTATTATTATATTTATTATTATTATATACAATATACCATTACAAAAATATTTTGTAACTTATTGATCGATGAGCAGAGCATGGAAATTGTTTTAAAACATTCTTCCCACTAATCCTACAAACCAATCAGTCTCTCATAATGTCCTCTCATAAAGTCTTCAATGACCTTATAAGAACTTATAAGACTAAAGATTAATCATAGGAATTCTGTTGGGTGACAGACACATGGAAGAAAGATAGATATTTATTGTCCTATGGGTGGACATAAAAACGTATTTCCCCATGGAAATACCGCTATATTCTGATAATTGGGATTTAGTGAGTTAAGAAAATTCTGTTCTAGTGTACCGGTTTATTAAAAACAAAACTCCTATTTTGATGCAGCTTTGTTGCTGCACTGTCTTAGCTAATTTTAACGGAATGTTTTCATTTCAATATGTCTATATTTCAAATTTTGTACAACGATGGAGCGATTTTCGAGATCTTTTCGACATAAATAATAGGTACGTAAAATATACGTACTTAGAAAAACTGCTCGCCATTTTGGAGATTCCTTCAACAAATACAGAAAAATTACAAACCTACAGAAATTGCTCGCTTAATATAATGGGATGATAATAATAATTACAGTATCTTTCTCTAGTGTCCGATAGACGATAATGATTGGAAAAATGGTGCTAGGTAGTAGGTAGCCTATAGAGTAAAATTTTATTTTATGTTTTGAGTACAAAACATTCATCCAAGTTATTGGAATTCTATGAGAAAACTAGATTAAATACCTCATGTAGCCTATATTATTTTCGAATACATGGCGCAATAGAGCCGATGAGAGGCGGCTTTTAATCCATCGAGAGAAAACAACATTTTAATACAACACAATACACTGTTGGCGACATGACAGCACCTGGGACGCTAATAAATTAGAACGGATCGTTACAAGCGCTTCTTGTCTACAACCATTGATTTGTGTATGCCTCTGTAGAGCAAAATTCGACTTTTTATCTCGTATTAATAATTAATGTATCCCGGTAGGCCGATTTTATTTTGTGTAGGCCTGGACTATACCACAGGCAATAGAAGAGTTACATAAAATCACAAACACATTATACACAAATCTGTTTCTATACTTCCCGGTACTTGCAATTCTAACTTATCACCATGCAATAATCGGGTGATGCAATTCACATACGAGTATTCAATCATCCACAAATACTTGAAAATCACAAAAAATTGGATAGAAAGTTTTCTATTCCATTCCTTCTTTTCCTAATCATTACTATTCAACATTCAGAATTAATTTGTAGATTTTCTAAGGATAGCGGTTGAATAAGGATAGCTTAGTGGAAAACCCCTCTTCAGCCTCCATACTAAAAAACTATACGTGAATTTTCATTCAATTGACCCCAATTTTATTAGTTTTCAATTGATAATCGAGTTTTATTAGAATAGGCGGCTCAACTCTTAATAAGTTACCGGTATCGACTAACCCCACGAACGGATTGGATCCAGAAGATCAATAAATAGCCTACAATATAATTATCAATTGAAATATTTTTGTTTGGAATGTATTTAACATCAATTAAGTCATTCATTCATCTATTTTTCTAAGGTCGAATCAATTCAATTAGGCTAATAAAGACATTTGATGGTTTATTATATTGTATTAGGCTATATTAGCAACTATTACCTGCGCACAGGATTTTTCCTTGCAGGTAAATAGATTTTGTAATATTTTTGAACTTTTATTTTGTAATTATTCTGTGAAGATCCGAATAAAAGTTTTTTATTTTTTCAATTAGGCCTGCATGAGACATATTCAAGCCATTCATAACATTTTGAAGCTCCAACATTTTTGAAGATCAACCGTTTTGCTAACTCACATGAAATATTTAATAATGCAATCAACCAAGATCAAATCACGGATGATCCGGATCAAGCTGATCCTGATCTGTTAGTTTGCACCATTACCAAAACACTGATGTGATCGATTAATCCCAGATCATGATCCAGCCAGGCGAATGTGTTTTCGAATAGTACATTTTCAATCAGATTTTAGTCAACATATGAGAACCAACCCAGAATACAGCTGGGACCGGGTTTTTTGAACATAAGTTTTTGGTTGGGAATTTTGGTGTTGAAGTAGATTCACAGCATAACCTGATTTTGCATTATCAAAATAAAAATAGAAATAAAAATATTAACAAAGTGAAACAGTATTGGGCTGAGTTTGTTTATTTCTCTATCAAATTTTGAAATCATTTTATTCATATTTTTGGTGTTTGCATTTATATCGACTTTTAAAATTCTAAATGATAACTCATAGTTTTTAGCTTTATGAAATTGTGATAGTGAAATTTGTAAAATTAATAGTGAATGTAAACATACCTTTGAAATAATTACCAAAACAAGTAATTTTTGACTATGTGTCTGTGTTAATTTTACTTATGAATAAATAAATCGTGTTATTCAAATAATTTTAAGTTTTTTAATATGTAATTAATTAATGAAAAATGTAATTACTTTTAATTGAGATATATTTCCGTAAATTTGCATAATTTTTTTTCAAATTGGTTCATCAAAATCAATGTCTATTCACATAGACATAAATTGACAAGGTAATATGTTTTGAATAGATTTCGAACCCAACTCAAAATTAATTTTTCTATTCTATTGAGGTAATCTAACCTAGAAACTGCAAAGTAATCCTACTCTGTCGAGGTATCAGCTTTGATCCTGGATCAATCAGTCACGTGGTAGGAGATCAAATTCCTAATCCAGGTTGGTGCAACGAAATATCGTGGATTAATGATCCAGGATCACGATCCTAGATCTGCTTGATCTCGCTTTGGTGCAATGAAATTCCTAGATCAAATATGGCGAACATGGATCACGATCCTGGATCAGACTTGATCTTGGTTGATGCAACCCAGCATTAATAACGTAAGAACATATTTTTGAATTCTGTTGTACAATTTTTCGTGCAATGGTATGTTGCAGACCATGGATTTAATCTGATATATTCTGATAGTTGCTCTTCAGAGAAAGAGCTGCTTTCAAAAGTGGGGTGATCTATTGCAAACTGGAAGCTGCATCGAAATGAAATTTCGCCATTATTGAAAAAAACTGAGCTGCGATTAGATTGGTCTGATCATTCAATCTTGGGTGAGCGCTGCTACTGGCTTTGGCGATGCGATATCGACTGGCTGCCATTCAATTTGATTACAGCCCTCCATGCATCAATAGCTACCTCGGTAACTGCTCGCTGTTCATCCTTCAAGAACTTAATTCAACTTGACTTGCAGAAGAGATTTGCGAATAATCCAAAATATCCGTGCGAATATGAATTGTAATGTAATAGCCGACGAAGAGTGATTCTATTACAGATAGTTACGAAAAATATGAACTTAGTTTCGTTGCAAAGTACTGAATTTTACAGGATTATTGATGTTGCTGTGTGTACATTCAATGTAAGAGAAAATTAAAAGGAGACAATAATATTATAATAGGAAATTATCTTCAGAAATTAATCAAAAATCAATTTTTTTAGTATTTTCAGGAATATGAAAATACATTAGCTAAAATATATTAGCCTACTAATTATTAGTAGGCTATCTAGTTAGTTTCAGTTTGAAACAGAATTCAGTTTTGTTATTCAAAATTTTTTTTTTGTATAAATATCGAAATCATATTTGACAAAAATGCACCAATTTAAGTATGATTTTTTTTCAGAGATAAGCCCATTCATCGATTAAAACAAACTACCATTTGGATACTGCTAATTTTAATTTTTTGATGAGGAAGTTCCAATCGTGTTCCGTGTTAACTTATTTTTCTATTAATAAGTTAAAATTTCTATTAATTAAAAAAATCTCATTAATCGAGCTTACACGGATCTAATGTTGCACGTACACGTCTCATCTAATATTGCCAATGTTTTTTTTGTGTTATTATAGAAGAATAATGAGTTACGAGTTAACCCCGTGCAGCGCAAAGCGCCGCTCACTTGAATTTTCTAAAATTCTTGGTTTTAAATAGTTGCTATTTTGACTATCTGCAGCTGATAGCAGCTCAGTCATGAAAAAATAAACGTAGTCACTACTACTTTTAGCTTAAAAGCTCTATCAATGGGAGATTCCACAAACTAACTCAAGTTTAGTACATTTTAATGCCAACAGATAGTGCCACAGGTTATTTTTGGTTTTCATCAATTTTCCAAAATTTGAAATTATTATTTTTGAATAACAAATAGGGCCTGCAGAAGTTCGATTTTTATCTTTCTTTTGGCGCAAACCGCATCAAAATCGGTCCATTCAAACTTTCCAAAATATTCCCTACACTGGATCCAGAAATCTTCCAATATAATGAATAATGACACTTCTAAAAAACATTAGACCCTAAAATAATATGTACTCCACTAAACAGCCGATTGGCGAACATTGAAATTCACTAAAGTAATTTTTTTCTTACTAATAGTAGTAGGACTCTCATGTTATCAATCAAAACCAATTCAGTTCTACTGACGACCAGAAAAAATAAAAACCAACTTCTCGCAACAACCCATTCCCCCCCCCCCCCCCCCTGTATGATCTGAGGGGCCAGATTATCCTTTCACCTATACATTGATCTCAATCACATCGTGTTGATAATGCGTGGAAATTAAAAAAATAATATAACAGCATTCTTCGCCAAAGCTGATCAACTGTTCAATATTGCTCTATTTAACAACATTTTAAAAAAGGAATAAGAGTACTAGTGGTATGTCTGCAAATCTGCCCTCTCAGTCAATCTCAATTTCTTCTATTGGTATACATTACTTTGGATTGATTTCTCCTTATCGTCTGAATTCATGTTACAAAGGATCTTTGATGATCAATGGTTCACAAATGAGGAATTATAAATAATATACGAATAGTTGCTGAAGAAGTATGATCAAAAAATAATTGATGCGTTCGTTAAACGAGTAAAAAAATAATCTTTATTTTCTAAAGATTTATGTTGAATTTAGACACAATAATCAAAATAATGGTAACAAAATAAATTATAGTAAATAAAAGTATCTTAAATCGAAAGTCAATTGAGATATAATGAGATGAAATCTAAATTAAGTAACTATAATCTGTATCGAGTTATAGAAATCAAATCTAATTCATAGGAAGATGAGAATAATAATTGAAGAATAATATTTATGCACATAATGGTTTATAGATAAATCTTTCAAACTTAATTTCATGATACATATTGACACAAAAATGGTGAAAACACCAAAATGTAAGCGAATATCTCAATTTATTAAATAAAATAACAAACATGTTTCCGCATCATTTTGTCATCTTCATATGAAGGAGGTTTTATAGATTTATAAGTCACTCTTCTAAAGATGGCACAATGATGCTAAAACATGTTTCACATTTTATTTAATAAATAGTGATATTTGACTACTATCTTATGTTTCGAATCACATCTCACCAGACTCTGTGTCAGAAGTAAACATTGAACTTTTTTATGTCAATAGGTAATTGACATACACCGAATAAAATTATTAATAAAAATATTTGAGATGATTAATATCGAAATTAAGCTAGAAATGATATTTCAACAAAATAATGAAACCTTTTGCAATTGATTGATGCGAGACTACATGAATTTAACCATATCCAATAAAAGATGTCGAGTATTCAAAAAATAAGTATGCTTAAATAAACTGTATTACAACACTATTATCTG
The DNA here is from genome assembly GCA_017141395.1 of Laodelphax striatellus. Lineage (NCBI taxonomy): Eukaryota > Metazoa > Arthropoda > Insecta > Hemiptera > Delphacidae > Laodelphax > Laodelphax striatellus. Next base: position 15,417,026 of record CM029534.1, on the reverse strand, counting down.
TACTGACAAAGGAATGCATAACTAAATTAAGTAATTGGATGAGATCCTATTTCTAAAATGATACAAAGAGTGGAGTAATTCGAAAGTAAAATAACGAAGAATCTTTGGATCAACTGGATGACAACACATCACTACTATCTATTCCGACGAATAGAAAACATGAAAATAATAAACAATTACTGTACTGAATAATGAAATGAAACATTACTAATACTGGAATTGATCTGTTAGGAAATTAAATAAAACCGTTGGTACAGTTTCAATCAAATAAGTAAAACAAATAATAATAATGCTTCAATCAACTTGATATTGTAGGAAGAGAAAGATACCACGACTACATAAGTTCAAAGACTTCTGACGACTTCACTTCTGTTTTCACTCTTTATTCCTTGGGATTATTCAGCTTGAATCTTTTTGAAAGATCTTTATGTTGTGTTGACATGAAGTGCAATCTCACAATCTGGATATTGTCCAGTGAGACTTGGCACAGTTCACAACTCATCGGCTTGAATGGCTTCAACCTGAAATGAAATATCAATTAATTAATAATGCAAGTATCAATTATTTATTTTATTTATTCCTTTCTCATCATCAAATTACATCAATGTTTGAGAATACTCCCATATTGTCGTTTGTTTTTCAATGCAGTCCTTGTAAAAATAATAAGAATTTTAAGTGATAATGAAAACAGTATCAGACAATATATAGATAAACATAAGAATAGGGTTTCCCGCCCATTCCGAACATGGGCGTTCCCACGAACTTTCAGAACATCTACAGGTACAGGAGCAGTGAAGAATGCAAAACTCGCTTTCCTGTGACCAGCACCAGTACGGAATATTCGCCTGTCAAAATATTCAGGTAGTCGGGTTGACCCATGTCATCTGTCAATCTACTAAGATGCTCAGAAAGTTCGTGGGAATGCCCATGTTCGGAAAGGGCGCTGTACGGAAACGCGTGCAATCCTTTTCTCTTTATTCAAATGAATGATCAGGCAAATAAATTTTTATATATAAATGTAATTATTTAAATACGAGCTGTATGTTTTTGATTAGTTATCCTTACTAGAAATTTTGCTATAATGTTTTTGAAAACAATGAAACTCATTCTATTCGTGGGAACACCCATGTTCTGAAAGGGCGGGTATCCAAAGAAATGATCCTCGTACATTGATAAATAAAAAATAAATAAATAAAACGAATTAAAAGAAAAATTGGAATTTATTAATATTACTCATTATAATAATAAACTAATTACTATGTAGATGGCAAGCACAAAGTGAATCTAAGAATATTTAAAAACAGACATCATGAATAGCTTTGATTTGACCCGAGAATTATACTTATAATTTTTTTATTTCATGAATATATTAAAAATGTGACGGATTACCACAAAAAAATAATCGTATAATATAGATGAGAATAGGCACAGAAATATAATCGCAATATACACGACCGAGAATATAATCAAATACTAATTAAGTAATATTCAATCACGAGTAACAATGTAACAATTCTATAAGTGTGCTACTATCCACAGAATGAGATAACTAAAAAATTATAAGGTATGAACGGTTCAAATTTGAAATTAGATGATTCATATGTCCACTTGAATGCTTATTTATTTTAACTGCCAAAAAATTTAACCTTTATCTAGTTTATCTAATCTCTATTATCTTTTTTATTTTAATCGAGTTGTTTTGAGTTTACTGCCAGGTTACGAAAGAGGATTTTGAATGGCTGTCGATCTTATCAAAGCTCTATAAAATGAGTATCACTAAGGCTGGTCGCACACTGGAGGAGCAAACTGCTTGAAACAAGCGTCACGAGTCATTTCTCATCTACGATGTTGTTGGACATATTCTTCTGTGTACATTTCAATGGGCCGGCGTACACGTCGAGAACGCGAGACTTCGCGAATCACTTGAAAAATTGTCAGACGCCTAGTGGAGATTTTATGTCTCGCGCACGAACGTCGGAAACAAGTTTCTTTGTCGCAAGCTGTCAAAATGTTTCCAACAAAATCACTTACGATGCTTGCTTCAAGCAATTAGCTCCTCCAGTCAGCCTAATGGAGGAAGAGACTTGCTTATATGCTTAATCCCCACACTATACGGGCAGAAAAATCACGCCCAACCATTTTTCCGCGCATGCGTCAATTGCGACGAACTAATTACAGAGCATCATGGTTCGTTGTGATTGGTCCGATGCCATTGACGCATGTATAGAAAAATTGACGGTCGCGATAAATTTGCCCATATAGAATGGGTCTAAGACAACAAGATTAATTATTATTGTGAATTGATAATAGCGTATCAAGGTCAGTTATGAATTTTTAATGTTATTAGTTGGTGTTGTTTGATTTTCATCTGTTATCAAAGCGGTTATCAAAGAACATCAAATACAGGGAACATCAACTGATACAGGGAGATCATTACATACACAATGAATAGGGTTCTAGAATCGACCTCAGGTTACCCCATTTGGTAAGACTAATTCAAAGAAGTTATTATATTTCATACAATTTTGCCTGTCTTCTGGTATGAGCTAATCTAACCACTTCATAACATCATAGCTCCATGCAACCCCTGATAGTAAACCACTGATTCTTCAGAGAATCATTTATATACCGTACCTAGACGTGAGAAGTTTTCTTCAAATAAATTTAAAATTGAATAATTGAAGTTGAATATAGTTAATAAATAAATAGAATATATAGTCAGTGATTATGAAAAAAATTTCAATTATTAGTTACTTTTAATTACTCAAATTCACAATTTTTTAAACAGGATGGTTGCACTGCCATCACCAGAAATAACCCAGAGGAAACTAGACATTCCTTGTGGATCAAAATTAAACATAGAATTCTTGAAACTCACCCATCCTTGATCTTTACAATGTCATCGATATTCTTTTGGAACTCAATACGCATTTGTTCGATATCCCTTTTACTATCGGAAGTCTGAACACCGTAGATCAAGTTGTAGATGAGTGGCACTTTCATGGAACCTTCTGTGCCAGGTTGCATCAGATGCATAGCATCGATCTGACCCCACTTGTAAGTGTTACAGGTCTTTACTCGTTCGGGTGGCTGATTTGCAAGCCGTATTAATGCGCTGGAAAAAATTATTAATGTGATACAATCAAATCAAGATTTATTCAAATCCATCAAAAACATATTAACAATCATATATTAGCATTCATTGGACTAGTGTAAGAATTTCTTGTCCGCAAGCAAAAGTAAAATATAAAATTAACTTGAACTCAACTGAACGAAATGAAGTACTGGAGAAGAATATTCTCAAACATCAAACTGGATTAAAGCTTCTAAAAAGTTATTAAAACTGTTAATTCAGTGAATTGTGGACTAAATAAAATGGTTTCTCTTTAATGGATACGCGACAAGTTGTCAACCCGTCACCACGACAACCTGACAGGGTGTTGCCGTGAGTTAACGCCGACAACCTCCACATCCTGAGGAGATGCCAGGTTGTCATGATGACACATTGACGCAATGTGTATTTGTGTGCACCTACATATGCCATACGCTAATAATGATAATCATTGACGCAAGCGCACGAGGTGAGAATTGTGAAACTGTCAAACTGTCAACCCCCAGTTCAGAAGTTGTCAGGTTGTCGCGGTGACACATTGACACGAGCGTGTCAATTGAAAAGTTGTCTATGGTGACGACAAACCGACACCACAAGAAATCACCCGACTCAGTTCGTCCAAATTTGCGAAGCTTGGACCAACCGTGACAATTATAAAATGGCTTTTTCTAGATTAGGTTATGGCCTGTACTCTATTTTTTGTTATAGTTCACATAAGCGACATGCTTTACAATCATGCTTCGCGAGTTTACTATTCGTATTCAAATTTACTGTATATAACCAAAAGTATATAACCCAACTGTATACAACCCAAAGCTGAAAAACAAACGGCGAAACGATTGAGACAGATACTCTATTCACTACTTATAAATTGAAATATCTGTAGAATTAATAATCTGTAGAGTTTACTGTATATAATAGTAAAGAAGTAAGGACTTTACAACTTTTCGTTGTAAACTTTGTGTTGTTTTAAAGGAAAACACATCAAGTTTTGACTAGCATATAAAGGAAGCGTTCTTGGTTCTCTGTGATTGGTACGACGTCAAATGCAGGAAAATTGGCGCCCGCGTCAACAATATGAGTCTTACGATTTCTTATGTTTTATTGAGACATTTTACTAGAAAAGTGTATTCCAATCATAAATTATAGACCTACTATGACTATTATTTAGTACAAAAATCACGTTGAACGTGCCAGCTAGCACGCTGGAGTTCAGTGAAGAGAGCCATATTTAAAGTAATAGCCGCTAGCGCTTGCTAGGGCCAAATTATGCACTTCCATAATGTGCCAGCCAAAATGTGACGTGTTCTCATTTAAAACAAAACCAAATCAAAAGTTGCAAAGTCCTCTTTGAAACACTCTGTATAATGTAAAGACTAATATAGATTAGTTAATAGTTACGGACGCAATTCGAGCTGAATGAAGCATCCATGACCGTAGCAAAGACAGTATTACAGACAGTAGCAAATGACTTATAGATTCAACAAATTTAATTTCTTAATTTGAAATCATTGAATAGAATTATATACGTTGAAATAGTCAACTTCCCGATTACAGTCTATGATACATTCCACACATTTGTATAAAACTTTGACTAAAAAATGACTTACCTGTCCAAAAGTTTGAAAATAGTAGCTTGAATTTCAGTAATTTCTAGGCTGAAGTATGCAGTTTCTCCGAATGGAGCGAGGCATAAGCTCAACAAATTCCTTATCTTATTGATCTGTGAACATGGGAGAGCAACAATCAATATAAAATTGTTTAAACTGAATTATGACTATAATTCAGAATTTGTTCAAATTCAGACTGTAATACAGATATTCTACTTATTTGAAAAAGAATAAATGAAAATTGGATGAACGATGACTAACTTAATCTACAGTGACAGATAAAGATGGAGTTTTCCAAACCTAAAATGATTTGAATTGATAACAACCATTGTTGTACAATTTAAGTGGACTCAAACATCACAGGGAATTTAGTGGAGATTTCACCTTCATCGACAAATTTATATGATTCCAAGTTGGTTGGATTTAGATTGTTGTTACTTATTCACTATAGAATATGGAAGCAATTTAGGCAATTGAATAAATGAAATTATATTCTAGGAATTCAATCCTCAACAATTTTCATACAAGAGAAAAGCCAGTTCATTGGTTAGTCGATCAAGTTACACAATTTGAAAACAGGGGATTCAGCTCATTTTTATAAATATCTAATCAGAGATTAGATATCTAACTTCACATCATTGTTTGATAATATCTATAACATCACAATAGCAACAAACTCCTCACTTCCATACTCAATACAACCCACCAATTTCATACCTAAATATAACAGCCTCAGTTATTATAAATTAGAAAATTTGGAGGAGAATAGCTGACTTCCTCATCCAGGAGATATTAAGACATTTTAACAAGAAGCACTGAGTTCAATACTAGATGAATATTCGTAAATTTCCAAGATTAAATTTGTTTTAAAATGACAACGAAAACATGATTGGCTGGACATGAAGGAAACATCAGTAAATGAAACATAGTTTTAACTCACCAACTCTATATCTTTTATTGAAAACACCGTGTCGAATGCAATTTCAAAATCATGTTCTGGAAAATAGGACTTGCATGTGTCTGGATCATACCCCAGTCCACAAATTGCACCCGTCAGTCTAGATACTCTCTCGTCCGTTCTGAAAATTAAAACAACAATATTACTATTTCACTAGGTACGGTAATTTGAATTCGAATTGTAATCTTTGGGTAATTTTTTATATAAGAAATTTCATCGGAGTAACTCATATAAATTATCATTTATATTTTCTTTCACAATAATACATTCCTTGACCAATAAGCTTTTAAATTAGATTTAATGATAGTTACAAGTAATTCCATTCTAATAGTAGTTTGTCCATATTTAGTTATAATCTTATATTTTTGCTCTGTATTTTCACTTATTATTCATCAATTTCTTATTTTTTTATATCAATTAGACATTTTTAAAATGTATCTTTGGTTTGTAGTTTTAGCGTAGCTTCAGATATTATATCATTTCTATTATTGAACTTAAAAAAAGAAAAATGTAATTGTGTAAAATCTCAGACTATAAGGTCTGTGTGAGATTTTAGTCAACCATGAAATTCAATTGTACTGTACCTATTAACAACGGGTGGGGGGCAGTCAAGCCACACTGTTTCAAGTATTGAAAAACAAACATAGAAACACATTTTCAGTCATATATTGCAATAAATGAGAAGAACATCAATGGAAATTTGTAGTATAGAAACCAAAAAAATGTTAATTTTTCAATGCGACCTGAGAAAGGTAATATTCAAAATGAGCCTCAAAACTCATCCATATATAATATATATAATATATACATATTATGTTATGGGCGACCAGCGGTTCATCTTCGAGCAGCCTTAACATGTGCTCACATAAGTCAACGCGGATAGGATAATCTCTAGGATTCAAGACCTGGACTATCTAAATTTTCTAAGGGTGTAAATGTAAGTAATTATGTAAAATTCGTCTTACGATTCGAGTTGAAAGTGCTAGAGCAACGCTGTGGCGCCTGGCAGATCTTCAAGGGGTTTGTTTAAACGATAATCGTACAGCCTACACATTATCCGGTGTTCGAACTGTTCTTAAACTACCACCTCTCCTTTTTGCTGTTTCACCCGTTGTTTTTAAGTTGTTTGCCCAAACAGCAATGTCTTCCCTGCTTGAAACAGAAGCACGAGGCGCAAGAGGAAAATGTCAGCGGAATTCGCGTTGTGCAAGCAACAAACTTTGGCCATTTTCTAAATTGTCCAGTCAATCTAGCCATTAAAAGGGGTGTTTGCCTACGAAAGGTCGGATGTTATGTTTCTTACTTTTAAATGTGTCATGGCCCTCAATAGTGGGAAAATAAGCGAATCAAACAAAAGTTTTATTAACTATTGGGGCCTAAAACCTCGAAATTTTCAGACTTTTTTCACGTACCTAAATATTGGGCCAATTTTAAATTACTGATGCTTCCTGAACACAGTTTCATGCTCTGCAACATTCACTCTATTACTTTTTTCGATTGGTGTGATTGTTTTGGAGTTACAGCTCTTCATAGTGCCAGAAATGGATTTTTCAAATTATAATTTGAGCTGCATATAATTGAAGCCACAGCAGCTTTTTGTAGCTGCAGTTGTCCTTTTTGATATAATTATTGTCAATATTCAAATTTATTTATTTAGCGTATGGCTTTTGTCGGTGGGGAGACCCGAATATTCAAATCAACCATTATCAGAAATTATTTAACCATTATCAACTTGCGGGACCCACGCCTCTGTAACATGGAGACGCGCGAATTGTACAGTCAGTTTTTTAATCTTCTTTATATAAAATTGGCGAACATGTTTCTTTGTAAGCAGAACTACTCTTTGGATTCTCAACCGAATTTGTTTCATTGAGATTTGATTCAGTCACTATTGAGATTCATTCAGCCATTATTAAGATTCGATTCAGCTAGTTGTTAGTTTCCGTGTTTAGGTCTCACCACTTGTTTAAAAACATAAAATGAAATTATCCAAAAATAATAACGATAATAATAAAAAACGAAAAAAGAAAAAACACAAAACAATCTATATACTGGATTTCCAGTGAGCAGCCCCCATTATGGCTCCGCCATTGGCAATTACCAAATCATCAAGAGTGCATGTCTCTTGAAGCATCTTGCAAACCATCAAATGCTCCGGATTCTGCCTTTCATTCATATAAAGTGTTCCCGTCAGGAAGTATTCCCCATTTCAACATATAAAATACATCAAGATAGTATTAAAATATTATTCAAGCATTTCAAAGTCTTGATTTAGCCACTTATTCACTTTCTAACTTTAAAGCGCATCGAGAAGCATACATAATCTAAGTAACTTCAGTAACACCTCATTTGAATTGAATGAGAGCGATGAAAAGCTGTTACTCACCTCAACTCTACATAGGGTGAGAATAGCAAACACAGGAAGGCTGGCAGACCTGCAATGTCCGGGAGCAAGGTTGTATGACGGAGGTTGAGCCGATCTCCTCCGGCACTTCGAGAAACATGACCAGCCACTAGCATTCTGAAATAAACAAGATTATGTCAAATATTCAAAATTAAAATTCATCAACACAACAAAAGAAATAAATTACAAAACAAAATCAAAATATTTTCAAATGTTTGTCTCCCATCATTAACAATGTTTTAAATTAATATCTGTTATATATTAATAATAATAGAATAGATATATTACAATAAAACAGCTAGCAATAAACTATGTCCCAAGAAAGTTATCTCAATACCGCTACGTATTCTACAAGCTTATGCAAACCAAAACTGTCACTGCAAAAATGTGAATTCATTTTAGTTTTTCCTTAATCCGCTAATTTTTTTAATTCAGGAATTTTGTTTTTATACTTTTTTATTTATGTAAAATTAACTGAATCTATATTAATAAAAGAGAGTTGGTGTCTGTACGCTCGCTTATAACTCGAGAACGGCTGAACCGATTTAGATGATTTTGGATTCGTTTGAATTTTTAAAGCACTGGTTAACATAATATGTAATAAAATAGAAGAAAATCTCTTTATAATTAATAAATAATTAGTAGATTAATGACCTAACCTATCAAACATTTTAAAGAGCTATGTTCAAACTTGACGGCCGAACGGGTACCTACAACGGAGAGATGATCGTGATTCAAGAACAGAAAATTAGCAAGCAGTTCCTAAGTCTCAGTAGCTCAGTGCATAGGTTTCTTAAAACCTACAGGTCCTGGTTCAAACCCTGCTCCGCACCATTTCTTTTTGTTCTAGGTTTACTACTCCAATTAATTTTACGCTAGAATCGTCAATTAAGAATGAGTTATCGTTCGTATTATACAATGTTTTAATGTTTCTAATAATTTATTTGAGGTATTGTATATTTAAGAATGTTAAATACATTATCTTTTCTCTGTTTCTGCTTCGATAAAAAGTTATTACTATTAAATTAAATTATTAATATTATAAAAATATATTATATTATAATAAAATAAATTGAATAATATTATAAAAATTATTACTATTAAATTAAATTATTAATATTATAAAAATAAATTAATATTAGATACTCTTTCTCTCTGTGCTTCAAGCTATCTACAATAGTACCTATATGATAGTATTAAATATATTTTACTTCGTGACATTTTTGCGGGGGGTTACATGGAGGGACATTTGGGGAAGAGGGGAGTGACATGAAGGGGCATTTGGGGTTATGAAGGGGTGACATGACATGAAGGGGAGCATGAAATTTTTTGGGGGGTGGCATGAAGGGGGACATTTGAGGGGGGAAGAGAGGGGAAATTTGGGGGGGGGGAAAGGGCGATACAAAGTTCGCCGGGACAGCTAGTATCTGAATAAATCCGATGAAACCAGTAAAACGTTTGTAACTTCAGTCACCATATGTATTTATATCCAAATGCATACAGTTCAAAAACTAATATTTAAAAGAGTCAAAATTGTGTAGGAAAAAAATTTCAACACCAACAGCCAGTTGCACGAAAACCTAATTTATTAAATTGAACGTCGGTAAAATTATGTCATCTAACAAACCAATCAACGTATTTGACTTCATTGCGATGATCATACTGTGGTTCAATTCGATTTGATTTTCTTGCAACTGGACTTAAGAGTGTAACATTTAATCTCTTCAATCTGTTCTAATTCTACATCTCTGCATCCTGCATGGCTTGCGTTTTTCAGCACATCTAGGAATGACTGTGACCCAAAAATTAACCGCTGCCCTGAGTTTACCTTGCTGACTAAGACCCACAGCCCCCTGCTACAAACATTCGTTGAACGGAAGTAGAGAATTTTCAGCGAAAGATAGCATACTTACTGGTCACACAGCTCAATCACTCAAATAGGAAAAATATATATTAACGCAAACGTTTTTTGCAAGTCAGATCGAATAATACCTTTCATGAGGATCTTCCGGCCCGGGATCCAACAGAACTGAATTGATAGAGTCCTTCTCGATCGATATGGCTTTGTTGATACTAGAACGCAAGCAACCACGGATTTTCATTTCAGGGACTGAATGGTCTTTAAGATGCATCTGCAATTAGTAATAATATCATTTAGAAAACAATCCCATTATTTTCAATTTTAAAATGAACTCAAACATCCGGATTAATATTAGGATAGGCCGGATCCTAACAACTGGATTCGAAAAATTCTGATTTGAGGAGTAAACGTGAACAAAAAGATAAAATTTATAGAATAATAATTATCAACTATAAATCTGCGGTACACTTATATTTAGAAGGCCAACTGTGCTAAGCAAAGCAACTCTAAAAACACAAAGCTAGATTAAATTTTCTTCTGTGTTTTCAAAGATTCACACATAAAATTCATGAAACTACTGTATTTTCTCAGAGCACATTCCAACATGGCATGTTTTGATAGAATTAAATAAATTGTCGTATGCAATTCAGTAATTTATTTCCAATAAGACGTGGAATGATTATAAAATAATTGTCATTGACTTACTCTGGAATGAGCTTCATTGAATGTTGGTGACTTCATTTCAAGATCTGAGTCGTTGTCGAACAGAGTTTCGGTAGACGCTTCACTTGCAGCATTTTCCTCTTCGTAATCAGGGGCATTATTGTAGGAATTGTATTTGGACTGGTGCTTCAATCTCGAGTCGTGGTTATTCTGAAAGCAAATTTATTCCCGATTTTGAATTTGGAAACGAAATTCTATTTTACACGAAATAATAAGGTAGCAATAATTATTACCAGAAAACAAACCCTAATGTCTATTATTATGGGTGAAAATTATTTTGATAAATTACAAATGAGTAACAGGTTTGATAATTTGCATTGTAGTACAACGATTTCATGACGTTTCTTTCGCAAATAGCCTACTACATTCTCAATGAAACTCAAGTGAAACTCGAAAATTAAGGTTGAAAGTTGAGTAGTTATCAATTCCTCAAGTCATTAAAATTCTATTAGACTGATTAAAGGAGAGTGAACCAGTTTTCATAAATTAGTAAAACCAGTACTTGAGTATTCATAACCAGTAAACCATAACATTTTCAGTAAACCAGTTTTCATAAATTTAGTAATAACAGTGTTATTAAGGACCCGATTGTACTGTATCCGTCTGTCTGTCCGTACGCACGATATCTGACGAACGAAAGATAGTATACTTTTGAAATTTGGAATATTATATTTATATTCTTAGATCAAGTAAGAAGCCTATTGAGTTTGAACATTGAGGATTGAATTTTAAAAAATTACAAGCAAAAAATAGGTGGCCTACTGTAACCTCAGGCTTTTTTATTTAGGTCACAGCTCATTGAGCTCTTCGAATACCGACTTTTCGCGTTATTTATGAAAGTCCCACGTAGCGTAGAGGGAGAACACGCGACTGAAGACAGAAGGTCCTGGGTTCAATTTATTTTGCAACTAATTTTGATATTATTGTACTAGTTATTCAAGTCATGAACTAAACTGTTATTTTTCAATTAATATAAAGAATTTTTTCGAAAATAATATTTGAAGATGGAAGGAAATGAGATATTGCAACTATTCAGTTGCTGTTAAATAAGGAATTTCGATCAATTAATTAATAATATTTTATATCAACTGTAAAAGTAGCACATATTTTTATGTTTGAACACTACACCATATCGGGTCCTTGGATACATCGTTTTATCGGTTTATTTTTAGTTGTGATTAACAGAAAGTTTTCTTGAAGACATAAGCTGTGACTGACCTTTGATCGAAAGCTTTCTTCACCAGGTTTGGCATATGCCTTTTCTAACAAGATTTTGGTGACATACATGTAATCATTCTCTCGATTTTGGAGTGAAGAAGATCTTCCCCGATCCAACAAAATTTCCATCGATACGATATTTTCAACAACAGAGTAAACCTTAAAAAACAAAGACATTATTAAATAAAACATTATACTTAAAATATTGGAATATTTCTATGAAAGAAATCAAACTTGATTCAGCTGAACGTCTAATGCCTTACATAAAGAGTGAAATCCTTATACAGGATTCATTTCAAATCAATTTGTCAAAATTAAAAATTTTCAATCGGTCACTATTTCAGTCTATTGCGAATAAAAAATGTAATGACAGATAACCTCAAACTTGCTCACCCATACTTGACGCTCTTGAGAACGAGCATAAGTATCGATCAAGCTAATGTAGACTACGGCAATAAATGACGAAATTCAAATACCCTTCAAGGGTCAAGTGATATAATCATTGGATTGCATTTAAATTCTTGTTTTCCCTCTACTGAAACTTGTAATGGTTCAAGTCTGTAACAGCGAACTCAAAAACTCACGAACGTATCACCGATGAATGTGAGTGTGGTTTCATTAATTTAAATTGATTAGAATTATTTTATCATCGAAGGAAAACACAGGAGTTTATATGAGAAACACGGCACATGCGTTTATTATAATGCTGAAAAATAACAAATATAAAAAATTGATAAATAAGATTCGGTAGAATAAGGACAATTTAAAATAAACAGAATGCTATGGGCACATAATTGAGCAAAGCATAAGAGAAAAAAGAAAACCAAAGCACAAGCCACAACCATGAAGTAGGCACATCACCAATACAAAATTTAAATTCAACTCTGGACTTCATTCCACTTCTCAATTTCTTCATTATTCAAACTCAAATAATAAGAGCTTAAACATTTTTTCTTAAATAACGAGAGAGAATTGTCAGCCAGGGCAATCACCAAGAGACCTCCGCGAGGAAATGTTCTCTGCAGAAAGCAGAAGGATTTTTGAAAAAGCTGGAATTTGGCCCAGGCATTTCCGATCAGTCATCCTGGTTACACCCTGTCTTTCCAAAAACCCAAATAATTCACAACCTGGTACCCACTGGAGTGGAAAACTGAACCACGACTTGCATGGTACAACTTATATTTGAGTTGAATTAATAATGCTGAAAAAATAACAAATATAAAAAATTGATAAATATTCCTTATTAAATTCTCCTTATTCTACCGGAACGTATTTATCAATTTTTTATATTTTTAATTTTTTCAGCATTATTAATTTAACTTATATTTATACAACTATAGGAAAGCGATGTTAATAAATTCACATTTTCCTATTAAATATTTGTTTAATTAACATGAATATAAAGTTCATGGCGTATTGTGGCGTAACATGTACCACATGATAGCATCACATGATAGCCGCACAACTAATACATTGATTTTTTGAATTGTAAACTTTTCTGTATTACTTTTGCTTTAAAAATTTCAAGAGAATTAAAATTAAAAAAAAAAACTAGTTCATTAGAGACTAACCTTTCCAACAGCTTCATTGAAGAGGCATATGTCCGTAAAGAACTGTACGGCTTCGTTGACCAGCTTTCCCCGGACTTTAATTGTGGAGCTAACTGGCTGAATGTGAGCCAATCGACATTGAAATGCAAGAGGAGGCTCGTTTCTCAAATCAACAGATAACGTTTCGTTTCCGTTGCGTGGTTTATAGTTACCTTTACTGGGAATTATATACATGAAGGACGCTTCGATTTTGTCAATGTTGCCATAATCTAAGTATATCACCTGCAAACAAGAGCACAATTTACATTTAGACTGTGAATAGAAAATAATTATAATAGCATTCATTTAATTTGGCGGATGGCATTAGATAGATGGAAAGATAGGTAGGTAGATAGAGATATATTATTTCTTGACGTTGCTGATGACCGTAGAATCCGATGGCAGAGAAATAATATCTCCTTCTCTATCTATCTATCTAATGCCATCCGCCAAATTAAATGAATGCTTCTATGTATTCAATGTATTTCAATTTATACACACATCATTATTTGGGAGATAAACAACAGGCTCAGCCCAAAACTGTTTCTCTCCCGAATTTTGATCAATTGATGTCCAAAATTGGGTTAGATTTTACTCCACTTCAACACAGAAATTTCTAGTTCAAGAATATCAGGTATTTACTAAAAATTGAGAGCAGGATTATTTTGATTAATATACTGGGTGATTCAAAAAGAATACCACAACTTAAAAAATTTGTATGTAATGAAAGAAACTTCATAGAACCTTCTGTTATACATCATTTCAAAGAGTATTTAAAGAAGTTTTTTTCACTGACAAACGAGTTCAGAGATGTTCCATATGCACCTCCGTCAAACTTGTTCCACACTATCTGTAGCTTGTCAGGCGTAACAGTTTGGATGGCTGCTGTTATTTCTTGTTTCAAATCATCAATGGTGGATAGATATTGATGATTTGGAACAAGAAATAACAGCTTATCAAACTGTTACGCCTGATATGCTACAGTGAGAGTGGAAAGAGTTTGAGGGAGGTTTTGGGTTGATATTGCTTGAGTGTCTGAGGATCACATTAATCTCTGAACTTTTGAGTGAAAACTTTAATTACTCTTTGAAATGATGTATAACAGAAGGTTTTATTATATTTCTTTCATTAAATACAAAGTTTTAAAGTTGTTGTATTCTTTTTGAATCACTCTGTATATTTAATAAGTATTAATATATAGATTAGAATTTCAGATGTCGCCTGGCGAATTATTTTACGTTTCCATGGTACAGTACAGAGAGTGTATAGTAACAGTGTGGACTTGCATTTCACACTTTTGATCGGTTAGCTCGGACAAATCCACCATACTTCTGCCAATTCCCATAAGATTCCATTGAAATGATTTGAATTGAAATGCAAATCATATGTTATGTAGAGTAATACCGGGTGAGCATAAATTATTGGAACCATTTTGTAGGTAAATATAAAAATGTCACACAGCACTAGCGAGCCTATTTTTGTGTGAAACATCAATGTACGTGCTAGAATTTGTGATGACTTTCATTGAACCCAGTCGGCTCTATGGTGGGGGCGATAGAGCATCAATTGAACAATGGCTACCTTGCAAGAGAAAGCTATGTGTGTTCTTTGGTTTCACGAAAGCAAATCGATTATTACTGTTCAAAGACGTTTTAGTAGAGAATATCATTGTGATCCTTTTTCTAAAAACTCTATTAAACGTTGTTATAAACAATTTATAGAAACAGGAAATGTGTTACACATTGGGCCGTATGAATAAAAACTGAGCATATGCTCATAAGCACGAGTATGAAGCATAAGGTTTTGCTTCTGAGCATTAGGTAGAAGCATAAGCATTTGCTCATTTTTATATGAAATATCGGGGTACCGAGCTCTGCTCGGGGGTAGGCCTACATAGGCACAGGAATGGAAATTTTAAAGGAAAAAAGGAATGAAATTGAACAGTTTTTTTCAAGTACAGCCATCAGTCTTATGCACTGAATCATCATTGCACTATAAAAAAATTAATCTCAGCTTTCGAAATATTATGAATAATCGAGTTTGAATACATATCATTTGGAAAATCGCACTTGTGGTAGAATTTTGCTTCATAGAAATAATGATATGGGTTGATATAGCAGGATTCTTTTAACTTGTCAGAAAACAGCTGATTTAACGTTAGTAAACGAGCGTACATCAATCAGCTGTTTCTGACAATTTAAAAGAATCCTGCTATAACTATTTTTAGCTCAGCTGTTTTGATGAACTCTTGACGATTTTTCTCAAATAAATAAAAACAGATCACATGGCTAACTTCATGCCTCAAATTTAAAAATAACAATACAATATGGAATATTTTCAAAATTTCAAATTCCTTTTAATTTTCTATTGATAAATTAAAATCAGAAATAAAAAGGGGAATAGGAGCAGCTTATGTGTTTCGATATTTTTCTCAATTCTAGTAATGGAACCGCTGGTTTTACCAAAAAAGTTAGTGTAGTTGTGTATTTTACGAGTGATCATGTGATTGGAATGCACTGTCTCAGCAGCTGAAATAATCTTGTCTCACTCACACACTCACTCGCTCTCACTCTTTCTCATCATTTACAGCCGACGGAAATTTCTTTCTTCTGTCAGCTGATTCTTAAAGGATCAATTTCTCCTTTTTTAGGTCCTTTAGCGAGTTATCCCAGGGATGAGACCCGGCGCAAACTAATTTTTGTATCACAAACCTCGTATATTCCAAATTTCGTCAAAATCGTTAGAGCCGTTTTCGAGATCCGTTGGACATACATAAATAAATACATACATAAATATAAACATACAGAAATTGCTCGCTTAATATAATAGGATAATCTTTACCTTATACTCTTACCTCATGCTTCTGAAATCTGGAGCAAATACTTACCTATTTCAAAGATTTTTCATCAGCTGATTCATCTTATTTTGTTTTTATAGTGAAAGGTTAGAGTTTCAGCGGCCAAAATTTAGTGCTTTCCCAAGTACATAGTACATATAGCACGATCCATTTAACTTGACATAAATCAGCTGTTTTGGTAATAATTAAACAGTGACTTCGACACAATAATCAAAAGGCTTAAAAGTATTAAAGACCTTTAAAGTCTTTAAAAGACCTTTTTAAAGAAGACCTTTCAAAGAATAACTTTTTAAAAGACCTTTTCAATAATCTGCGAGATTCGGCATTTGTAGGTTAAGTATTGTGATATTGCTCTTTGAAACAGCTGATTTCTGACAAGTTGAATTGGATCCTGCTATACAATTTTGAGCATAACCTCTATTTTTGAGCAAATGCTCAAACTAATTTTTGGATGAGCATGAGCATAGCATTTTCTTTTATTCATAGAAAATGAAGCATAATATATGCTCAATATTTTAGAAGTATAAGCAAATGCTCAACTTTATTCATACGGCCCATTATCTTCGTCCACTTTATCAAGAATTTTCACAAAATTGTACCGGCATGGTTTATCGTCTTCTGTAATGCTATGCAACATTTGAATTTTGTTTGAATGCAATTTTAGGCGTTTGTGTAGCACTTTCACAGCTGTTGACTGCGGTATGCCAAGTTGTAAACTCGCACGACGAATCTTGTTCAATACTGAGAAGACTTAGCAAGTCTTGAAAATTCTTTACAGAAGCGAACGATGAAGAAAAACAGATGCAAAACATAAATAATAAAAATAAAATTAAAATCTTAGGCCATCCATCAAGTCCCTCATCTTGTCATCCGTTCGAAAACCCGTCTTTCGGAGGAGACGTTAAGCCGTCGGTCCCGACTGCCTAAAAAGTAGTCGTCATATCTCATCATCACCCCACTCATTACCCACGCACTAGCCTAGAGCTCATGTGGGCATCATCCTCGGAAAAAAAAACGCTCGCATACAAAAAACGTATACATTAGTTCTCCTTTACATCGGAATAATTGATTGAATTGAAAACAAAAGCACAACATGAAAACCGAAGAATATGGTGTATAATGATAGTTTTCATGGTAAAGTTTCAGATACTCCAACCATAGAAAAATAATTTTTTGATGAGCAAAGGCTTAGAAGAATTTAGTGTTTGGAAGAATTGAATAATTTAGTGCTCATGTACTATTTTCAACCAACCTCGATTAAGCGCTTGTCAATAGATAGGACCTTGCACCTATATAAGACACCACTCTCTTCTTTGAGAAAAGGAGCAGCATAGATCTCGTTCTCCACTACGTGTTGTGCCCTCTTCAGTTGTCCTTGGTTGTTCATAATGTCATGGTAAGCATTCATCCTTGAGCTGGTATAGGGATTCTTTTGCTGAGCGTAGAAGTTGGTCAAACTGTTTATCTAAATATTAAATAAAAAAATCCCATGAGACAAATATTGTATCGTAATGAGTTGATTAAGAATTGAGGCATATACTACAAGTGATTCACAATAAATAATGTATATTTTATCATCGAAATTTTTCAAAGAATAGGATAAGAGAGCCAGTGACCTCCGGGATCTGTATTCTTATTGGAAAAGCACATTAGAAAGATTCTTTTCAACTTAGAAACAAGCAATTAATCCAATCTCAAGCTGAATTTCTCAGTCGTATTGGATGAATTTATTTACCAAACTAAACCATCTTACGCGTAATATTCAATAACATTAATTTTCAATTAATTTTATTAATTAGAGCGGGTACACACGAGCGGTTTTCAGCCGGTCAGAAACAGCTTGTACAATCATGTCTCACTCCCACACTTTCGTTTCTCTCGCTCGCTCCCACTACAGATGGCTGCGGCCCGGTCGAAATTCGCCGTTCGTATGTACCCAGTCTCAGGGAAGAAATTAATTCCAAATTATCTACAACATAGTATTGAAAAGAATATCTCAACTATCTCAATGTGCAGGAGAAATATTATTGGCAAATGATTAATGTTTGCACTTACATGTGTCACTTCAATGTCAATATATTCTTGGTCTATTGAGGGCAGTATTGACTGAAGACACCCTGTAGTAGATTTCTTCCGCTTCAAGTAATCTATCCGAGCTAGATTTACACGTTTGTTGGCTTCATCAACCCTTGAAAAAACATCAATAATATAAATTAAATAATTAAACACTTAATAAATTGAAATAATTAAAAATATAAGCCTACTTGCGGAGTTCGGTTGTGAAAAGTAACACACATGATTGACTCTTCCAACTATAACTATATTACAAGAAGGGTTAAAGATATTATCTGTTATCTGGATATTCATATGTGATTACAAAATTCTATTTCCAAGTAGTAGCCGTAAGATTATACAGGGTTGGTGAAAATTAAGGAAACGGCTTAATATTTCTTATACGAAGGTAATTTGACGGTAGGTGACATTGGGGATAGTACTAGAATTGAAAATACTACTTTACTGTGAATTCAAAAATCTGGTCCGCCATATTGAATCTAACTTCATTTTTTTTAAATGGTGGTTATGTTATACATGATTTCGATACAGAATTTCAAGAGAAAATGAATGGCGAAAACCGCACATCGATATCTCAAACCGTTTTTAAGATATCTCAATTATTAATCAGACATATTTACATTGTTAGAGTGGGTGAAAAGTATTAGAACGGCTTGATATCTCATAATACAAAGATTTGGGAGGGGTGATTGAGGATCCTACTCAAATAAAAAATACTACCGTTACAGTGACTTTTTCAAATTTAGTCCGCCATCTTTGATTCGCCATTATTTTTCAAATTATGAGGTGGTGGTGTGATACATGAATTCAATACGGAATTTTAAATAAAAGTGAATGGCGGAAATCGCACATCGATATGTCAAACCGTTTTTGAGATATTAACTGATTTAGAGTAAATATGTCTGATTAATAATTGAAATATCTTAAAAACGGTTTGACATATCGATGTGCGGTTTTCGCCATTCATTTTCTCTTGAAATTCTGTATCGAAATCATGTATAACATGACCACCTTACCATTTAAAAAATGAAGTTAGATTCAATATGGCGGATCCAAGATGGCGGACCAGATTTTTGAAGTCACAGTAAAGTAGTATTTTCAATTCTAGTACGATCCCCAATGTCACCTACCGTCAAATTACCTTCGTATAAGAAATATTGAGCCGTTTCCATAATTTTCACCAACCCTGTATGTTATACTAGCAGACACCCGTGCTTATCTACGGGGTCTCGAAAATCCCGTTAAGGTCAAGGATGTGTTAAATATCTAAAGCACGTTGTTAGAGGGAATTTTAAATATATATAAAACTAAAAACACGCTGTATTAATTTTGCATGTTAACTTTGACATAAAACCCCAGAAAATGTAACTTATGCCGGCTCCATACATGTGGCATTTGGCAAATACCGAACACGTATTCGGCATATCACGACTAGTGTGGATGGTTCGCTATTTGGCGAACTTCCATGTTCGCTCTTTCCCGCTCCGTAACGGTCTTTTCTACACATCAAAGCACACGAACATTCGCCTTGAGACAAACTTTTGTTCCATCCACACATTCTTCTTGGAATTTGGCAATGCAATTGAATTGTTCATAGCATAAAGTGAATTGATTAGATTATTGATTTGTATTTTGAAGGTGAATTCTCTACTTGTATTTTTTGTAATAACTGTGAGTTAGTACGTTAAATAATAATGCAGTTTAAAACAATATTTTGTCTTGAAAAATGTATAGGCTATATGAGTTTGGTTATTGAAAACGTATTATTTAGGCCTAAAACCTGTTAATAATAATTATATAACTATAACTATCAATAATAATCATAACTTCATTGTTATTAAATAACCTGTGGTCTGTAGGTTTAATAGATTATAGGTTATGTTCGCTATATTCCCGCGACAAACAGAGGGTTCGGAATGTGACGCATGTATGGAGGCATCATTCGGAATTCGGCAACTGCCAAACAAAATGTTTGGCATTTGGGAAACATTCGGTATGCGCCAAATGCCGCATGTATGGACCGGCATTACATGATAGGGCTTATTCGATAGATGGAAATTTCGTCCAAGTTAAATGAGGTTACTGATAGAAAGTTTGGGATAAATTTTTGATAGATTGGGGCGTCTCTATGTTTTCATCGTCATTGATCATACTTTTATCATATGGTATTAATACAGTATCACAAAGCCTCCAATAAGTTTAAAAAATATCATATGATTTTCATCTCAAAAACTATAAGAAGAGAGAATACATTACAGATTGGCCAAAATTTCTTGGCACTTAGCTCGACCGGTTCGAGCTATGGCGAGGGGGGTTTTGCGGGTACGTTTCAGAAAATATTGGGTTACTTATGCACCGATCAGCTGAGAGCATAATCACTATGAGGGGGGAATTTAAAGATTTATAGCAGCTGGCAATGTTTTCAATGTGGTTAATAGTAGACAGCTGCCAAGTGCCAAGAAATTTTGGCCCATCTATACGAGTAAAAGTTCAACTTTTTATATTTTATCGGTCTGTTTACTGTGAGTTTGCCATTCCTATGTATTTTATTACATTCAAGTTTTATAAAACCAAGGAGGTTACTGGAGACGCCCTCTATCCAACACATGAGAAATCATGTCTCCAAAATATTCCCGTGAAATCCTGTTTTAGTTAGCCGAAATTCAAATCGCTGTGATTTTATTGATATGAGTGTAACGTATGAAGTTCTTGTTCTTCACCTTAATGACAAACAATTCACCAACTAAAGATTAAGCTGACGGCCAACCACAATGGCAATCATAAACCTGGTTGAATAGGGAGACAGGCGTCTCCACTAATAATCCTTACAGAGACTGTATAATCAAAGTGTGGCCATTCGCTTTTGATTGGTTAGCTCCGTCAAATCCACCATAATTTTACTAACTTTCTTAAGATTCACATTAAGAAGGTACTTGAATAATATGTTATGTCAAGTGATACACTTTTGACCCATTTTGCATTTGCAAGTGTTAATTTTCATCATTTTAAGATTTTAAAAATAATGGTAGGTAAAGAAATTATATTTGATGTTAGAGAAGTGATTTTTAATGTTGTTTCTCTTAAAGAAACTTTAAAAAATGAGTCAATGGTTTTGAATTCGCCTGTAAACCCATATAAATATAAGGATTTATGAGCTTCAAAAATCGCTTCCCGGTGGTTCTGAGCCCACCTAAAGCTGTAGGTCCAGTTATCTCTCATCATCAGCCTTCCCATTACCCATTACCCACGGACAAGCTGAGAGCTTAGGTGGGCATCATCCCTAGCAAAAAAAAAGAAATAAAATGTTTTTATACACTTTTATAAGCCCTTTCACACCAATGGCCACACTGTGATTATACAGTCTCCACAGTCTCCGTACTAATCTGAACAAGTTTAAAATACAATTGTCCCTTTCTCCTAAATAATTATTTTTAAGATAATATAATAACTTACGCCAGCATTGGGATAAGCAGCGGGACTTTTCCGTGCCTCAATTTCACTGCTCTGTAGACAGCCATGAAAATTTTTGAAACATTTGAGCTCAGCACCTTTCCATGAGCACCATCATAATAGCTAGATTCACCCTCCCATTTGAACTCGACATACACTCGGCTGCAACAAGATAAAAGCAATGTTTCAATCGCCTCAAATGAGTTGTCTTCGAAAACGAATCAACGTGTTTCTCAAAAATATTCTTGCACCATAAAACATAAGAGAATTTATGTATTATTTGGAAACCGTGCAACGAATTATAGTTGTCACGCGAAGAGAAAGTGGGCGGAAAGATTAATATGACAGCTGCTACAATGCTGCCAACAATGCTTACCATACATGAGTCGCAAATACGTGTATTACAGCGGTGGAATAACACATTTTCTGGTCTACAGTCAACACGTCAACTCAAAATTAATCACATAAATAAATAACCTTTTATTGCATCCTTCACATTCACAAGGTAAAATCCTTCATCATTTACAACCCATCCTTCACATAGGTAAAAAAAGTACCTATGAAAAATAAACTTGACAAAATGGATGAATGGATTACTGAAGAGGCATATAATGAATTTAAATTATCTAGAAATATAATTAGTGAGGATAACTACAAAGCTATAAAGAAAAATTATATGAAAAAATTAAAGGAAGCTAAATGTAGAAAAACAGCTGAAATCTTGAACAACATTGTGAACTTCAACACGGCAGTGTGGGAGGTAATAAACAAGAATAGGAGTTCAAGAACATATTCTTACTAGTATATCTAGGATAATAGATGATAGAGACAATTATATATGCAATAGTATTGATATTTGAAATTTCTTTAATCAGTATTACCAACATGTTGCTGGAAATTTGCAAAAATCACTTGTTACTGGTGTTAGTGGCCTGCAAGGAATGTCAATACTGTACAAAATGAATTTAAATTTCACCCAGTAGACCAAGACGAGTTGTCAGAAATCATAAATAGGTTGAATAATAAAAAACAGTTGGAATTTATGGGGTATCAATTACAATGCTAAAAGAGTGTAAAGATCAATTAGATCCATTAGTAAATCTTATCAACCATTTACTTGAACACGGTGTTTTTCCAGACAAACTGAAAGAGGGAAAAATCTTGCCTATTTTTAAAAGTGGAGACAGGGAAAGAGTGGAAAACTATAGAACTATCAGTATTCTAAATATAATTAGTAAAATTTTTGAAAATGTAGTGCTAAATAGGTTACTTGTGCATCTTGATATAACTAAGTTCATTTGCGATGAGCAGCACGCCTTTCAAAAGGGGGGGGGATCGACTAAGACAGCAATAGTTTCTCTTGTAGAAAAATTAATAGACATAATAGATTCAGGCGACAAAGCTGCTGCAATATTTCTGGATTTATCGAAGGCGTTCGATTGTGTCAATTATTATGAAACTTTATTAAAAATATTGAAAAATGTAGGAATAAACGGAGTAGAACTTAAATGGTTTGAATCCTATCTTATTGGCAGGAAACAATGTGTAGAGCTCACTACAACAGCTGGAAATAATACGAGGGTAAGTCAATTATTATCCGCAATACAGTTATAACATTTTTTTGGAATCAAATAGCAAACCTACAAGTACATCATTTTTCGACATAGTCTTCTTGCTTTTCAACGCAATTGGTCCATTGTTGTTCAAGGTTCCTGATACCCTCATAAAAAAATGTTTTTGGTTGAGATGCAAGCCAGGAATGCACCGCTTCTTTCAATGCTTCATCCGTGGAGAATCTACGGCCTCTTAATGCCTCTTTGAATGGACCAAACAAGTGATGATCAGAAGGAGCAAGATCGGGACTATATGGAGGATGATCCAGTACTTCAGATTTTAATTTCCTGAGCGTTTCAGCAGTGTGGGCAGCAGTATGCTGACGGGCATTGTCGTGCAACAAAACAACACCTTTTGACAGCAATCCTCGGCGTTTGCTTCGAATTGCAGGCTTTAGCTTGGCAGTAAGCATCTCACTGTAACGTATTACTGTTTATTTTTGTCCCTCTTCCCTGATAATGCTCCAATACTGGACCTTGTGAGTCCCAAAAAACCGTAAGCATCAGTTTTAAACGATGCTCACGACTCCTTTATCATGCGTAACACTTGTGCGACAATTTTTGAATTTTTAATCCATTCATAAACACTCCGTTGTGGCGAAACACTATTTCCGTATTATTCCGAAAGTTATCTATGGTTTTTGGCCCCTAATACACCTTCCGACCACAAAAAACGAATCACTGACCGTTGCTCTTCATTGGTGCAAACGGAAAGCGGAGCGGCCATGATTAACAGCAAGACAGCGACAATGTAACAAACCTAGCAGTTTGAAACATGCAGAGATGTGACCTCAAATATTCAAAAAACGTGTCATCAACGCAAAACAACAGTACTGCCAACATAAACAAAAACATACCTTTATTGCGGATAATAATTGACTTACCCTCGTATTATAAAGAATAGATCGAACAAATTCGAATTCCAAGCCGGAGTGCCTCAAGGATCAGTACTTGGTCCGTTGCGGTTTTTGTTGTACATTAATCATTTACCCTATGAGTTGATTGGTGGTAGAGCCTTCTTATTCGCAGATGATACTTCACTCGTTTTCAATAATTCTGTTCTTGATAATTTAGAGATAAATGCCCACATAAATGTTCAATCCATTGTTCAATTTTTAAACGATTTAAAATTAACTATCAATAGTAAAGAATGTCAATATTTACAATTTAAGAGCAAATTAATATAATCCGAATGAAGATAGGGCTATAAACGTTTTCATAAATGATAATCAACTGGAACAGGAAGAACAGATCCCATTCCTCGGAATCTTGTTGGATAGACGATTGACTTGGGCTCCCTACATTGAGAAGATGTGTAGTAAAATATCATCTGGGGTATTTGTCCTCAGACAACTTGCTTAGATTGAATGACAAAAGTTACTTTTCACAGCATACCATGGTCTCTTACTTTCACACATAAGATACGCTATTTTAGTATGGGTAACTCATCTAAACGAAATCTGGATAGAGTTTTCAAGATTCAAAAGAAAAGCTATTAGGTGTATGGAACAAGCAAATAGGTTAGATTCTTGCAGGCCCTTATTCAAAAGACTTGGTCTTCTAACGGTGCCTTGCTTGTATGTTTATGAAGCGATCTTATGTGTGAAAGTGAGTAATTTGAGTCAAAATCTGGATGTGCATGATCACAATACAAGACATAGAACAGATTATCATTTGGTGAGTCATAATAGTTCAATTTTCGAGAAAAAGCCTAGCTACATCGGTAGGGTATTCTATAATAAGCTGCCGCACTTTCTAAAAAGCTTGGTTAATATTCAAATATTCAAAAAACAATTAAAAAAATACTTGGTGGAAAAAACATTATATAGTATTCAAGAGTTCCTTTCACACTAGATTAGATTTAATACATCTGAGAAATTTGCATGAGTTTGTGATCAATGGGATTTGTGTGTACACATGCACATTATTTATTTATTGATCGAGTACAAAATATTACTTATAGGATGAAAACACAGACAGAGTCCAAAACGTCTTCTCTTCCTGATTTTGATAAAATTCCAAAAAAGAGGTTATGTTCACATTCACAATTCAACATAAATTTTCACTCCTAAAAATAAAATAAAAACTGTGATTTATCAATTTGGAATTTGGAAGTATGTTATAGAAGTAAAAAATGCACCAAAGAAATAATCAAAAATATTTGAAAATATTGAATTTCACTTGAAATACATATAATTATATTGATTTTTATATGTAATATGGACTACCAGTATATGTATACCGGTATTTATTGAACTTGTCTTACACTCCGTACTGGAGTCTACAAGACGTAATCTTAAAAAAAAAAAAAAAACAATTTTCACATTTGTATGCTACAAGCAGTGGCGTAACGTTTGCCAACTGGGCCCCCCGCAAAAAAATAATTCCGGGCCCCTCCTTCTAAAATCTCACGCCCCTCTCTTAGCCCCTTTTCCCTGAACCGCAACCATTAAACTCATTAATGAGAGCGTACCTCATGAGTGAATAACATATACATGTAATAAAATAAAACATGCTCTTGATTGAATTCTACAATAATTGTAATAATTATTAGTGATTTATAATAATTCATATGAAACTGGTTAATAGATTAAAGTAGCCTGGTGTGACACAAGCTTTACTAACATATTACGAACAGACACACAGACAACACTCATTTTGAAAGCTAGCAAATTTTTGTTCACTTGAAGGAAAGAAAGATAGTAAAGACGGAATAATTGAAAATCGAACATCATAATACTGAAAATACGTGTAGGAATGCAATATGAATCAATTTTTTGTACCGTAATAAAGAATTAAAACCCACTTTCACAAACTCACTGCTTACAGCTCATTTCACAAATTTCTAAAAATGAAATAATGAATTGAGATTGACTGAGTAAGCTATAGGCTATTCTTCGACAACTCTTGCAGTCTATTTCTATTATGATCAGGAATTCGATGGGCGAAACAATAGATTTTTGTAAACAGTCTGGGTCTGGGGACCGGATGTCTATCTCCATTCAATGATTTGTAAACAAAATTAATTATTTCGCGATAAGCTACTTTACCAGCAGACCTTTTGTTAATTGTGCAACTATTTACGTTCTTCCGTCATAACAACTCTCTTAATGGCAATTTTTAACCAACTGACATTCTAATTGTTGATGCATAATTTTTTTTACAATGGACAATTATGAATTATTGAAATTTGTGTTCATGGTTGTTAATTGCCCAAAATAAAACTTTTGCTTTTCTTGTTCAATCATTACTTCAATTTTATTCCTTAAAAAAACATATGATATTATTTCAGGCCCTAGCCCGGGCCCCCAAGGGCCCGGGCCCCCCCGCGCCGCGGGGTTTGCGGGGGTGTAAGTTACGCCACTGGCTACAAGTACATATAGTAAATGTTTTAACAAATCAGCTTCAGCTGAGGTTTCCTCTAAGAGGAGTATTGGTTGACACCTTCTTGGTTGATTCTTGTAGGAGTTGATCTAATTTTTCGTTTCCTCAAAGTGTTCTGCAATTGTTTAAGAATTTTGTCATGTTTTGATACTCAGTTTCTGCATGTGTAGGTTTTTCTGAAAGTCTACGTCCTAATAAAGTTTATAATAAAATTGTCCTTGTTTATTTTTCTCAACCGTGGTTGCTATTATTCTTTCTCGGTAGAATCGCGATCTTCTTGGCTCCTTTTTCTTTCTTTTGCCTCTTCTTGTTTCTCATCCCTTTTTACTAGGTAGCTCTCTAATTTGTTAGAGCGATGTTTCTTCCCAGGCCTATTTTTGTTTTCATTTATACTTCCAATCTTGCTTCCTTCATTGCTGTCGCCAGGAGAGTTCTTTTCACTTCGAGGTCTTTTCTTTTAGGATGGCGCCTATATCAAACGAGTATAATGGGGGGAAAGGACTTATGACGTATGTTACATTACGCACCATGTTGGTTACGCGCACAGACGGACCTACACGTCTGTCCCACCTACAAGAACTTAGGAAAGACTCTAGCTATACATCTAGCTTAAACCTCTTTCGGAGAATAGGAAAAGTATGAAAAAATATTTAGCTTCAGCTGTTCCTTAAGCAGACAAACAGCTGAACCAATACATTTTTACACGATACATCACTCGTTACAGAGCGTGCCATCCAAATTGGCGTCTCACTGGAGCATGCGCGTTGATCGCTTTCTCCCACTACAGTGCCTGCTGACTCGCGGTACAGTAAATTTCAAAAGTTCATTCAGCTGGCAAACTCAGCTTTATGAAAAAATTCATATTCGCTTCGGTTACCAAGCAGTACTATGATGTTATTTGTTTCACTGACTGTACTAGCCTTAGCGGCTGGAGGGGAAGCATGGTGGGAGAGATTATCAGTCTCTCTCGCACAGCCTCCCCTAGACGCCAATTTGGATGGCGCGCTCTGTACCAGAAACTTTCATTTGAAAGACATTTGTGAGGCGCCATTCTAAAAACAATCTAATATATAAATTATAAAATTACATTTATTGATGATTGGAAATTGAATGCTGAGTACTGACCTGCTACCATCAAATGATATCTTAATATTGTTGCTCGGCACTCCACACTGTAAGAAAATTTTCTTGATAGCGGAGGCGTACAAAGGACCAGGTTGGTCCAGAGGGAAATTTGTCAAGTAGACAGTATTCAAAGGATCTCTGGAGCCCAGCAATTTAACGGCCTCTCGTTCATTGATCTGTCCAGCCGGTTCTCCCCTAATGAAGAAGTTTGGATAGCAAGCTCCTGCCAAGATGATCTATCAAAATGGAAAAATACAACTCATTCAATACTAAACTAATAATATCATTGGTGTATCGTCAAATATTCTGATATTAATTTGTGTTCCGATTAGTCACAATACAAATTTTTTCTGGCATTTTTTCAAGTAGATATTTGTGTTCAGATTGTTCACAATAAAATTTTACAATGATATATTTTCGAAGTAGAAATTGAAAATAATATCCAGTCATATAATCCAAGCAATTATATTCTCAATAACTCTAATAATCTTCAAAAAGAAAAGGTATTATTCCTAAAGTGACATTGATTTAAAAACACGCGGATGTTTACTCCGGGTTACGAGATTATACAGAGTGTTATACAGAGACTGTATGTGTATAATCACAGTGTGGCTAGACACTGTATAATAACAGTGTGGCCATTCTATGTCACACTTTTGATTGGTTTGCTCGAACAAATCCACTATATTTCTGCCAATGCTCGTAAGATTTGAATTGAAATGATTCGCAAAAAAATAACAGTTTATGTTATGTTGAGTGATTCACTTCTTTCCTACAATTTGCCTTTGCCAGTATCAAGTTTTCATCGTTTTATGCTTTTAGATCAATATTAAAAGTAGAGAGACGATTTAAAATGTTAGAAACTTTATTTTTGATGTTGTTTCTCTCGAAATAAGTTGGAAAATGGGTTAATGTTTGCCTGTAATCCCATATTGAATTCTAAAATTTGGCAAAAGTATGGCGGTGGCGGAAATAAAAAATGTTCCAACACACGCGCTGCTCAGGAATAAGCTGTTTTACGATGAGTTTTCAGTACGTAAAGAAGTTCTTTACGAGCAGTTTTAGAAAAAGAATTTTTGGTACGTAATTCATGCGTAAAGCTTCATTTCTGCTCTCGCAAAATTATCACTGTTCTGCTCAAGCAATAAAGATGCGCTTAACAATATTAATATATAAATAGCTAATTTGATCCAAGAATGCTGTAGCAACAGATATTTTAGATAAGAGTTACAATAGCTTTTCTATTTGTTGATATTTTCTTGTTCGAAAATCAATCTAATCCTATCCATTCACCTTTCCTCATCACAATCCATTTCAGCCGAAAATAATGAAGAATTAAAATTGTCAACTATAATTTGACACAATATTATTATCTGAACCATCATACAGTATATTAAAGTTAACTAAAATATTCAAGGAGGGAAATAGAGTAAAATTCCAGATATTAGAATCGCTATCTGTGACACAAGGAGTAAGCTCCGGGTTTTCGTTGACGCGGTATGAAAATTAAGCTTTCAGCCTAAGATAAAGGAGATTTATGTGAGAGTGATTTAAAGAAAATGGATGAGGATGTCACGTACGTTAGCATATTTTAAATTAGTAGAAATGGTCTATTTTTTCGAAATATGGAGCACACGGAGGATCCTCCGTGATGTCACCTCTTGAAGGTAAATTATAATTTATTACAGCCAGGTACTGAAGCAGGAATACACTTGAAGGCAGTGAATCTAAAACACGGTCTGAGCATCATTCTTTCCAAATTGAGTGTTTAAAACTTCAGTCCTGCTTTATTCAGTTGAAAATAAAGTGCTATCAATTATTTCTGTTAGATATAAAGATGGAAGGAGATGAGATATTGCAAATATTCAATGGCTTTTAAATCATAATAATTAATTGAATAAAATTCTTAATGAATATAGCCATAAGGCAAACAAGAGGTACGGTACTGGGTTAGATTCCCGCCCCGGCAAAAGTTTTTTGTACAGCAGCGTTCATCGAATTTCCTTACTAGCTATTATTCTGTTGTCAATATTCGCAGTAGCGGAAGTCTTCAGAATATTATATGGCATTATTTATTAGGAATTTCGTTCAATTAATTATTTCTGTGTTTAATAAGCAATACTAATCGTGAAATTGTGAATAGAACGTTTTATACCCTTTGGAGGTAAGGCTTCATTCGATTCCATTTCTCTGATGAGGGGGGTCTTGTTTCTACGACATTGAAATCCCTCAGACGCATTGTAACTTCTTCGGCTAGCCTGGCCACTTCTCGCATGGCTAGTAATTGAATGAAGTACCGTTGCGCCCAAGAAGTCTCCGCCTCACCGGCCGAAAGGTTGAATTTGCCAGATGTTTTAAGGGATCTCCACGTCTACAATTCAAACAATTAAGTATTTTATTGCACATACAAAATGTAATAATAAAATAACATGTAATATTCACTAGTTTAGATTTAGGACAGAATTTGTTTTTGCTGCCCACAGCTGAACTATGAGTGAAGAAGAAGAAGGAAAAGAAGAAGAAGAGAGCAAGAGCTCTTGAGATCGGATTGTGTCACTGCAATTTTTCCTGACTTTCCTATTTTTCCTATTTTTTCCTGACTTTAGACATTTTTTCAAACATTTTCCTGACCAAAAACAAAAATCCTGACATTTCCTTACCATTCCTGACTTTCAATGTCCGTAGCAAGCCTGTACTTGTGCATGGGTAATGAGGTAAAGGATGATACGGTGAAAAAGGGCCAAACAGAATGGGAATCGAACCCGAGAAGTAATTATTCTAGATTACGTTGTGTAAACATCAAATGTGGAACAATTCTAATAGATTTCTTTAAAACTATGTAGAATTTTTCACTTTCACTTTGAAACACTCAAGTCTACTTGAAAGCCTACACTTGAAACACATAAACCTACATACAGATATATTCCAACATTATAACTTATTACAAGACTCTTTATCACCATTAGTAAAAACGACTCATAATTTATCACCTTTAGTAAAAAGCACTAAAACATGCACTTTACAGTTCAATGCATTTTTGGACTTTAATGAAAGGCATAGATTGTTTTAAATTGAATATTTACGAGAGTTGCCCCAAGTTACAATTTGAACACCTATAACTTTCTTCATTAATGCCGAGTTTACAAGTAGCTAGCAGGCATGCCAGTTGAGATTTGTCAGTTCTGTTTGACTACTAACTGGGAAGGTAAAGAAAAATCACAAACTTATTGTATTGTGATCGATTTGAAACGAATTTTTGCCAAATTCTAGTTAGTGTAATATCAGTAAAATTACTAACAATGGCGTAATATTACTTTTTTACTTGATTAGATGGTGTCAATTTTCCACTGACCCCAAGGAAACTAGCAACATGTAAGCGCGTTATTAATTATAACATTTATTAATGTAAATAATTTGCTCAATGTTCAACTTACAACGCATGTTTATAATGTATGCTAGGTTATCGACTATTATAAGAGTTGGAAAGATTGAAGGTAGATAAAACTATTTCCCAGATCTTTTTGAACAATTTAATAGTTCGAACCAGTTTAGGCTACTTATTGGCTATAATAGGCTACTATTTCGCTCTATTTTCTCCCACGCACGGCACAAATCTGACTCGATTCTTGCAATCCTGTCAAAGGATTGATAATCTATCAAGACTCTGGATATATTAGTTTGATAAAAAAAATTGCATAAGAGATTTAGGCATCCTGAGTGAGATTCAGCATTGATATTAAAAATATTAATGATTATGGAATAATCTTACTGACAGGTTATTCATTGTAGCAAATATGGCTCTAAACTGTAAACAGTATTATCTCATTCTCATGTATAAAATAACTTACAATGCGGTTGTTTGACTTACATTGTATGCATTAACACAAGCGATTGGATCACTGCACATGGAGTCACCCCATGTCAATTTGGATGTATACGATTCCAAGTCTTTTTTGAAAGGTCTACTAAACATACTTTTCACGGACATTGAACAAGCTGGAACAGAGAAAGCAAATGGAAAACTGGTTAGTTTAATTATAATTAATTCGAAAATTTCAATTCAACAAATAACAAGAAAACATCTAAATTATAAAAAACAAACTTGGCTCCCACGACAGTTTTTGCAACTTGATACACGGATATTACAATACACGGTTATGATAAGGCGCAGATCTCAGCAAAAAAAATTGAGAGGTGTGACGTAACCCTGAACCAAGACAAGTAACCGTTATTCAACGTTTCCATTGTAACTCGGTTCAGAGCTACGTGTTTTTCTACTACTGTTCGCCAACCGAAAGAATAGAGGTGACAGGAATGCTAGGAATGTAGGAGCTGGCCGATTGGGGGTAACCGGTTTGGTCGAACCAAACATTTGTAAAACTGTCGGCCGATAGTATCAATACAGAATAGTGAACAATACAGCCACGTTGGGTAGTACTAGAAGTGTAGACGGCAGTGTGCGAGGGAGAGAGAGAGAGGAATAGCGTGTGAGAGAGACAGCTCCCCGCAAACCTCATACCGCACCTATATTCTTTCCATTGGCAAACAGTACTACGCATCCTACTCATGATCTTTACCGTGTATTCTATTATCCTTGACTTGATATACTTGAATTGCAATTGCAGAATTATGTCTCAAAAACAATAATAGATTGTACAGCCGAAGGTGTGTTGGTAATAATATGAAACCATGGTCCTGTAACTCAGGTGTAAATTAACAAAGTGAAATTTGATAAAATCTATGATACATTATTTCTGTAACTATCAAATGAGAATAATAAAAATTAGAACACAAAGATTTAGTCTATTCTACTACTTATTTCTGCTTCAAGGGCCATGGTTTCACGACCACACAGGTGAATCTGATGATGTGACCTGTGCGATCTTAAAAACATGGTCCTTGAACCAGAAATAAATTGTAGAATACAAAAAATCTTTGTGTTCTCATTTCAATTATTATGGAACAGTTAGTTCTACAATCTTAATAGTGACTCTTTAGAATTCTTATCGGAAGAGAAATAAACTGAAAAGAAGAGCTATTATTATTTACTTATTTTTCTAAAGAGACAAAATAATAATAATTTTTCCTCAAGTTTCTGTTATGTTTTCACCAACCACAAGTCGAAAAATATTTGTTTAGATATTACACGAGAAAAATCCTTTTACAAATGAAACGTCAACAGTAGTTAGCACTACAGAGAGTATAGTAACAGTGTGGACATTGAATGTTACATTTTTGATTGGTTAGCTCGGACAAATCCACCATACTTCTGAATTCCCATAAGATTGCATTGAAACGATTCGCAAATCATATGTTATGTAGAGTAATACATTTCAACCTACAATTTGTATTTCCCAGTGTTAGTTTTTCATAATTTTAAGTTTTTAAAGCAATACCAAGGGTGGAGAGACTATTTTTAGTGTTAGAAAAGTTATTTGAGATGTTTATCTTAAGGCGTTGCCAGATGCAATTGATGAAAAATCCCCATATAAATAGTTGGGATTTTCATCAATTTGCTAAACTAGTAGTTCTGTGAACAGTAGACCTCGCGCTCAGTACTATTTTCCTGTTTGATATTCCTGGTGTCTCCAGTTCGATATTTAGCTTAATGTTTTACATGTGATCGATCACATAATTAAAATGCTTGATCTCAACAGCTGTAATAATCTTGTCTCACTCTTTCTCATCATCAACAGACGACGGTTTCGATCTGTTTCTTCGACATATCTCTTATGTCGGGTAGCCATATAGCAGGATCCTTTCAACTTGTCGGAAATCAGCTGTTTCAAAGAGCAATATCACAATACTTAACCTACAAATGCTGAATCTCGCAGATTATTAAAAAGGTCTTTTAAAAAGTTATTCTTTGAAAGATCTTCTTTAAAAAGGTCTTTTAAAGACTTTAAAGGTCTTTAAGACTTTTAAGCCTTGTGATTATTGTGTCGAAATCACTGTTTAATTATTACCGGATCAGCTGATTTATGACAAGTTAATTGGATCCTGCTATACATGTGATCGATCACACAATTTAAATGCTTGTTCTCGACAGCTGTAATAATCTTGTCTCACTCTTTCTCATCATCAACAGACGACGGTTTCGGTCTGTTTCTTCGACATATCTCTTTCGGGTAGCCATATCTCTTATGTTTTTTTTTTTTATCCAAGATCATACTTTAAACATATGGTATTACGAAACACTACCGATACTAAAGTGATGAAGAATTACGTCCTAAAAACATATTCTATTCTATTTTATTGTATTCCTTTATCCTTTTTAAATTGAACATTTGTACCAAGTTTCAATGAATTTGATCCACTCGTTGAGCCATAAATGCGGAACAAACATACAAATATACATATATACACACAAATGCAAAACGGTCAACTACTTGAATCTTAGACCCCAGCTATCGCTTCGGTCAATAAGTTTGACAAATGAATGTTTGCTGTAATCTCATATAAAAATTCAAAACTTTGGCAAAAGTATGGCAGCGGCGGAAAAAGAAATGATCTCCACATACTGTTATGAAGTGCTTCACAAAAATGGCCACACTGTTACTATACACTCTCTATAGTTAGCACCAATTAAAATCAAAGTTTCTCTTTGGTACAAAAATAAGATGAAGTTGAAAGCTCACGATTTTTAATTTTCCTGGGTTTAGGCTAGGCGCATATTGAGACGCGACTAGCGCGTGTGGAGCGACGCGACGCGAGTGACATGACACTATTCCCCGCACGCGTAGCGTCGTGAAACGCATATTGCAACACAGTTTTGTGGGTGATCTCTAGCCAGATTATGAGATTATCTGAGATCATATATCATCTGATAGAGATGGCTATGCTGCTATGTGATAAAATCAAATCAAATCATATGATCGAATCACATACGGACGCGTGGCGCGAGAAACTGAGCCACTACCACAGCGCCGCGCGTGTCGCGTCTCGCGAGAATAGCGCTGCTTCACGTCCTGTTACCAATTTGCCCTGATCCATTCATTTTACATTAGTTACAAAAAATCGCGCTGT
The DNA here is from genome assembly GCA_017141395.1 of Laodelphax striatellus. Lineage (NCBI taxonomy): Eukaryota > Metazoa > Arthropoda > Insecta > Hemiptera > Delphacidae > Laodelphax > Laodelphax striatellus. Next base: position 15,382,023 of record CM029534.1, on the reverse strand, counting down.
GTCGCGATATGCGCCTAGCCTTATATTCCAAGTAGATAAATTGAATTACAATATGTATAGCAATCTTACCCATTATGATAGCATCATTGAGACAATTGAAAGCATGTCCTAAAAGAATGAGCTTGGTCATGTGGACATCCAGGGGAAGAGACGCCATCACAAGTCCCATGACAGTTAGGTCGCCATCGTCCTCGCTGTATTTTCCACCTATCTTCATAAACATCGCCCCGAGCTGAAATATCAAAGTTAATCAATTTCTCAATAAATAAATAAAATTATAATAAATGTTAGTCTAGCCTAAAGAGACTGTATAATCACAGCGTGGTCATTGGTGAGAAAAGGTTAGATCATTTTTTATTACCGCCACCACCATATCTTTGCCAAATTTTTCAATTCTGTTATGGGATTACTCGCAAACATGAACCCATTCACTAATTTTTCAAACTTGATTTGAAAGAAACAACATCAAAAATATCAACATCAAAAATATCAACATCAGAAATAGTTTCTCTACTCTTGATATTAATTTGAAAGCCTAAAATGATGAAAACTAACACTGGCAAATTGGTAAGAAGTGAATCACTCAACATAACATATGATTTTCGATCATTTCAATGCAAATCTTATGGGAATTGGCAAAAGTATGGTATATTTGTCCGAGCTAACCAATCAAAACTGTGACATCAAATGGCCACACATTGTCTCTGTAGTCTAACTTGGTCTCGGAGTCTTCCGAGATTGTACTGAATTGTACTGATCCTGAATAGATGATTACTGGATCTCTAAACACTTTTCCTGGAGCAGTTCAAATTTTAATGAACGATTGAGATTCCGGGCATACGAATGGAACAATTCAGCTGTAGTGAAGTTCGTGGTAGATTTGTGAATTTTCGGCTCAAAATTATCAAATTAATTTCAATATTATTGAAATTAGCAAACTGTTTCTACGTCTTTCAAATCAACGTTTATAAATTCGAAATTGTTATTTTACAGTATTCCTGAACCAGAAATTCTTGTGAGAAGTGTGTGAAAATACATGACCTTGTTTTGGACTGTATTACTCTTAAAAATTTGGAAGAGAATTAGTACAGTCTCAGCCTAACTTTTCTCTCCCAGATTATATCTAATAATTATTATTATTTTTTTTCATTTAATGTATCTAGTTGTTGCGGTTAGGAATAGAACTTGACCTTATTTTAGTGAAAATAAAAATATTGAAACACTTCAACTTTAAAATTAAGAGAAAATATTTACCTCTTTCAATTTGAGAATGGTTTTCTTAAGATTGGTTAAATCCGGGGGATCCATGGCCAGAGCGAGAATTTTCTTCGGCTCTCCCATTTCGAGCTGTTTGGCTTTCAGAACAGTAAGTTCCAAAGATGCATTCAACATCTCGGGACTGCTCTCCTTAGGAAGGCAGTTCTAATAAAAACAAAAGGGAATTATTGAAAACTACAGCCTGTAGTTACCTATTTTCAACAGAGAATCCTTTTAATCAAACCAAATATAAAATGAAAATAGAACCTACAAAAACTTTCACATTATTTTCTAGTTAGACTGTTTCAACGAAAGAACCCATTCTATTTTTATGCTCATCATCATCATAATCATCATATTTGAACTTTGTAACTTGAATCAGAGTTAAAATGGAGCCAAAACAGGCAAAAATATCATATATGAAGAACCATTGTTTCAAATTATTGTTCAACTGAAATATGATGTTTGGGTGTGTTTCAGCCTCCAATTCTTAGTATCCAATTTTAAGAAGTTCTAGTGATGTAAAATAGTGATTCTGGAATCAAATAATCAAGTTAACCTGATAGGAGAACAAAACAGACTTGGATAATCAATTAACTAAAAAATAAAGGGTAGAATAACTAATCACAATAAAATAAAATATAAAAATATTAATAAATAATTATAAAATGTATTTTATACAAAATATGAAATTATGTTTATATTAATATAAAAATATTAAATTAAATTAAATAAATACGGTAACTAAAAAACTATAGGTTTTCGATTTATTGATTAGGAATCAATCAAGATAACCGTATTGGAGAATGAAACAATTTTGGATAATCAATTAACAAGGATTTCGATTTATTCATTATTTAATGACAAGAAATATATATTAAAAAAATCGAATCAATATAATTATGTCAAAAATAAAAGTTGATATAGTCTGGCAACAGAGAAAAGAGCATCCAAAATAAGAACTCTACTGCGCAGAGAAAGCGCACGTTATGCAATGCAGCAGTTTATCTCACTCGCTCACTAGAGTAGTGGTACTATGATTGTGATACTGGTGATACGATGCGCGAAGGTTCTTTTGTCTGTTGCCAGACTATTGCACCCATTTTTTGTCGGAAATTCCAACAATGTTTAACGGCTGTTACAACCTTGATAGGGCATATCAAAAGATGTGAATTATCCACTTGTGTCCTTAAGGCTGTGCATCAGCTTAAAAAAAACTTTTTTATGGTGATATTTTCCCAAGTTTTACGATTTGGATACTATCAAGCTATCAAAATCAAATACTTTTTAGAGGAAAATTTTTTTTTCTTGTTCATTAGTTTCTGAGATATGGGCGTCTTAAGTAGAAATTTTCGGGGAAATTAATCTCAAAATTGGTTGCAAATACAATTATGAAATTTTGAGCATACGTGCTTGAAGGTATTGTCTATCACTTGACATAATTAGTTTCTCGAAATATCAACTTTTGAGAAAAATAACAAATTCTCAATTTAATTGAAAATTGAGTTATTTTTTTAAAGAAATTATTTTCGAAAATATTTTTTTTCAAATTGGTTATTTTGAGAAACTAATCATGTCAAGTGATAGACAATACCTACACATATGCTCAAAATTTCATAATTATTTGCAACCAATTTTGAGATTAATTCCCTGAAAATTTCTACTAAGACGCCCATATCTCAGAAACTAATGAACAAGAAAAAAAATTTTTCCTCTAAAAAGTATTTCATTTTGATAGCTTGATAGTATCCAAATCGTAAAACTTAGAAAAATATCACCATAAAAAAGTTTTTTTTAAGCTGATGCACAGCCTTAAAATAGTGTCTCCACTGAATCATGTTCCACTTCTTAAGCAAATATTTGAAACGGTTGAGTGATTTGATTGAGGAACTATTCCGATACTCACATTATAGAAGTGTTTGCTGACCAAGCGGTAAACACGGCCATCCATTACACGACCCGCCCTGCCGGCTCGCTGTTCGCACATGCTGCGACTGGCACTGCACAGCTTCAGAGTGCTCAGATTGGTTTCTTCGTCTAGCCGCATCGACTTGGTCAGACATAAGTCGATCACTGTATAGAATCAACATTATTATTACACTTTAAACGGAGTGTTGCACGTAACACTTAAAAATACTACAGAGGCTGTATAATAACAAAGTGGTCATTGGTGTGAAAAGGTCCATAACAGTGTGTTGGAACATTTCTTATTCCCGCCATCACCATACTTTTGTCAAATTTTTAAACTTTGATATGGAATTACAGGCAAACATGAACCCATTCACTCATTTATCAAACTTATTTCAAGAGAAACAACATCAAAGATAACTTTTCTAACATTAAAAATAGTCTCTTCACTCTCGGTATTGCTTTAAAAATCAAGATTATGAGAATTAACACTGGCAAAGACAAATTGAAGGTAAGAAATGAATCACTTTACATAACATAAATGATTTGCGAATCATTTCAATACAAATATTATGAGAATTGGCAAAAGTGTGGTGGACTTGTCCGAGCTTACCTATCAAAAGTGTGACATGCAATGTCCACACTGTTATTATACAGTCTCTGTATCAATTCTACTGCTGAAATATAGGTATGTGAAAACTTACAGAAAATTGCCATCCAATAAAAGATTTTTCAAGTCCGTCAAATCTGTTTCAAGGCTATTCATTACAATATGCAATATACTTTACCTAACCTTACTGTACATTATGGTGGAAAAGTACGGTAAATCATTCCTTAAATGAGACATTTTCTCTACAATTATTTTCGTAAGTTTCAAGTTTAAAACTAATGATTAATCTGTCAATTTCCATAATCGCGGTTTTTGTATAGAAAATCTAATTCTACTGCCTGGCACTAATTTCTTAGTGGAAAAGCTGATAAAAACTGTTAATAATATAATAGCATTGCGTGGGACAGCCAATAGCCAAGCAACAGTGGCGATGGAGCTAGATGCTCATTCGTCATCAACCTCGATAAACCCGAGTATTGATAAATTAATATGAAGACTATACATTTTTGACAATAACTGGAATAATAGATGAGCTGACCGCTTATAAATTGTAAAGCAAACTTACCATACTTTATGTCGTTAACAGTGATTGAGCTTTCCGCAATGTTTGTAGACAAAATTATCTTTCTTTTGTTCTTCGGAGGAGGCTGGAATACCTTCATTTGTTCGTCAGCAGTAATTGTTGAATGCAATGGACAGATCCACCAGATAAATGCATCGTTGTCTCTGAAAATGATATTGAAAATATTACTCAAAAACTTTGTCTAATACTCCAAAACCGATAAAGGTATAAGTAATATTGTTCAGTCACTTATAATATCGTCAGGTACAGAGCGTGCCATCCAAATTGGCGTCTAGGGGAGGGTGTGCGAGAGAGATGAATAATCTCTCCCACCACGCTTCCCCTCCAGCCGCTAAGGGTAGTACAGTCAGTGAAGCAAATAACATCATAGTACTGCTAGGTAACCGAAGGGAATATGAATTTTTTTATAAAGCTGAGTTTGCCAGCTGAATGAACTTTTGAAATTTTCTGTACCGCGAGTCAGCAGGCACTGTAGTGGGAGAAAGCGATCAACGCGCATGCTCCAGTGAGAGGCCAATTTGGATTGCACGCTCTGTAAAATATTCTGGATCATATTCCTTCTAAGTTTTCCCAATTGGAGGATAAATAGTAGACAAGGCATGATATAGATAAATAAATTGTAGCACAATCATAATCATAATTGTATTATAATTGAAAACAGCTCGCCATTTTTTTCTACTTGTTTTATAAGTACTGTATTATTTTTCCTCTTTATATTCTTTTTAATATAAATTGCGTTAAGATTAGAATATCTGTTTCTACCTATAGAATTAAATAACATACAAAGTGGTCCAAAAAAATGTATCCACTGTTTAAAAGTCCATAACTTGCAAACTAATTCATGGAGTTGTTACATCTTGGTGAAAGTGTAGCTTAAAGTCCAACTTAAACATATCAATAATAATTTAGGTGTTCGAAATGGCCACCATTCACATCCACACACAAACGATGCCACCGAACTGCAGCACGAACTATGATGGATAGCCCGTAGAAGTGGAGTGGTGTATCCACCATATTCCACAGACTTAACTCCTCTGGACTTTAAGCTGTGGGGAACACTGAAGGACGTCGTTTATCGACAATAGCCAAGCATATAGGATGAACTTCGAGGATCCATCGTACATTCCTGTACAAATATCCGAATGAACACGTTGCAGACAGTAGGTAGTGTGTGCTTCAGTTCGGCTGCATCTTTTGTGTGTGTATTTGAATGGTGGCGATTTCGAACACCTAAATTTATTATTATTTAAATAAATAAATAAATAATTTATTTCCACTTTGGCAATACACTGTACAAAAAAAACAATTTTGAAAAAATATCATAATAGCCTATAGAATTTATATTTCTACTAGCTGTCTCGGCGAACTTCGTATCGCCCTCCTCCCCACAAATGTCCCCCCCCTTCATGCCACCCCCCAAAAAATGTCATCCCCCAAATGCCCCCTTCCTTCCACCCACAAATACCCCTTTATGTCAACCCCCTCTTTCCCACCAAATGTCACCCCCCTCTTCCCCCCAATTGGCCCCCTTCATGTCGCCCCCTCTTCCCCCCAAATGTCGCCCCTTCATATCACCCCCCCCCCCCACGAAAAAATGTCACGAAGTAAAAATATCTATATCCATTCGCTTTATTGATGGTAAAAAGAAATCTGCAATATACTAATTTTTAAAGCGAGTGGATAATAATAAATATTAATCAATGCTGAAAGTTGTCAAAAAAATTTCACCCGTCTCGGAATCGAACCTGAGAATTCTGCGTGGAAGGCAGAGTCGCTATCCAACAGACCATCGAGGTCATCTTTTGAATGACCTATTTTGTAGCATCTTCAAGTACACATTGATTTTATAGGAGCATTATTGTTTGGACTGGATCAGAATAGATGTCATGTTTGATAGGTTAGGTCATTAATTTACTAATTATTTATTAATTATAAAGGGATTTTCTTATATTTTAATACATATTATGTTAACCAGTGCTGTAACAATTCAAACTAATCCAAAATCATCTAAATTGGTTCAGCCGTTCTCGAGTTATAAGCGAGCGTACAGACACCAACTCTCTTTTATTAATATAGATGTTGGACTTTGAGCTACATTTTCACCAAAGATGATATAACTCCATCAATTAGTTTGCAAGTTATGGACTTTTAAACAGTGGATACGTTTTTTTTGGACCACTCTGTATATTAACAGCAATTCATCCCTACGATCAGGTTCTACCTAAGCAGGGATAATTTTCCTCAATAAGAATAAGAATGTGTTTCCACATGAACTACATAAAATTTATGAATGTTCTTGTCAAACCATTATAACATTTATAACACATCGTCAGCTGAACGTTTGACTACTGTTCCCAACACAACAAAATACATAAGATTCATTGTTATCATTTCCTCAGAAAATCTATGGCATTAAAATTGTTATTAAACTTTTAAAAATGTATTAATGATTTTTTGATAGTATAGACAAAATGATATAAAGACAAATGTTCAAGAATGCAATCCGAATTGAATTACCTGGTTAGTGCCTCAAACATGCTTTCGATTTCGTATATACCAGGCAAAAATACAAGGACAGAGCCTTTCATCTTTTTTTCTTTCTCGTCTATATAGTCGAACGCTTTTATAAGTTTAACAATCCAGCCATAAGCGTCGGGGCTTATATCGTGGTCACCTCTTTCAGATTCAGGGAACTGCAAAAGGAAAGTTGATTCAATTCGAAGTAGAATGCAGGACTAGAGGCAGTTGAAAATTATTCACAACACAACGGATCGCTACATGGTAGTTTCAGATTCAGATGCGCAAACAAAAGTCACACAAAACGACACAATTGCTGTAAAAGACAGCATTTCAAATTTTTGTAACCCCGATAACGATTTTGAAATAATTTTGATTCCGTAAACTAGGATTAGAGTAGAGTACGGTAAAATACGGTAAATAATGTTTGGATAAATTCAAAATCAGGTAGAGGATTTCGTGTGATTATTATTTTCCAAGATGAGAAATTCCTAGTGTGTCTGAGACCGAGAGGTCCTCTTCAGGCGTGAGAAGATGATAGTTGCAAGCTAGATTGAAAGTCGAAGTCATTATCTTATGGTATCTCAATCTTATTCAATGTTCTCTCAAGCCCATACAATGATTGGAGAGATCAAAGAAGCCAACTATTAAAAAATGTAATTGTTGAGTTACTTGAACTATTTTGAGCTCAATCAACTACAGTAGTTATTCCAACTAAGAATTTAGTTGTAATTGTTGAGTTACTTGAACTATTTTGAGCTCAAACAATCAACTACAGTAGTTGATTCCAACTAAGAATTTAGTTGTAATTGTTGAGTTACTTGAACTATTTTGAGCTCAAACAATCAACTACAGTAGTTGATTCCAACTGAATTTCCAACTAAGTGCAGTAACTGCACTTAGTTGGGAATTGAGAGGGATAAATTTAGTACATTTTATGCATTTTTGGCAAAGTATCAAGGTACATTGGTTGGCTGAACCAATGAACTAACAAACCCTCAAGACTCACAGTTGATTCCCGGTCCCATCTGTCAACAGACAGATGTATTTTATTCCTATTAGCAATGTGAAATCCTAAAAGTGAAAATTCGATCTTGACAGTGAGTTCAGCGGGAGTTTGCGACCCGGCTGCAGCTTTCCATTCAATAGATTTGTCCAAACTTGGTCGATTTTGTGTGCTGCACAGCATGCTGCATATTCTTAAGCAGCGAATAGGTGTATTCAAAGAGTAGAAATCGCGACCAAGTTTACTTATTTTGACGTATTACTTTTGACGTCAAGTTTACTTAAATTACTTATTTAAGTAAAGACCGCCCGGAGGCGGCTGCCAAAATCTAAATGTAAACTACAGATCAATTACGGAAAAGTAAGGTAAGGAAAGTATAATTCACATTTTCATCCAATTAACTATCTACGATCCTACAGTTCTTCTACAAATCAATAGCTGTGGAAAAAACCTCCAATATAATAGAAAATAATAGTAATTTTATAACACTTACAGGGCCCAATTTGTACTCCAAATCATCTATGTAGAACTCATGTACTTTGAAATTACTCTCCTTTTCAATAGTGATGACTGGGGCAGCTTCTCTATTCTGGTTCACAATAGTTGAAAAGTACTGTGCATAACGATCAACATTGATAGTAGCAGACATAAGAACAATCTGAAACATATAATACACTTATTAGTAACAAAGGTATATTATTAGTAAACTCTCATTAGTAACATATGATAACCAGGTGTTTGCAGAAATATGGAAGAACGCAAGTCACAATTCTCTTCTACAACTGCACGGCCATTTTTGTGAAATTTGGGATAAAGAGCAATTGCCAGAGCATTGGACCGCAGAAATCAATCATCCTCTCTACAAAAAGGGTGATAAAACCAACCCCGACAACTACAGGGGCATTACGTTGTTGGACTGTACATATAAAATCTTGTCTCGTATTATTTTAAACAGGATTAAGAACACTCTGGAACATCAGATAGGTGAATACCAAGGGGGTTTTCGTCCATATCGAAGTTGCCCTGACCAAATTTTGACACTAAAGCTAATTATGGAGTATTTTAGGCAAAGATCCGGACAACTATTCATAACATTTATCGATTTTAAGAAAGCGTACGACTGTATCCATAGAGAGAGTCTTTGAAAATATTGCGACACTATGGCTTACATCCAAAACTGGTCAAAATTATTGGACTAACTTTAAAAATACGGAGTCAAAGGCTAAATTGCGTGGGAAGTCTCCAAATCATTTACGATTAGAACTGGTTTAAGACAAGGGGATGGGCTTTCACCGCTGTTATTCAACATAGCCCTAGATTTCATCATGAGAAAGTGGTTCATGGAAAATCCATCAAAGGTGTGTATTGGCCGTGGTAAAAAATCCGTTAAGACTAACTGTTTGGGATTCGCTGATGATTTAGCCTTATTAGCTAGAGATATGGAAGAGGTGAAGTGTCAAATAATTGGTTTGGAGAACATTGCAGGAAAGATTGGACTAAAGATATCGTACGAGGAAACAGAAATAATGCCGTTACAGCCACTATGTATAAATAGAATTCAAATTGGTAATCAGAGTTCAAGATTGGTAGAAAAGTTCAAATACTTGGGTGAAATAATTGATATTGGCTTGAAAGAAAGATTTTCCTGGAACAACAGAGCTTGTAAAATGAGAAATGCTTACATTTTAAACAAGTTAACGTATAATAAGAAATGTCTCTCAACAAATGCGAAGATAAAACATTATAAAACTGTGATTCTCCCGGAAGCTCTCTATGATAGTGAGACTCTGCTATAAATAAAAACGATAAAAGTGACCAGATTATTAAAAACAGAACGCAAGAATTATTCAGAAGTATATAAATAAAAATTACAAATAGGATGGCTTTTTGAGAATACCATCTAACGAAACATTGTATCAGTTTACAGAGCCAATAATCAGTGTTATGAAAAAGCGGCGAATTTCGCACTTCTTACACATATTGAGGATGCCGCAGGATAGGTTGCTGAAGCAACTTATAACCAGAGGACTTAGTTTGAAGTCTTGCGGAAGGTACATTGTGGAGGTCAGGGAGGATCTGGAGGAGCTTGGATTGGGAATTGAGGATGCAACGGATAAGCCAAAGATAGACAATTGTTTGAGGACAAGGAGGTTCAAGGTTGTTAGAGTGAGAAGGAATGTTCAATTGACGGATGAGCATAGACGAGCGAGATCGGAAAATTTGAAGAGGTATTGGGAGAGAAGGAGATTACAGGACAATGGAGCCCACAGAGGACGTACCCGTACCCGTGATTAGACTAAAGTAATCCATTGTGGTCAAAAAAAAAACAAAAAAACATATGATAACCAAAAGTAACATTTTTAAGGATTTTGAATCAATTAGAGGCCAAGTTCACAAATTCGTATCGTTCTAAAAATATTTTTATTTTTCCAAAATAATCTTTCGCAGGTCAATGAGGTTTCACTTCAAAACTGGGAACTGAGAGATCACTCGATAGAGGTAGGCCCGCACGAATACAGTTGAATAGCAGGCCGCGTGCTCAATCCTCGTGAAGTTCAAGCAAAACTTGATCAACGACCCTTCGCTTGTAAGCAACAGTTCTCTCCCAGACTCCATCGTATCTAGGACCTCTAATGCATGACAAGTATTCAATCACCACTCCCTATGGGGAAAGTCATGCTTCCAATGAGAATTTATGTGAATGTGGGCCGATCAGGATTCTTGGAAAAACATTTCTCAGTGCTCCTTGAGACACTTTTTTCTTGGTACAGTGCAACCTCGATATAACGGACCCCGATATAACGAATAACCCGGTATAACGTATTTTTTTCCGGTCCCTTGAAAACCCCATAAACCTTAATAGAAAATTAACCCCTATGTAGCGAACAAAATACGTATTTGAACCTCTATATAACGAATTTTTGGTGTGTTTTTTAGTAATATTTTGACCCCTGTATAACGTATATTAAAATTAAGAAACCCCTACATAACGTAGATAACCTCTATATAACGTATTCCCACGGTTCAGACCCCTGTATAAAGTATTTTATTCTTATCTAGGCCATCACTTGAGCATGTTTGAACATGAATGTTTTCATTTACCCCCCTTCCGCTCGCCGCCCATAATAGAGTACAGTACTGTCTGTAATGTATTGCTATTATTCAACTACTATTGAATTATAGCATTTTTTACTCAATTGCTATTTTTAATACGGTATTTCTATTATTTAATAGCAATTGAATAATTGCAATATCCTATTTCCTTCCACCTTTATAGAGTAGTTAACAAATCTGCATTCATTTTTAAGAAGCCAAGTTGGCTAGTTACAAAGGTGGAAGGAAAATGGGTACTGTATTACAATTATTAAACTACATTAAATAGCAGCATTTTTTAATTTCTATTTTCAATACAGTATTTTTATTATATAATAGCAATTGAATAATTTCAATATCCTATTTTCTTCCACCTTCTGTAGCAGTACAGTACTGTACTGTAATATGAAACATACAGTACAGTATTTGTACAGTACTGTAAACTGTATATCTAAAAATCTACTTCAAATAGAGGTTGAACGTGTTCAATATACTTTATATGGAGGTTATAACTAACCCCTATATAACGTATTTTGCCAGACTTCAACCTCGATTTAACGAACCTCGTTTTTAAGTAAACCCCTACATAACGTACGAATTTCTTGGTCCCTTCAAATACGTTAAATCGGGGTCCCACTGTATCAGTAACACAAACACTGGGAGCAAACAAACAGCATACGCAATAGCCTACTGCCTACTTATCAATTTAGTTAAAGGTGTCAAAATCAATTGAGAGATCCTAATTATTAACAGAAAACATGATTCCAAACACATGTTCAATTAGGGATTAGAAGACTGATAAATTTCAAGAAATGATTATTGACCACGTTGATTTGAACCAATTAATTTTACAAAGAGTTGTTAGTTGAAATTGATATTATCAAATTCGTCAAAGTTCTTATATTATTTCTTGGAATACAATAATAACGTTGAAATAGTCATAAATCTCATGTCAGGAAAATTTATCTTGGAGTAGCAAATTGTAAATTTATGATCTACTCTTCCTTTTTATGTTCTTTGTTATGTTACACCCTTATTTTATGCTCTTCTATGTTATGAAAAAGTTTTTCATGCTCTTCAATTACTGTAACTATTCATCCTCCCCTTCTTTAATTCTTGCATTCTTCCAACTCGTTATAATTTCAAAGGTTCGAGTAGTTCCAGTTCAATTGAGAATCGTATTCATTAATTAGCTACAAATACGTCAGTGTTTATACTTAACGAATCAGAGCACCATCTTATTATTAAATATATATTTTTTTAAAAATAAATAGTATCAAATTTGCAATTTATTTATTAGTATTTCAAGAAATAACCTATTTTTATTCACTACTCCACTCGAATATCACCCATAAATACACCAAATAAAATACAGGATTCACTCCTGATGAGAAGGTTCATCAGGAGAGAAATGCATCCCACTTCTGCCAAAATAATGTAAGTAATTTTTTGATTAATCATAGTGGAATACACTACATAACTTCAACATAAATTTTTTATGCTTAAATTATTTCGCCATGGAAAACATTGATTTCTTCTATATTAGATTCAGATTCTTTAATATTATTTACCTTTAAACTGTATTCTCAAAATTTATTAATTCATTTATTGATACAGACACATCATTACAATAATATTGCTGGGAGTTGTCGAGTTGTCTAGAACGGGAACTGGTATAAATATTGTTTACCTATAGTGAAAACCAGTACAAATAATTAATAAAAAGTGGAAATATCATGTCATAACATACGAGACAAAAGAATGTGATCTCATTTGGTTGGATAGTTAGCACCACTAACACACAAACAGTCCTGGCCACAGGCGGCTTTGGTGATTAATAAATGGGGTACAGGCCAGGGAGGTGCCCCGGAAAGAGGAGCAGGAGGAGAGAAAGAGAAGAAGAGGAGGAAGAATTTGAGGAGTAGGCGGCATGCGGCGGCAGAGGTGAATGAATCGCGGCCTCTGCTAATTAATTTTTCATCCGATTTTATCTTCTTGCCACATGTTCTAGCTTCATTAAGTCATCGCTGTGTATTATTCTCACTAAAAGCTCCTCACCTGCTCGCGTGAGGTCTTTGGACAATAGATCAGAGATCCTATTTGCAAAATGTATCAACTTTTAACAAAACTTGAGAATTTTCAAGAATGATAATTGGGGGTATTGGTCCATCCCAAATTAACTTGAAATAGATGGAATTTTCATAGAATATTAGTTCATCCATTCACCACTTAATTTATATAGTAATTTTTTAGTATTCTTCCATGAGTGACAATATTATTTTTTTCTAATTCTGTATCTTTTCTGTCTCATTCATTTCTCTTATTTGTGACATTATTTAATTGAATTTTTCATGAAATTTGAAGTTACTGAGTCGTCGGTTGATCACTTGAATTACACTCTTCTCTTTTATTTTTTTTCCTTCAACCTCTTACCTTCAAAATTCTTCTATTATTAATTTATTTTTTAAATAATTTTCTTTCTAACTCTTACAAATGTTTGGAGTTATTCAGTTGACAATTTATCACATGTTCAACATGTACAGTTCAGTCTAATTTCATTTATATTGATTTATTTGATGAAGAATACAATTTCAAGAAAATAAACAACAGTTGTTTTTTCTCATCTAGTTTTTCAATGTGCTGATGTATCACCTTATTTTTATGCTTCTTTCCTAAGCTATATTAGAAAAAATATTGTTGAGAATATTAAGACTGTGATTCATTCGGATAATTTCTGTAACGGATGGACAGGATTGATGAATGATGATTGGAAGTGTCTTATCGTACACATTCAAGTTGGTGGTGGGCTATCATGTGCCGGAAGGTCAATGGTGCTGCCTTATCACAGGTCAACCCGAAATTACTTCAGAACCACAATAATCACTGCATTCTGTCGAAAACAAGAATAACAACAGCCCAATAAGAATTTTGTTTTTCTTGATAACATGCTCTTATGTGTTACATGATAGGAATAGAAGTAATCACACGAATTTGGTGTTTTGAATCTTGGGTCTACTCGATATGTAGTCAATTCTTCACCATTTTTACTGATTTTGAGACAAGTTTGGTTGAACTCATGATTTGTCTCTATTGTAATAATAATATAATGTGATGTTGACTATTTTCAATGTTTAGAATCATCGACTAACCATTCATCAGTTTTAAAATATTGAGAATCATACTGTACAAAGGAATTTCCCGGAGTATGATCTTTTTATAATTTAACTAATTAATTTTTTGTTTTCATGAGTTTCATCCTACTCGTGCAATTCATTGTTTTCAACGAAAATCTAGTTGAAATTATTTAAGAAAGCATACCTTATCGTCAGTACATAGGTTTTTATCGTCTCTACCTATCTACTTCAATATTATTTTGAAGATGAGTCCATTGATACGTCACATTCTAAGGAAACTATTTCAAGGGAAGGGCAGAAATTTGATATGGATTACTGATAAAATCTGACTTTTCTGAAATAAGATCGGCACTATTAAATAATTAATTGCAAGCCTAATTTGAACTGCTCCCATCCGCATTATTAGGAAAGTCTAGAACCTGGAAGGCCGACCCAGGTATAATATTAGGTTACTGGATCCCTGTGTTCATCAGGTGAATTATTCATCGAAATCCGATACTTTGAAGAGGAAATATGTAGTTTTAATGAGTACTAGCAGCAGTGGAAAGATAAAATGCAAATTTCTATGAATTTCACGCATCGACTGACTAATTTATGATTTTTATTTACATTTTTTCATTCAGAGAATTCAATGTTGATATTATCTCCGTTTTTATGTTGCATGAAACGGCTTATAAAGAGTCACTCAAGTTACTATAACGGAAAGATGTAGTGTGTTTTGAAAACTCCTCCTACTTCATATGATTATGTTTATCACTTGATACAGGATAGGTTTCTTTTTTTCAATACACAAACCCACTCTTCCTATCTGCAACTTTAAAAAGATGCTTAAAAACTTAACAACTTTATAGATCCTCCCAATTAGTGAGAACTTTGTAGAAGTAAACTCATTCAATCCTAAAGGTTGAAAAGGATACTTCAAAATAATTGGAGGTCCTTTAGAAACAATTTTCGGCACACTGGAGACGAGTGGAAATTTAAATCGATACTGTTTTGCCCTTAAGTTTTAAAATGATGAAACAGTGTTGTAATAACAATATCGCGTTTCATTGAAGAAAATTACCGTAAATGGGGGTAACTAAAGCCTAGGGGGAAACTAAAGCCATAATAGCAGGGTGATTTTTGGATGGTGATAGTGGCAACACTGTTTGGAATTTACATCTGATCTTGTACTCTCCTAACAGCAGCTGAGGTGTACTTTCAAAATACGTGTCTTTTTTATCAAACAATATCAAGGTAAGTGTACAGTAAAACTATGATATTTAACCTAAAAATCAATAAAAAAGTTACCTTAAATAACTTCTGCTCTGAACAAGTCGTTTCCAATCTTAAATTCTCAGAACTCTCAACAAAAATAACTTTAATTTATGTTTCAACACACCTTTGAAAGTTATAAGCTATAACTTGATTCTTTCTTTTATTGTGATTTTTTTTTCTTAGTGATACACACTATGGGGTAACTAAAGCCACATCATAAAGGCTATAATAAGTCAAAATTTCTTATTTTTCTTCTTCTTCTTATTCTTCTTCTTCTTCTTCTTCTTCTTCTTCTTCTTCTTCTTCTAATTAATAAATTTTTCTCTTTTTAGGACCAAAAATACCTCGAAACCCAAAGAAGAAGC
Source organism: Laodelphax striatellus (assembly GCA_017141395.1). Classification (NCBI taxonomy): domain Eukaryota; kingdom Metazoa; phylum Arthropoda; class Insecta; order Hemiptera; family Delphacidae; genus Laodelphax; species Laodelphax striatellus. The sequence continues at coordinate 15,366,293 of CM029534.1, read as the reverse complement.
TTGGTGCCAGGAAGTATAAGGATTACACAGATGAGACAGGTTTCCAAGACTTCTGAAAAAATGCCTTGATGCTTTGGGTGACGAGAACATACGAAAAAACTTGAAAAGGTGATTCAAGGCAGCTGGCATTGTACCCTTGGACCGAAATGAAATTATGAAAAGGCTTCCTGATGGTGATGCCACTGCCAAAACTAATTGCCCACAAACAGTTTCTCAAGAGCTTAATTCAAGCAACAACTGGACTGATTCTTTGAAAGCTTTTTCTGAAGAAAGGAGGAAGAGTGAGACAGCGCTTTAAACACGCTCTTAAACAGCGTAAGAAGAGGAAACTGAATGTGCCAGCAGGAAGGGGGATTGAAGGCACGATTCTGATCAACTAGGATGATCCTCAACCAAATATGTCCAAAACACCTGATACTGACTAAAACAAAGGAAACCTTTGAAAAAAATGACAAAACTTTGTCATTGCAATTGTGCAACCATCAAATATAAACAGAGGCCGTCATACTTTTCCTTATGAACTGAAGCACTAATTTCAACAGACCTGAATTAAAGACACTTATTAAACAGAGGCCATTATACGCAATAGACCTATTTTCAATAATATTTTTTTTCTTAAAAAATAAAGCTTTTCTCTTATCAATAGTAGTTCTTTATAGTTACATATGCTTGATTTATGACTTTAGTTACCCCAGCACTCTCTAACTAAAGCCAAACATTGATTTTAAATGGATGGCTTTTGTTACCCCTTTTTCAGGGGAAACTAAAGCCACCATGTTTTTATTTTTTTATTCAAAAGATATATACTTCTGCCAATTTATGAATATATATTTTTAATGTATAACTACAGACCCAAGTTTTGCAATATTTATTTAACCTATAAATTAAAGGGTCTGACTTGGGCAGAAGTTTGAATTTTGAAAGTGGCTTTAGTTACCCCAATTTACTCGGTACTTTATATGGAGGTTATAACTAACCCCTATACAGTGGCGTAACGTTTGCCAACTGGGCCCCCCGCAAAAAATAATTCCGGGCCCCTCCTTCTAAAATCTCACGCCCCTCTCTTAGCCCCTTTTCCCTGAACTGCAACCATTAAAAATTCATCACGCACCTCTGGATTCACTGAACTATTGTTATTATTGTTTTAACTAAAAAAAGAATCGAGTTTCATATTTTTATTAGACTGTTTTTCAAGTTCCTTCTTTTTTTCTCTTTTGAGCTCCACTCAAATGATTGTAGGGCTTCATAGTGCTGTTAAATTAATATATAAAAGACCATCAAGTCTGTGTCACACCTGGTTACTATATTAAAGTAGCCTGGTGTGACACAGGCTTTACTAACATATTACGAACTGACACACAGACAACACTCATTTTGAAAGCTAGCAAAATATTTTTGTTCACTTGAAGGAAAGAAAGATAGTAGACGGAATAATTGAAATTCGAACATCATAATACTGAAAATACGTGTAGGAATGCAATATGAATCAAATAATAAATATGAATCAATTTTTTGTACCGTAATAAAGAATTAAAACCCATTTTCACAAACTCACTGCTTACAGCTCACTTCACAAATTTCTATTAACCGAAACGCGTTTATATGCGTCTAGCACAACGGTTCGAGACGAACTGAATGAAAATGAAATAATGAATTGAGATTGACTGAGTAAGCTATAGGCTATTCTTCGACAACTTTTGACAATTATGGACTATTCATGGTTGTTCATTGCCCAAAATAAAACTTTTGCTTTTCTTGTTCAATCATTACTTTAATTTTATTTCTTAAAAAAACATATGATATTATTTCAGGCCCTAGCCCGGGCCCCCCCGCGCCGCGGGGTTTGCGGGGGTGTAAGTTACGCCACTGCCCCTATATAACGTATTTTGCCAGACTTCAACCTCGATTTAACGAACCTCGTTTTTAAGTAAACCCCTACATAACGTACGAATTTCTTGGTCCCTTCAAATACGTTAAATCGGGGTCCCACTGTAATAGGTATTGGAGTGGCTTATTGCCGGTCTGATACTACAAAGGTTCTCGGTTGGATCCCTACTGACTATAACAGATTTAGACCACAGCCGGCCACTCCCGTCTTTCGGAGGAGACGTTAAGCCGTCGATCCCGGCTGCCTAAAAAGTAGTAGTCATCTTTCATAACCCAGAACTCATGTAGGCATCACCCTCACATAAAATGTCAAGCACCTTTGAAAAATTTTAAACCTCCAGGTGGTTGACTCAACTAGAACCGTTATTCGTCACTGAATTTTGTTGGTTCTTCAGATTAACTACTCTGAGAAAAAAATCGGTTGAGTTGTACAGCTGAAGTATAATAATTATACATAATTATTATGTAATCCGCTGTTCAAGTTGAAGTTAAAATTGCAGGTTTAAGTTTGAATTCTGCTACTCTTTACTTTTAGTTCAAATCAATCAAATCAAAATCTCGTTTATTCCTCAATAGAACATAGTACATAGAAATATAATAATTATATTATTTCAAAATTGTATTATCATGCTATTAATTATTAATAGCATGATAATATAATTTATGTAGAGTACTGGAAATAATTTTTCTTATATGCTAGAGGAATGAGCCTACATGGGCAACTGTGGCCTGTGCGCAGACTCGAGCACATTCGAGTTCACCAGCGATTGATAATATTGTAACAACCGAAACCGGTATCTCGATATTTTAATAAACATGTGGTTTTGACAAGTTCCATTTTTTCTTTTTTATTCATTCAATATATGTAATCCCTCTATAATCCCTGGCAAGCCGAAAACTCTAAGAGGTATGATGATTGCGGAATAAGATAAGACACATTACTTCTAGATTGTAATAGTATATTGCATTTGCAACACGAACTGACCCAATATGGAGTGAGAAATGAGAGGAGTTGAAAATTATACTCACTTTAACATTTCGTGATTTGGTTTTCTGCAGCTTTCGAACCAAGAGCATGAGAAAGTCCATCTCCTGAGTTCGCTCATGGACCTCGTCTAGAATAATGTGGGTGTACTCGTCCATGCTTTTGGCACGTACAAGTTTTTGCAACAGGACACCAGTTGTGCAGTAGGTCAGTCTTGTTTGAGGGCTGACTTGTCTATCAAGCCCAATCTAAAGCATGATAGAGCACAGGCATTAGTATGAATGAATGAAAACTATGATAAAAGAAGAATACACACATAACAATATTAGTGTCTTTATCGTTCATTATGGAGGAATACCACATCATATCACACACAAAAAAACTTCTTAAAATATGATAGTTGAGCTATTCATTATTCCAAAGATCATTCAGACAAACATGTTTTTTACAAAGTACAAATACTCCACGATTATTCTACAGACCTGTGAGACTTTAATCATATCATAAATATTTACATCCATATTTATTTATTTATTTAATACATTCAAACAAATTCATCAAGAAATAATTTACCGGTAACTGATGTGTGAGAGTACCTGTACCCTCTTCCTTTCACATTTTCTACCATATTTACAACAAATTTACAACATATTCACATTCACAACAAACAAAAAATGTAAAATAAAGTTTATAGACTTTTGGATCAAAAATATTCAAGATTTATCCTATAATTGCATTAATATTACATTCATAATATTATTTGTATTTGTGAAATCTTTTTAAATTTTATATTAAATTAAAGAAACGATCAGGACTTTTCATTAAAAGATTAAATTTATTAATATATTTTAATTATTAAATTTTCTTTATAATAAGAGAAACTAAATCAAAAGACTTTCCTTATATTTCACTTAAGAATAGTAAAAATTGATTAGATTGCGTTTGAATAGAGGATATTTGAAATCTTACCTGATAACCAATCAAAGAGCCCAATTTCATATTGTAAATTTTGCACACAGTATTTGTGACGGACATGGCAGCTATACGGCGTGGTTGGGTCACAATAATATTACAGAACTGTTTTCTCTGCGCATAGTCGTCGAGGATCATGAGAGGCACTTGTGTGGATTTGCCGCAACCCGTTCTCCCCTCGATCACAACTACTGGATTCGAGTTTATCAAACCCAACAGCTGTATACAAACAGATATGCATTACTGAATAGCATCAATAACAATGTTTTAATAAAAATGTAAAAAACTTATGCCTGGTTGTTCGTACGTCTATTAAATTTAACCGGGTGAAATTTAATCGGGGACGCAACATAATGGGATCGACAACAAACTGAACTAACTTGAAATTAAAAATCCAAGTGAAATAGTGTTACAAGAACAATATATTTTGGCTAAATAACTAGTAAAATCAACTGTATTAACATTATCTAATACATTAATGTTCATTCGAAACGAACTATAGTTCCGAAAATTGCATTAAGCCACAATATTACAGACTTTTGCTTGGTAAAACTGAAACTTGTACTTTCCCATCTCATAAAATTTTAACCACATGTTGAAATATATTTATCTGATGTCTATGTAAAAGAATTTAACCGCTGGAAAAATTTAATCCCTCAATCAGCACCGATTAATTTAACCGTGTTTTTAACGGAGTAGAAATTTTTCAACAATTCGAAAATGTGTGCACAACCAGCTGATATTTGGAAAAATTATGCCATTAGTATCTTTCACTACCAGATACCTTCTGCCTCATTGATAAAAACTCGGAGTGCAATTCATAAATGTTGTCTAAAGAATATAATTTTGTAATAACATCTAATAAAAATGATGAGTAATGTAGTTTTGCAAATAAAATCAATGCAATTCAAGGCTTTCCAACACTATTTTGTCTCAATTCTTCATTTCAAGTTAGTTCAGTTTGTCGTCGATCCCATTATGTTGCGTCCCCGATTTATCGCCCGGTTAAATTTAATAGACGTACGAACAACCAGGCATAAGTCTTATCAATTGAAAACAAATCACCAAAAACCGTCGGCCTCACTGTGGGAAGATGGTGGATGGTTGGCACACGTGAGAAAGGACAGAACGCACATTATCATGTTTTATTGCAATGGATGTTGTGTGTTCTACAGATAAACCACCATCCAGGTAACTGTCAGTGCGGCTTCAGCTTAGGAGATGAAATCAAGTATTAAGAATATTACATTATTTTCTTATATTTCTACAAAATTGTGCATACTCTTGCAAACTCTACAAACAGGAGGAAATAGCCACTTTATAGCCAAACTTGCTCTCTTTGATAAATGACACAAAAGTTCGGATAGTTTAAGAACAGCAACGAAAACAAGAGATCATAGAAAGGCCGTCATTTTTCCAGAATTAGTCCGGCGATGCGGGAAGTATGAGCGTAGGGGGAAAAGGTTTTAAACTGTCTCATGTAGGACTACTTGATTACTTTACTACTCCACAGTATCCCAGTTTTACCATTAAATTGTTTTTAGAAAATCAATAAAAGATTTATGCCATTTTAGACTAAAAAATTACTTTATAAAATCACTATAGGTCATGAGCACACGTTCGAGTTATGCCTCCTTTGGCATTTTTTTAACGAAATCAAAAATTTTAAAATAAGTAACTTGATTTGAAGACTTCGTAAACTTCGTAGGCTAGAAGTTTTGTACACATCTAACAGCGCTAAGCAGTATCTGCATGGTCCGGCCTTTCTAGATATAAATGAGTTTCAATCATAATACAATCTCTCATAATCACAATAATCCAATTCAAGACAAGAGAAATCACAACTAAAATCTTCATCATGATAGAATACTCTAGTTAGAAATTTACCTTAGTTTGGTATTGGAACACTGGCAACTTTTGGAATTCTCCCGGTTTCAGTCGATAATCATTGAAAAGAGTGTTGTCCATTTCATCAATTTTCAATTGCGCCAGGTTAGGCATTGTTCCCATCGATGTCAATTCATCGCAATCCCCAAAATCAGAACTCATTCCTGGCCCTGGTTGATTTCCCTAAACATAAGATTGTAAAATAAATTAGAATTACTCACTTCCGTATCAATATATTTTGACTCAATGTTTATGTGACTAAATTCAAGAAAAGGGTTTTTTGGAGACTGCCTGGGTGTTTCTCTCTCCTAAGTATTTTATTTAATCAACTAATCAATTAAATATCTCTGTGAGTTTATAACTTATAGCTTTAATCGTTAGGGTGAGCAACTGGATGTCTTCTGTTTATCTTTGTCTAAATTTCGTAGGATTTTATTTGAATTACTTTAGTACTTGCTTTGTTCTTTTCAGTGTCTTGAAAATAAATTTGCCATGTTGCTTTTTGCGCGCATGATAATATGTACAGTGGTATATTATATAGCAGTACACATTTTGATTTTACTGAATGTTAACATATTCTTTTCTTTATTATTACAGTATTACCATATCATAATAATTATTCTATTATATCATTCTATTGATGAATTTATTTATTCACATTTTGTCAGTCAGTTTTGAATTTCTCTTGTTTTTTCATAATCAATATTGTCTTGTAAATTCTACTGTGTGAAGGAATTCTACCTGTTGCCTCCAATAATAAGATTATTTATTTATTTAAAAGTATGTAAATTGAGTTACAATCAACATTGTAACATAATACATTATTTAAGTTTAGGTATATCTTGTATTGTTCACTATATTCCCAAAAATACACGCTGCCAGTGGAATAAGACGAATTTTTATTTGTCTACGTCGCTGTGAGAACTCACTTTAATCATTCGGAGCATGAACTAAGCCAGCTAAAGCAAGCACAAAAATAAAATTAGTAAAAAATAGATAAATCAAGAATCAATCAGTAAAGGTAAAACAAAAAAATAATTTATATCAAAACATTAAAGGCTATAACATAAAGACAGTGGCTTGTGTATATGATGGTCAGTGGTGGATAGAAGTTGACATGGTTGATAACGGAAACCAAGAGGAACATGCAATATTTTATCACTCTCCCGGATCTAGAACATCATTCAAAAGAAATGAAAAAGATCAAGTTTGGATGCCAACTAATAAGGTACTAAGGAAGCTGTCTCTTCTGGAGTTCACTACTGTGACAGGGCGAAAATTCAATTTGACATTTAAAGTATATGAGACAATCTCTCTTAAATTCAATGAGCTACCATGAAGACCATAAACCATGAAAAGTAAATACTAATTCTTCATTTCATCAGTTCTACGAAGCATATAAATTTGTTAGTATGCAACTTGTGTATTTTGAGCCTCTAAAGTAGAGTAGCCTAATTGCAAATAAAATTTTTACTAAAATTCATGTTTTTTAACTGACTTCTAGTTGAATCTCAAACTTGAATTTTTTACTGTAGTTTACTACTATGAAGATCTTCAAACTGTGAAATTTTCAGATTTTTATCTTGTCCCTAACCAAAATATTGCAGGTCAAAAAATTGAAAGTTTTAAAAAAATCAACTTTTTGAAAGCCTTTTTAATCTAACCTTCAACATGTTCAATTCCTCCTCCTCTTCTTCGAGTTTGTACTGTTCAGCGTAATGATCTCCCATCCTTTCGGTAGCGAAGATAGTTGCCGGTTCCTGGTCATCATCTTCCTCAGTAGGATTTATGAAGCCTTCTGTTTGGCCGCCGGGAATCTGGACTCGGCCACGAGGCATTGATTGCAAAAGGTTAGCAAACGACATTCTGCAAACAATAGGATCGAGTTTAGTCCATAGTAGAAAAAAGAAAATTCAACTGTGAAAATTCAGTTTAGTACCTCTTTAGCCTCGGTCACAAATGATTTGATTTCCTAAAAACCAAGTAAATCCTACCAACGGTTAGGTCTCATGCATTTGAATTCAGAATTTATAAATCTATTTTTAAACCTTCACAAAAATTACGCTCATTTTTATCAAGCGATAATTACGGATTAAATGGGTTAGGTTAGGTTTATTCCAGTAACCGATGAGGCTCAAAAATTAGACTCAAAACTATTATTAACACTATTTTCTCGATGCATCAGTAACTATACCAACTATATCAACAGTAACTACTGTATGTTGATTCAGTTTGATGAACAAAGACGAAAAGCAAGCTCAATTATTGATGGTGAACAATCAAGTTGATAGCAAGCCATCTAGTCAGCGCCGCAAAAATTTTTTCAGCTTCATCATAAACATAAAATTTGGTGTAGACTAAGTTGAGTTTACTGGCCAACCTAGCTGGAGTCAAATTTCCGGTTGCAATCGATTCAGCATGTTATTCTGATCACAAAAACATAAAGAGCCGAATCTCATCTGCAGTTTTAAAATAAATCATGTTCAAACTATCACGAGTTTACATGTTAAAAGTTCGTTCTGGGAACCGGTAATCTTACTAACTGCCATACTGTAATAGAATAGATTTTCTCTGATGTATCGATAGTTCATTCTCCGATTTATCGATAGTACATGCTCCGAAGTATGCCTTATCGGTAATTATTGTGTCAGCACTTTTGGCTTTTCATGGAATATTTTTCTTGCTACATGCAAATACACTATTAGAACAACAATCAACAATAATTTTGAGGGGAAGGCCCTATTTCATGAGGGAATTGCAATCTCTCCCAATCCTCTTAACACTTAACACTGTGTAACATCTAATTCCCAAAAAATATCGCCACAAAATTTAAGCTTTTTTAACACCTAACCGCCTAGTGGATAGCAAATCACCTTGAAACCACCTCTTCTTAAAGTTAACAAAGCCTATGAAAAACATAATTCGCGCTTCAGGTTTATTTGTAGCTAATTTTACTGTGAATAGAACAGTTTTGAGGAGTGAAATATCCATCATAGGAAGAGGTTAATAACTTTGAATTATTTATTAAAATTAATGAGTGAGCGCCGACTAATTTTGATGGTTTTCTGATCAGAATAAAATGTGAATCGATTGCAACCGGAAATTTGTCTCTAGCGAGGAGGGCCAGTAAACCCGACTTTAGCCCGAAATGGCGTGGCTTTATCAGAATAACAATTTATCAGAACAGAATAGATATTACCAGAAAATTTTTGCAAAGTGAACTTCAAACCCAAGATTAATCAAAGGTGAATGGATATCTAAACAACATTCTCACTCGATATTGATTGTAGTAAAGAATTATAAGACCTTTTGTGAAATAAGGCTTTTATTAGCTAAACAATCTTAGTAGTAACACTACGATTAAATTTACAATGAGATTCTGTTGTCAAACATTGAAATTAGTTTGTGGATTGCAAACCCTATTCAAAAATTTAATCCTCGACTTAATTCCTCTTCAACGACAATTATTCGACAAATTAAACCACTTTCCAGCAAAATAATATTCAAATCTCAACATGTTGATCAAAAAATAATTGCAGGTTCAAGTTACATAGTCTAGCCTACATTTGTTTTATTATTGTTAGCCTAGCATGATTATTCTAGATTCTAGATTACTAACTGGCTTGAGCAAAACTTTCAAAGAAAGTTTAGTTTGAAAAGTATTCACACAATCCTTACCTGGATTCAAAAATAATTCCAAGCCTAAAATCTAAGACCCGTCTGAAACGGCATATTTTTTATTAGAAAATTGATAATCGCAAAGGCTACAATTCAAAATAGAACTAGATTTACTACAAGATTCAAGTGAAATTCCATAGTCAGTGGAAATAAAATCAACACTTCAGAAGTTAAAAAATTAACACTCGGTTGTAAAATATTTCACGACACTCTGAAAGAAAGCCAGATAGGTTATGCGTTGCGTTCGCACTCGCAGTGTTCGATCTCATCATCTGGTTCTTCCTTCGTAGCCATCGTTGAACAAAGCCAAAGTATGACGTCACCACTAGGCGTCGTGCAAAATCAATCCTGAACTCAGATCACATTGAACTCAGTTTCCCGTGATCAGATTTATAAATATATAGATTTTGATGAAATAAATGAAAATAATAGGAGAGTATGTCGATGTGTTACATTGTTGGCAGAAAAGAAGCTAATTTTGTGGATTTAGTTCTGAAAAAACAGAAATGATCTAGCTTTAAATTTGGCATACAGCTTCCAAAAATATTAATAATTTACACCTCAAAGCCAAAACTTCATTTTTTTAGATTTTACACAATTGATGCTCAAATATCACTTAATTTGCGTAGGTTATCAGCCTACTTCTCTTAGCATCTTTCATAATGAAATGAGTTTTTAGCCTTTAAATTTTACTATGTATTTGAATCGGACATTTCTCACTGTCCTGTTGGCGCGATCCGTAGCAATACTGCTTATTCGCTGTGTGCACGTAGGTGGTGGGGATATACAAGTTGACCTCAGCGCTCACGGCGGATTTTTTATGCAAAGAAACTGGGCAATCAACATGTGAAAGGAGCATTTAAAATCTCATTGAAAAATCACATTTACTATTAATAATTTTTCTTTGTGTACCTAAAGGAAAAACATACTATGGTTGGATCCTATTTCATCAAGGTACAATAACTTAGCTTAAAATGAAAAACTATTTTATTAGCTAACAAAATTAGTATTAGCTCGAGCATATTTTAGAGCTCAAATACGTATGAAAATACGTTTATTGGCTTCAAATTCCAAATCCTCCCCACCCCCGGACACCATTATTTTAGGGGGGGATATTCCATATCCGGTGGTCATCACCACAACCCCCTCCCTCCCCCACCAGAAATTAAATCCTGGGACCGCCACTGGATCCAAATAATATAAATTTATGTACAAGAGCTTACTATATATTAAGCTAAATTATCTTTATTATTCTTATTAGCAATTATCAAAGCCTGGGACCGAGTTATTGTTCAGATGTATATTATGTTATTGATCAGATTCATTGTCTAGGGCTAGGCTACAACTGCTAAAGATGATAATTAATCAGAGTTCGAGGTACAATCAGTCAAGAGTAATCCAAAGTACAAAACGTCATAATTCTTTATTTATTCGAAATTACATAAATTCAATGAGAATTGACAAAATGTAATCAAAAATTATTCACAATATTTATTATTTTCTGTGTAACAGTAAGTTACCTTTAGTGAAGGTATTTATTTAATCAAAATATTTACAGAATAAAATAACGATACCTATGCGCTGAGTTGCAGAATAATATTTGGAACATCATTCAGCTACTTTACAAGATCATAAAATAATAATTATCATTAACATAGGTACTGCTTCACAAACACAATATTATCATTCCTTTGGTGTCAAAATTTCAAATAAGTATAATATAAAATTTACTAGTTGACAATCAATGCTTTGTTTATTGAAATTAATAGTCAATCGCTTATACATAAATCTTTCAAAGATACCAAAAGTACGAAAGCTTTACCATTTAATTTTTTTTCGAATAATAATAGGAGTAGAAGTTGAGTAATAATGTCTATCATGTCTATCAGAACTTTCATGATGTCTATGAAAAAAAAAACTATTTTATGCACCTTTAGATAATGAAAAAACAGTAGTTTCAAAACTTAATAAATTCAATCTACACAACTCTGGAATATTGTCAAGATTTTTGACATAATAATAACAATAATTATTTATTGTGAGGTACCTATTTTAGTCGCTCAATTTCACAAATCAGATTACTCCTTCAATCTTGAATCAACTTCTAAAATATTTTAATTATCATTGTTCAGTATGAGGTAAGAAAGCATGAACTTTATAACAAGGTGAATTTAAAATCCTTCAGTTCTTAGTTCCAGAATAATAATCCAGATGAATTTGCTTCAGAAATATCAGCTACGGTAATAAATGAGTTGAGAACTATTCGAAGAATACATAATATTCACACAACTTCTCGAAACATGCAACAAAATATTTATTAATACATTTCTACGTATTTGACAGCACATGTAAATCTTTATTAGGAATAAAAAGTGTTGATTATTTGAAAGTTTTGTGATATAAAAAATAATTTAAACAAGCAATCTTGCTGTTTAAGACAATGGTGGAGAAAAATGATTTTTTATAAAGCTTCAGTACATTTGTTTATGATTGGTGACTCAATGTACATTGATCTTCGATATTCATTCAAAAGGACACAAAATCATTTTTGCATGATGAAAACGAGATAACCTGGTTATAGGAATTTTGGTCAGGAATAGTGTCATGTGGATTGCGATGGATCATCAGTTCATCATTTCAAAGCTAATTCTAAATAAATAATAGGGATATTAGTTAGGTACTACTGTATTTTTATAAGTAACTTGTATTTTTCCATTAACCAACTCCGTGATTTAGAATTGGAACCTGTTTAATAAAAATTTAGAAGTTCTGTAGAACGGGAAAAAGTGACACAAAATACACATGAATAGCACGGCGTACACGAAATACAGAGCGTCATGTAAGGGGTTTTAAATTCTAGTGTGTTCCCGCTTTTTCATGCATTACAGAACTACTAAATTTATATGAAACAGAACACAGCATTCAAAGACGATGATGAATAATATTATTATATCCTACGGAATCCACATTTTTATTCTCATCTACATAGTACAACACGTATATAGTATACACTATACCTGTATCAAACATAAAATTATATTTCCATAAAAGGCTACATTAAACAAAATTAAAACTTAATATTTCAAATTGGATCTCATACTGCTATCTATCAATAAATTGAAGCCAAAAATAACATTTTTGAACGCAATTATAAATTAAAAAAAAAGAGTTATCGTTATTATGATCGTTCAAATAAGATGAGATCAATAGCGAGAAGGGACAAAAATGTCCATTCGAAAATTAAAGAGAGCTTGATAAGAAAATCGATTGATTATGAGGAATTGTTAGATGACATGTTTGTAAAAAAATTATAAATTACGGCAAATTGTGCAAGCAAGATTTCGAAATATAAAGAGATAATGTTGGAGATTAAAAGCTATTCATGCCAAATAAAGATATGGAAAAGGAAAATGAGGGTTGGAAGTTCTAAGAAGTTATTTAATTGAAAAAAATCAAATAGAATACGATCCATCTAGTTTCTTGATTTGGAGAACTAGAAAGATGGTATTCAACCTTCCGAAGATGATAATATTATGATCACATAACTATGTTACAATCTATCTAATTTTCAAAGGAAAAATAGATGGGTTGCTGAATTCGAGATTTATAATAATTTTATTTACAACAGGATTCATTGGGGAAAAATTCAGTAGCTAAAGTTAAGTATTGATTCTTAGATTGTTGTCTGAGGACGAGGAAGACAGGTTAAATATTCAATATTACGAGATACTGGGAGCAAATTTGAAAATCAACTTTCAATTTGTACCACCTTTGATTCTATTTTCTATCTTCCATATCTTCATTTTATATAATTTACCCATCCATTTCAGATAATTAATTGTATAGGTGGATGAGATTAATACAGATACTCCATTATACCGTACAAAGAAAAAATGTGTACAGTATGATGATGAAATAAACAATTAAATTTTCTGATGTTTAGACAGATTGTTTCTTCTGTTAAAGCAATTTCAATCACAGAAATGAGAGTCGATAGGACAACTTCACTATTACTGATTAATATTTAAATCAACGACAATATTGCTACTACTAGTAGTTTTAGTTTCTGAATCTGGTTTCCTTTGAACTTGATTGGGAGAATAGCATGCTATACTTATAAACTGTATAGATTTCTTGGATATTTCCTGAAATTATCTACAGAAACGAAATTATTGTACTACACTAAACATACATAACAAAGAATCTCGTCATTATTATATAAAATGTTTTAAACAACGCTCTGATAGTTTACAAAACATCTATGGGCCAAAAAGTAGAAACAGATAACACGTCTAATTACAATCATAAAAAAGCTAATATATAAATTCCAGTACTTAAATATAATATAAAATCACAAAATATATTTTATTAGTTCCAAGTTCAATAAGTCTCTCAAAACGTTTCTCAAGTTATATCTATATTTATATATTTTCAATGTTATTTACATCATTTATATATTTACAAATACAACACAAAGGCACTTGATTGACAGGTGAAGTCATCGTTACTGTTCTTTTCTCCATTCGTTTCTTTATTTTAAGATCAACTTTTGAAAGATTTTGTCTGATAGGATGAGGAGTTTATCGAGCGAGTTGACTACATTAATTTGTTCTACATAAGTAAGATTCTAAGTAGTGAGTCGATAACAAAGATAACAAACTGAGCAGGGACGCGTGGCACCTCCAAGCCAACTCAAAAGGAAGACACAGAAGGTTTGGATCACAGCGTCACAGATAATAAGTGGAGGAAATCGGCTCCTCCGCGAGACATTTTTTGATTATCAACCATTAACGATGGTAGCAACACCTTCCAGCACCACAGCGTTTAATCGTCATCCTTCTTGTCCGGCTTAAGGTCAACTATCGAGTGCAACTCTTCTGGACTGCACCTGCGCAAAATAAACAACTGATAACTCATGCCAAATTAATTTACGTAATACACTAATTCACACAGCTCCATTATCAAACTCATAAAACTACAAAAAATATAATTATATAGAACAAATCATATTCAGTGAATTATTTCCAATAGAGATAATTGTTGAATAATAAAGCAATTTTTATCAAGATCATAGAAGTATTGAATCAATGATACTGATAAAGATCAATAATATTTCAAGTAGAAGGTGTACATAAATCTCAGGTAAATCTGAATATTTTGAATCTAATGCAATAAATTAAAGATCGTGGGGGACATTGACAGCATATATAATCGAAACATACTGTTACCAATGGCAGTATCATTAATTCAGCAAACTATGAATCACTAAATTATCTGTAGATATTTGGTTGATGTTGTGGAACTCCATGATGAAATAAAACACTAGAGGATATTGTCAATTCCACTGTTTATACAGTTTAATTGTCAATTCCACTGTTTAAACAGTGGAATTGACAATATCCTCTAGTGTTTTATTTCACTAAATTATCTAGAGTTGATGAAAAGGAGAGTAAGTAATTCATATTAGATCTCACAAAACTCGTGTAAATGTCTCATTCCCCTTTTTAGAAGCTGAGATACAAAGTCTTCACGATAAAAGGTGAATTAAGTTGTTTTTCAACTTGAAATACTTTTTGAGTACATTGAGTGTAGCAATGTAGGCCTACTCGACTGAGGATGAAACACAATATTCTCGAATGAGGATATTACTGAACACTACGACTATTTTGTATCTTTAGTGTTTGTAGAAAAATATAGACTTTTTACCAATGAGGTTTACAAGTGAACTCAATATGTTCGATATTTTGTTTACTATTGGCACAGACAACTATATAGTTAGTCAACTACTGTATAGTTAATCTATGCTATTGGTGAGAATAATTCCTCGGGTAAAAATAATAGTAAGCAACATCCAGGGGATTAAAATAAAAGTCATGGACAGGATTGAAGTTTTAAAAATTTAATTCATTTGCCATGGAGAAAATTATCCGACAATTATGTATATATATATTACTTTTACAACTGTTATTTTTAACATAAAGGCAATTGTTGATTTGCTCATTAGATGATTTTGTTTCTGTTCCTTATGATATCTGGATTCTGGATCGAATTCTTCCAATAACTAGATCAATTAGTTAAAGTTCACTATAATTTCTGGATCAAATTGATAAAGAAGGTGAAACATACCCAAGAAGAGCTTGTAGATCACAGACGAATCGGTAAACATATCTCTTGCCGGCGGTTTTATGGATTATGTTCTTATCGTAGTAGTAACGTAGTCCACGACTGAGTTTCTCGTAGTTCATTTTTGGTTTGTTCTTCCTGATTCCCCAGCGCCGGGCCACTTCGTCGGGATCAGTCAGCTTGAACTCCCAGCCGTCGCCCGTCCACGAAATGAAACTCTGACATGTCTTGTCAGTTAACAGCTCCAGCAGGAATTGCCACAGCTGGATGGGTCCAGAGCCTGTGAAACAGGGGCCTGTTCCTGAAAAACAAACAAATAATATTCATTTATAACTAATTGAATTATGACAATTTTTTCTCAATACAGTACAGAAATTATTTTATTACCGAAACCTTTATTACATCTATGTCATAACATTGACCAATTTAATATCAATCAACTATAATATTTGGTATTTAATATCAACTATAGGCCTACTATTCAATATAGCTTTTTATTTGATTTATTTATACATGTTATGGATTGTACATAATACAATAACACATACGTAACATACTATTGAAATAGTCATTCTATTATTACGATATTAAAAACGTTCTTATCACAGAAAGAATCACAGTTAAAATCATGTGCGGTATTCAAAAGTTCTCCAATATATTAATTTATCAATGAGAATAGTCTATTATTTCCCTTCTTTTGTTATTGAATTCCTTCAAGTATAATTATTATACAACTGTCCCAAAGACTGGTATCAAAACAAAGTTATCTTATACTCTACAATACATACAATGTATTTTTTTCTCGTTTTCAACTATGCTAGGTGCCTAATATTGCTACGACTCAACGATGTGGTGTTCGGCTCCGACACAGCAATATAGGAATAGGTACAATCATTTCCCCAACTGCTACTTCACTTTAGTAATAGAGTGCGATATTCAAAAATCCGCAACTGAATTCAGCGGTTTTCTCAAACCACTGTTTGATTAAATTTTTTTACTAAAGAGCTTTTCATCCTTCAAGACCCCTGAGCATAGGGACAGTCCACTACCACTTTTTAAGCTTGCAAATCAATTTTTAAGCCTGCAGGGTGGCCAATACTAACGCACAATATCAGATGATAGTGATAGATGTGCGAGAAAAAATTATTTTCATCTCTTCTAGAATCAGATTCATTTAATTTGGCGCTTGGTATTAGATAAATAGAGAGATATTATTTCTTTGCCATCGTGCCCTACGGTCATCAGCAATGTCAATTGATAATCTCTATCTATCTATCTAATGCCATGCGACAAATTAGATGAATCTGATTATACTGAATCATCCGAATACACAGTCTTGTCTTGATAGCAGAATGAAATGTCGGTCCAATACGCATGCGTACCCATTAAACAGCACACAATAAAAATATGAAAACATTGCCGGGCATTCTGATTGGATTACGCTCCAAGCTGGCCAGGGGTCTTCAGGGATAAAAAGCGCTAAATTATTCATTTTCCATTTCAATTCTATTTATTTATATGAAATTTGCTGAAAATAATAACAGTACATGTAACGACAGTATATTATTTCGATGACTAACCTGAGTATCCAGGCAGCATAGCGGGTTGCAAGAGGGGTTTGGTGTCGGGGCCATTGGGTCCTCCGGCCGAGTGATATCCATGCGGGGGCAGTGGCTCGCGGCCCGAGTGCAGGAAGGCGGGGTGCGTCATGTGAGGGGGACCGCCCCCAGATCCGCCGCCTCCGCCCACCGAAAGGTCGCTGCCGCCCCCCCAGCCGTCACCGGCACTGTTTGGCACCGTCTGGAACGTGTCGTAAGGCGAGCTGTACGTCTCTGAGAACACTTCATGGTGGTGGGGATATCGTCCTGGAACATTTGCAATGTTTTCTTCATTACACTTTACAATACAAACAGATTCATTGATTATAGGGATATTCATTAGCTCTGTATGTGAATACCATGAACAATGATGAAAACTAATAGAACTTACATATTTTTTTATAATGAAATTTGATTGCAATCTAGCACTTGGCTAATGAACAGTTCAATTCTAACTTAAATTAATAGGAGATTTCAAACTAAAAGAGATTTAAAAAAACAATAATTATCTCGTTTTCAACTCTAATTGAGCAATGCTCTTACATACTCGAATTGAAAACAATAAGAAATAGATTTATTTAAAGAGTTCATCTATTTACATTGTTATTTTTCTTTTCATTTTCAATGTTGCTGATCTCCTTCACAATTGCTCATACCTTCACAATTGTCATTCTTATAACTGAGGTTACATTAGCTTTGTATTCCAAGAGCATAAAAGCCAAGGTTAGTAGAGACCTACATACCTTGTAGCTCTACATACCTTGCATAAAAGCTACCAACCTGTTTGAAACTAAAACACTTTACAATGCGAATAGGGTTTTCAATTTAGATACTCATTAGCTTTGTATTCTATTAAAATTAAAAGTACTATATTAAAACTCGTGGAGCATTGATCTCTATTCAGATACTGTATGTCTACATACATTTCTTGTAATCTATTATTAACTATTCATCTTATCTAAATCTATTGGACCTACAGGATTTTCAACAGAAAAAATACGTTTTCTAAACAATGGTGTGATGTATTCAACTAATTGTAATTGATGCTTTTAAGTCTAGGTCTGGCTGGTAGTAACTGAAAAATCAAGCATGGTTTTCATTTGTTCACTCTAGACTAAATTTAATTACAGTAGGCTACTCAGTTGTTGTATTGCAAGACCAAGATGAATTGAAATCTGGAATACTATGGGTTTGCAAAAACCAAATCACTCCATACCGTAAGGAATGTTCATTTCTATTGTGCCAACCAATAATATGCAAATACAGTATTTTCTTCTACCGAAAGTTTCCCACCAATTGTTTTCAAGTGTTTTTCCATATTTCAAATTTCTATAAATACTGCTTAATGGTGGATATGACCGAAGTTTAATGGTAAGGTGTTCGGGCTACGGAGGAGCACATTTTTGTGCAAAAGAAAAGATATCACACGGCAAGATGGCGTTCATGTAATGTAATGTAGCTTCTATGACTGGATGGATGGATGTGCAGCGAACCGAGAAATAATGGAGTGGCATGAAGGCAGTGAATAGAACAAAGAGTTTCCCACGTTGCTGACCCCACAGCCAAAACAGAGACAGAGAAAGTGGACTAGAAAAGGTGGGCAACACTGAGAGAGTCCAGCAACATTGAAAAACGATCATGCAGCTCCAGAAATAATGTCTGGCTTAGTTGCTTGCTGACAACAAACAAGAAAATCATTTCCAGAATTTTGCACTTGGGTTTTCTTGAGTTCCTTCATTATATACCTCCATTTAAAAAGAAAGACAACAAATGTAAAGAAATGTGGGGTGGATAAGGCAAGTACTGTAGTGATAGCAAGGTTACGGTTGATGAACTCCATAAAAATAACATATTCATAACAGCTAGTCTGGCATAGATAAGCTATAAACAGCTTGAATATCAGATTAATGCTTATTTTTGAACAACACTTATACCATTTTCCTTGCAAGAATAGGCTACTGAGAAGAATTGTACAATGCTTTGTTCAATAACAATCTGAATCAAGTGTAATTCTTTTTTGTTGGAATATTTATTTTCTAAAATTCGATATGGAGGTAATAATATCCATTGAACTTCAAATTTATTAAAAGTACTTCGAGAAGAGGACTCTTATGCTTCACGCACTATGTGAACTTTAATAGCGAATGAAGACAAATAATGATCATCTATTTTTTTCCAGGTACACAAAACGGTTGAAACCATTCCTCAGAAGTCTGCCTTCTCTTTATATCAAAATTTCAAATTTATCATAAGGAACCAGGGAATCATTAATCACCACTAGTCATGTGGATCAACATTTTCATTCTTTGGATAAGCAACAACTTTTCAAATACAATTTCAGGTTTGTATATTCGGATGCAGTAAATTGGTAGTAAGCTTAGCAATGTCCTATTTGCTGTGTACATGGAATTTTAGTAACACTTTAGCCTTGCCTTAGCAGACTGTTCCATTGCAGGGTTTGTTGCCGAAAAACTGTGGTGATGTAGGGTTTGTCGTCGACAAACTATGACAATGTAGGTTTTGTCGTCGACAGACTGTGGCAATGAAAGGTTTGTCGTCGACAGACTTTGACAATATAGGGTTTGCCATCCTATAATTAATTGTTGTGTGTTTGCCATCGACGGACTGTGACAATGTAGAGTTTAAATATACTATTTGAATTTTTTGAATCACATTTTAGTTTTTTGACAGTTTGATTTATGATTGCAGTTTGATGATTGAGCTCACCTGTCCTAGGATAACTTTTTGAGTACTGGACCGGCGCAGGATACTTTATATCTAACATTTGATGGGTGGGAGGCGGTAATGTGGAGTAGAATTCAGGTGAGCTTTCTAAGTAGCCGGAGGGGTGGTGGTTGCTGTCCAGCGAGTGATACTCAGAGTCAGTCTCATAGGGGTTGTTGCTTTGTGTGCTGATGTAGCTGTTCTCCTCGCCCGGAGTGCCGCTCCCGTTAGCACCGCCTCCGCCACCTCCTCCGCCCCCGCTACCGCCTCCGTCACCGCCACCCAACGACGATTCTCCTAATTGTTGTGTGTAGCCACCTGGAATTACATGGAATTTGTTAGGTAAATCGTCATGAACAGAAATTATTGTTAATTTTTTTTCAATTCTTACATCATATTATCAATCAGGAACAATATGACTTTTATTGATGGGAAAATTTCAACGGAAAGATCTTTTTACCTAGAGAAACCTAAGGTTCTACCTTTGAGGAATGTTTTGAGGCCTTTACCCCAAAAATGCAGAAGGCTATGAGGCCCAAAAGGGTATATTTAAAACAAATACAAATATAATTCTTTCGAAATACGAATGACTACTGCAAAAAATCACCAGAAAACTTATGACATGGCTATAGGGCAACATCTATTTCATCCCTTTCCGCTCTGTTGCTCATTATATATTTATCATATTTATCATGCCTCAAGGTCTCCCAACCTATGAAAGCCATGAGGATTTTATTATAAGGCTATTCCATCATTAAAAAGTCAAGAGATAATATGTAATTCAAGGAAAAAATATGTGAAATATCGAGAAGCTTTTTAACGTGTATAGTATTTGGAAAATATGTCTTTTTAATAATGGTGACAGAGCGAACATTTGAGTGCTTCTTCATCCCAATTTTTCAAACTTATTAAAGCCTCTTTTTCCTCAGTCCCTACGTCCACACTTGGTCGATTTTTGTGTGCTGCACAGTATGCGGCCAAAGCTCAAGCATTTATGCAGCATGCTCGAGTCTTGAATAGCACACAAAATCTACCACGTGTGGACATATGGAATAAATTATTTATCGTAATGCTAAATGCGATTAGATAAATCTCTCATCTTTTATGAGAACTCAGAAAAGCTGGAAGAGTTGAATGAATATATCCAATTATCATTTCATTGGGTAGTTTGATTTCCTGTATGAATTGAACCGACATGCTAACTCACTTTCTTTTATATGGTGGTATATTGAGGAATGATTCCTTAAAGGTAGGAAAGGTGGTCCGGGGGGAAGACCGGATGAAGGTGGTGGAGAAGCCTCTTCCCTACTATCACACACAGGACTCCTTAGCTGGCTGTAGCCACCTGTAACAAACAAAATAAAGCCAAAATTATAATCAATTTGAAATTTGAAATATGTTAGAGATAAAAAGCACTTCTATCAATATATATTTCGAAAATAAAATGAACGGTACTCATTCAACAGAAATTCATAGGCATTTCCAGTTTTCAAGTTAACGATAATTTAGTTTTTCCTCAAATTATTAGATAATTTATAGTAATTTTGCTTATAGTAATATTCATTCATGTTGGCGGATGGCGAATAACTATCATTAGATAGATGGATAGAGAGATATTATTTCTTTGCCATCAGACTCTACGGTCATCAACAACGTCAAGAAAACATAAAATATTTTCCCAAAACATGTTCTGTTTGTGTTTATGTTTTGCAAAAACATTGATGTTTTCTTGCCATTGCTGATGACCGTAGAGTCGGACGGCAAAAAAATAATATCTCTGTATCTAATGCCATCTGCCAACTTAAATGAATATTACTGTACAGAGTCAGTTTAGTTTCTTCAGTTTAAGATCTTCATTCTTCGTTTAGTAAATATAGTTTTCGAGTTCCTAGAATCTATCCTCGATAAGATTACAATTTGCTCAATCAAGTTTCTAACGAATTTCCATTCAAGATTCAAGTCCAAACTAACAAGTTCAGCAAAAGATTCATCTCAATGCAAGTGAATGTCAAAATAATTCAAGAGATTGTGAATCCGTGTATGCCTAAGCTATGAAGAGTATAATAAAGTAATAATCAATGCAGTTGAAATCATGGTTCTCAATCCTTTCAATGGAATCTAAATTCAATCTCTAAGAAAATAACTTAATTATCAACTTTCTGGTTTGCAATTTACTGAAACAGCTACTGGAATCAGTTGAAGCTCTATTATCATGGTCCTCTATCCTTTCATTGCAATCCAATCAATCTTTGCTAAAATGAAATTCCTTACTTTTCAAAAAGCTTATCAACTTGCTGGTTTGAATATTCCGATGCAGCTAGAGGACCGTTTTTCGATGAGTTGAATCTCAAGAAAATATAATCGGATTTAAATGAGATTCAATTTGCCAATTCCCTATTAAAATAAAGCATTGAACTCTCAATGTGCATCACAATGTAACACTTTCGGTTTCGCTAGACCAGGAAAGAGGCCTCTAGCCGCAACACATACACTGCACAGTACAGGATATCCGGTGAGATAACATTATTTCTTCACATTCACATGAGCACACTCACCAAAAACCGCAGAATGGTACAGTGCTCACAGATAACCAGGCTAGCTTTGATTTCACTCGTTAAATTGAGCTCACCTTGAGTGTTTTGCTAAGGACCCCGCCTCATTCGATATTAACCTAGTTAACAGTTTCATCACACATGCTCATCGAGTTCATTGCTCTATTGCACTAACCTTCAGTCGAGAAGGATCTAATTAATAATTGGTCATCATGTATTCAGAATCTTCAATTGGTTGCAAGATGTAAAGAAACCATTACGTGAATTAGAGGGAAATTTACACTTAGAAACATGTCTCTCCAAAGGAAGAATGTCACTTTTCGAGCATTGATGAAGGGTACTAAGCTTACGAAAGACGAAAAATTCAGAAATACAGTATACATTTTCATTCCTACGACAAATTTGTGAAATCTGTTTCGAGGAATCAATAATTGTGTCGAGGAAACTGAGTTCCGAAAACATTTGAATTTGATAGCATGATAGAATGTTTATTTCAATACAATCCTACAACTTGAAAGCGTAGGGAACATCTACAAGTTATATTACTGACGTCTTTCGTGGAAAATGAAAATGAGTAGCAGTTTTTCTTCAGGCTTCTCCAAGAACAATATTATTATCATCTCATTATAATTCTGATGAAATAAATTCAAAAGTATAGTCATACGTTAGAGAACGGTCGAGTGAGAATTACTGTGATACTGTGATTTGTTTTGAGACCTGATCCACAAGGTTTAGAGGAATAAATCGATTGGTTTAGAGGAATAATAACAATTACAATTTTTGTGGTGAAGATGAGTGATTGATGAAAGGGAAGAAGTAGTGGTGAGGACACAGAATATTGAAGTTGATTGAAGAAATCTCCTTCCAGAGCGAATACAACAGCCACTATCTAGCAAGGCGCACGTCCAGAAATTTGGCCAAATAGAAAGACAACCACCCACCCAACCCTTGGCAGGCGTTCCCTCTATTTTCCAACATGCGCACTCAAGAATTATTCCGTGCATTCACGCATCAGCAAAGACACGAACCTTCATCGAGAGAAAGTCACCACCAGGGACAAGTAAACTGAATTAACACCACTATCTACAATTTAATAACAAACCTTGAATTAATTACTTCTAGATTGTAATAAACTATCATAATTTGGGAGTCAGTTGATTCAGGCTAACAGAACACTAATGAAGAGATACCTTGAAAATCAATTTGGATTATTCGTTGCAACAGATTTGGATGCCCAATTAAGCCAATAAAACTTTGTAATGGTTATTATTATCAGTGATTAAATTTTGGATAGAATGAAATAGCTCAAGGATTACACCCAGTTATGGATATTTAAACACAGGATACATTAGATTTATGATAAAATTCATGGAGTATGGAAGATAATATTGATAACAGCTTTCAACAAGGCCTCTATTTGAATTGGAACAGGCTATATAAACTTGAGAAAAAATGGAAAATCTAAGAACTGTACTTCTACGTCAAGGGCGAAAAAATTTAGTTATTATACATTGTAGAATTTCATTATTCACTGGAACACAATGATAGTTTTATAATTTAGCCCAAGCCTGGGAGTTTTTTTAGGATACAGCACAGAAAATGAAGATAGTACTTTGACATTTAATTGCTATTACTTTGGCGTGAATTGTTATTCAAAGGATGAAATACTTTCTTCCTTCTCTGTGGATACAGTAAGTATTTTTCTTAAAAATTGGAATTCCTATTTCAATGATTTGCTTTTTAATCTTTCATTCGAAGCGAGTTCATCATACATGTATTACACTTATTTATATTAGATACTTGGACTATTTCAATTCGCATTTCAGAGTTCGAAGAATCATTCAAATGATCAAGGTTCATTTCTCATTTATGCCTATTCTCATAAATACAAATCCCTTCAAGATACTTTGTTCCCTTTACCAGAGGTCACCCACCTTACACTTTCAAATTATATTTATAACAACACTAAATTTCATTACATCATGTCATGAAATATCACAAATATATGATTTAGTACGGAGATGGAGCCTCTCTATTTTGCGCAACCTTGAACCTGCAGGTAACCTTGAATCAGAACACGTCAAACGTTGGAGAGTGTGTAACTATAGATTATGAGTTTTGATAAACTGGTAAGTTATACTAATTATGAAATGGGCTACACCAATGACAGTTGAGGGGATTGCGTTGTTTAGTAGGGAGCCGCTTTGGCAGAGCACACTGCTAATTACTGTGATGACGAGTACCTCACTATGGAATTACCGCGAAGTGCCTTCTAGGAGTCAAGTCACTTGCAAGGAATGTGGCGAAGCCTACAATGCTGTAAAAAGTACTGCCGATCGTTCAAGCGTGACATGATTGGAGTGAGAGGGAGATATTTTGGAAAAGCAAAAAGAATTAATAACATACTCAGGGCGAGAGAGGCAAATAATTTGTACATGATATTAGAACTATTTTTAATTGAATAACCGAAACGAACTACGTCCAAGAAATATTGTTCATACTTGTGAAAAAACAAATATTTGTTATAAACGACTTTTTTCATAACTTTCATTAAAAAATGTTTGAAACTAGACTGAGCGACTTCAATGAATAAAGCTTTGATATAATATTATATAAGGTAGCGATTAACTTCATTTTGGATCTATAATCTCCTTACTTATAAAGCTTCAAAGAATTAGACGATGAGATGTTACATTATATCGTTAAATTTGAGTTGAGCGACTTCAATGAATAAAGCTTTGATATAATATTAGCCTATATAAGGTAGCGATTAACTTCATGGTGGTAATCGGGTGACCACTTCAGGCCTTTTCCGCTGAATGTAATTCATTCATGAGAATCAAAATTGCTTCCCGGAGGTTCGGAACCCACCTAAAGCTGTAGGTCCACTCGTCTCTCATAATCATCCTTACCATTACCCACGCACAAGCTTATGTGGGCATCATTACAGAAAAAAATATTCAAGAATTTCAAGACTGGAGCAAACCAGGGTATTTCAGTTTGAATCTTTCCAAGCACAAGACGTTGTGGTTTTTCGAAGTACGTATTCTATTTGCAGGACCAATACTTCTCTCATGAGCTTACTCCTCAAGAAGCAAAAACTGGATCACCTGCCTTTTGTGGTGAGAAGTTTTCAATTAAGAATTAGACGATGAGATGTTACATTATATCGTTAAATTTACGTTCTCTGATATGAGAGGAATAATGTGGTTCTGAGAAAAAATCGTAAGATTCCAATTTTAATTGAGCTCTTCGAACTTTTCGAAAAGGGCAAGAAGAAATAAAACGTGTTGATGGAACTAGATAGAAAGAAAAGCGACCAGCTGTGATTATTTCTCAGCGAGTTGAAAAGTAGTCGTCCATGAAGAGTGTTTTTAATACGATTTCAGTCGCTGTACATCTCCCAAGTTTGAGCTCGGCAGCTCGCGCGACTGGACTAGTTTTGGCGCAGCGTGGGAAATCTGGTTTGTGATTGGCCGAGCCAGACTCCGCCTCGACAACCCTCTCCAGGTGCGCCAACCCAATAACGCCGAAAGTCCGCTCACCGGACCAGGCTTACCATTACTCTCACAAAAACTTGAATACTTTTGTCAAGTCAGAGCTCCTCTTGCATCAGCATAACCGGTCGGTGAAACGTGCATAAAAAATGTCACCAAATCTGTTATCTTCGTCTTGCTCTGGATTAGTCACCACGTTTTGTGTCATTCACCAGAAAAATATTTGTAAAAAGTCTGCAAATAATTGATGGGGAAAGGAAATGACACTTCCTGATCAGTTTTCAATTTTATATTGTTGGCTGAGTCCAATTTATTGGCTGGAAGTAATCAATCTTTATCTTGATGGGTCATTTAAAAAAACAACGTATGAGGTAAAAGAAACACTTTTACTTTTCAAAGCAATGGCCCACGTATCTTTCGAACCATTTAAATGGAGAATTCTTGATCATTTTGTTACATTTCGTTAGAAACAGGATGAAATGATTATCTTGTGTTAGTACAGAGTTAAAACATGGTCACGGTCTGACAGGATTGAATAAAAGAAGAAATATTCAGTTTTCTGATTGATCAATTTGAAGCAGAGAACCCGAATCACTGAATAAACAAATTTTTTCAATAATCATTCGAGATTCGGCTTAGTCATAAAATACTTAAGAAGCATCAAGTTTTCAACAACGGGATTTGGCTCATGGAATATTTGAGAAGCAGCAAGAGTAGTGAGAGATTGGACAAAACTGATAATGTTTCATTACAGAGAAAGCATCAATCTATGAAGGAAATATTTGTTAAAAATGGAATGTCTGCACTTGGCGAATGATGGAATACTACTTCTTAGTTGTACGAATAATTTCACTATGTAAATACATATTTAGGCTACATTATTTGTCTATGAAGAAGACGTTTTATTTTCTCTTTCTCGTCAAATAGAGGTTAGTGGAGTATCCATGTCTTGTCAGACAAATTACAATATACAGCCTGTACCTTAGACGCATCAGGAAACTTTCAAAATACAGTAATCATAACTGAGAAATGACAGGTGGGTTAACGGTTCGATTCAGAATTCATCAAAAGCCCCAACTTCATTCTCAAGCTATTACAGACGAGTTGCTAAGCGTACAATATTTCTTGGACTTGCTACCCCAACCAAACACTCAATTTTTCAATGAACTCATTAATCTTTCTACAACGGTCGATTTTTTAACGAGTCTAGGGGAATCAAGGGGAACGCATGGATGATTTATCTGGGCGGCTTGGAAAAGGATTATTGAAATAAGTGAGCCCGTGCCAGTCTGTCCTGAACATAGCACAGCATAGCAGGACAGGACAGGTGTAAAGGAGATGCTAGAGACAGGTGTTGAGCTCACAGCTGTCTTGTTGCTGGCTGCTCTACGCTGTCTGCTGTTGCCTGCTTGCTACTGCAGCTATGCTATTGCCCAAACCACAACTCCAACGGACTACGGCCTAGTGAACTTTACAATGTTATTGTTCAATATAGGTAGAAGTGAATTTTACAATGTTATTGTTCAAAGCTTCATCAACAACATATTCAAGATCACAATAGGAAGAAACAAAGAATACTACTTTCAACTTTCAACTGATACAGAAAAAGAAGTTGAGGGATTTTTTGAAATACTTGAATTATGATTCTTGAACATAACTGTTTCTGTTGAGCGAAATGGACAAACTTAAAAATGAACGAGGAAAATCATTGGATGGGGCAAACATTACATTCTAGAAACATTTGAGAAAGTGAAACACAATAAATAGAGAAACATGCCTATACAATTAAGTAGTGGGGATATAATATTGTTGAATTTTTGGTTTTCTACCTAATTCCGATGGGAAAAATTTTGTGAATAAGAGTGAATAATTGAATAAAGTGAATAATACTTACTTTATCACACTGATAAAGCAATGAAAATGTACATAATGAACATTTTAATACAAATTTTCAGGGAGATGAAGAATTCTGTATGAATTCTACTATGAAGTGAAGTGAATTCATGGGATATGAATGAAAATCACTTGATTCAGCATCTCCTTCTACCTCAATGAAATTCACTAAAATAAATTCAACGACATATGGATAGAGTAAGTATACTGTATAGTACAGGCAGATGAGGTGTCTTTGGAATCTCTCAACCTCTTATAGTCCCTTCAACTAGAAATTTTGTGCATGTCCAGCTGGAGAGGCCTTTGAATAAAGAACAACTTTGAAATAAAAGTATGAGAATTCCTTCTATAACAAGTATTCAAAGGAGACAACGTAGCCCGCATCAAAAAACTCCATCACAATATCACGTTGCAAATTTCAAAGCTTCAATTTATTGACAACACGGTGATAAAGGAAAGAATTTTACATGTGCTATACCTATCTCACCGTAGCCAATGAGGAATATGGAATCCAAACATAGCAAGAAATTGTCTGAAATGATTTTTAAACCTGCGAAAACTCGTTTATAATTATCCGCCTAATATCAGAGCTACTGCTTCTTGTGTGGTCTACTTAGTGATGGGTTTAGGGATCATAATTATTTGAGGTGTGGTTAATGTTTAAAGTTTTGCGTGTGTGGAAGCTATTCAATATCGAAACGGTAGCTTATGGCTTGTCAGACTCGTCCTGGGACTCCTAGCGTCTTTGATTCATACACTTAATTCTTAGTAGAAACAAAAACACCATCCCTCTAATCTCTAGGTTTTTATTGTACTGTATCCATTATCACATGTATCAATCAATACATTCAGTGAGAAAAACTGGTAGCTATCTCAACATCTCATACAAGCGTAAAGACTCTGGAAATTACCCTACTGGTTTGAATAATGACATCCCTTATCTGTTTGCAAACTTCACGCATCATTTGAATTGTTTGATATCACTGAACTTCATCGAATTCTCTTGATTTGCATCAACATCAACTCTTTTGATAGCAAACTCAGATTACTAAGATATGGGTGTTTCATCTTCTATAAAAAAATTTGTTCAGCATCTAATTATTACCGATAGATTGACATTGCACTCTACAAATGTCAGTGCTATGTACGATGAATTAGAGTATAGAGTACGAATCACGACTATACAATCCAAATAAGTTGAGTTGAAGTGAAGATAATACGTAAGAAAATCATTTCTATTTTTCATCTTTTAAAAAATAGAAAAGTGTAGTAAGACTACATAAAGTCTATCAAAACAAACATTCAATTCTTATGTTGAGTTGCACCAAGCAAGATCCAGGATCAGTACAATGCAAAATGAATGGGATCAGTTGAATCAAAATACTCTACTCGATTCCAGTAATCAATGCTATTTATAGTGACATGAATAAAATGTTAATTGATTAACATATTCTTGATTGTGATAATAATAAATTAATATAATCTCAGGACATTTTGGGAGGAGAGAAAGGGCAGATATGAGTAATCTCATGATCTATAATAATAAATTAATATACTCTCAGGACATTTTTGGAGGAGAGAAAGGGCAGATATAAGTAATCTAATGATCTTACGGTACAGATTCAATTAGCTCAAGGACAAGACATCTACGAGCGATCTTCGTACTCCTAGTCGCCGTCTTTGGTGGGAGAAGTATCGGCAACCAGCGTCACACTGAGTACCGAGTGACTTCACCGTTGGAAACAACTGAAATTGCATTACTCGGAGGTAGGGGGCCTCTCGTCTCTCAACTCAGCTAGCCTAGTCATTTTCGCTGCACGCAAACTACTTTAAAAAGATAATGAGGCCAGTTGGAACCAGTCCTACCAACCACAATACACGAAAACTACAGTATACAAAATTCGAGCAGATTCAAAAAGGATCTAGCTATTGCTGTTTGAAAACGTACAATAAGGCCGGCTTTCTTTTTCGCCAATTAGAGAACACGATGTTGTATAGTAGGACGCAATACACGACATAAAACGCTATTCAATCGTATCGAAAAATAACCAAAGAAACATTTTTCTTTCTAAAAATTGATGAATGATACAAATCATAAAACTTCTAGTTCAGTTATCAATATTGATAATTAAGGAACTAATTTCCATTTTCAATTACCAAAATTAATAGCCCAACTTGTATCACAATACCTACTAATCAACTATTCACGTGCTCTTCATATGAAAGTTCTACTTTTCATATGAAATAAATAAAAAGTTTCCTGATATATGAATATTCGTGGTTCTTGAGACAGCCTGATAACAGGTATACTTTGATTTGAACTGCTTTAGGACCGGCCTAGAGGCGTAGCGGGTCTCAATCCTGAAGCAGTTTTAATCAGAGTATAGTGAGTGAAGGATGAAAACCATAAATAACCAGAGATGCTAGTACAGTATTACTTGAAAAAACTCTTCACGAATACCTTTAGTGAGGAGTTTATAAAATAGAATTTACAACAAATATGTATTCTAACAACTTATTTCACATGATTAATTTGGAAAATACATAATTTGTTCACTAAAGCTAAGGCCGCACTGCTGGGTGGTTACACGGACGGTAGATAGTTCAACTATAGCTCATACAACATCAATAATAATAGACCTATAGAAATTTATCAATGCCTTCTTGATAAACCGTGTCAACCATAAACCATATAGAATATATAACCATATATACACCTACAGTGCGGCCCTCGGTTTAGGTTTATCCGAAACCGTCAGCCGAGTTAGTGGATGTGGAAAGCCAGTCATCCTAGTATTAAACTGAAACACCCTTCTTCTCAATGAAAAAACTTTTCATAAGTTGGTTAACTTCTTTTTAGATCTACGTGTATCTTCTTGAAAGTTAATACAGTCGACCGTTGAAAGATTAACTTCTTTTCAGATACAGATGTAAGTTCTATTCGTCTTGCGTGTTAATACGGTAGACCGAATCTGATAGGAAAATGTGGTACAGTATTAGTAGCGGCGGGCTGGTCTCGAGAGCGAAAAAATCAACGGATAATCCGGCAAAGATGCTGTTGGAGTACCGAGCAACTAGCCTACCAGGTGGCAAGCCGTGGCACGCTCCACGCCACGCATCATCTGGCGACCAGCGAGTCCACCTGTTAGATACCGCGCCACCTGCCACCACTCAACTTCGCCTTTTCTCAACGACTTTTCGGCCTGCTACTCGACTAACTGCTGACTCTGGCTCCACCTTGGCCTCTTTCAGGCTGGCGCCTCACAACTACCCAACACTATCACGAAAATTGTGCTTTGGGAATTGAAAATCGAACAATATAAAATTGATCAGACAAACCTTGAAACTTAAAGCCTGTTTCATAAAAATTTAGTTCTGTATTACAAGAAAAATACCTACGACATGAATAGCATGGCATACTCTGAAATGAATTCATACGTCTAGTGTGTGTCTGCCTTTTCCCTAGAACACTCGTAATTTTTTTATGAAACAGGAAACATGAATAGAATAGAATGACTGTATTCATTTGTTTCTAGGATGGCGAAATTAGGGCGCAGCCTCTTGCACCATGAACAGGGCTTTGATGATCAAATCTCCAAGATTTCAAAGTGCAAATCAATTTCACGTTGGAAGCATATCAAACCTTTGCCTCCCCTTCCCTCAGAATACTATCTAGTGGAACGGTCGTTCCACCACCCGTCCCCCCCGTGATACGAATGAAAGACCGGGACTACTATATATTCTGTAACGAACTTCCCTTTGATGTTCGCATGCCGCCATCTCAATTTACGCGGAAGGTAGTGAAAATTTTAAAATGTTGTAATGACATTATTTTCTTAGATTTTTGAGCGCTTTCATTTAAGATCAGAACGAACTTTCTACGATATAAATTCGCAAAGATACTATATACGGGTATTTTGTCATTTTACTAATTTTGGGATTTTTCAATTTTTTCAACTTTGAGCACTTGATGTGAAAAATCTGTAATGAGTTGAGATTTCGGACTACCAAAAGCGATTGAAGACATGTTTAAACTATTTACATTTAAAATTTCAAATCATTTAATGCCCGATTAAGTTCTGTAGCTCTGTCCGAATAAAAATTAAAGTTGCAATTTGAAGTTAGAATTTGAAGCTTTTTATCGAATGTAAACAGGGCCACCCAGGAACATGGCCTAGACACTGAAATGTGACGTCACGGCTAAGAGGCCTACCACTCCACTATACTGTTCATAAACAGCCACTGATCACAACCAAGTTTGAATGATTATTTAAATTTTTATTATTTAAAATAAATAAATAGACCTACTTACCCACCAAAAGGTAATTGTGCAGTTGAAATAAACTCGAGACGGGAAAACCAAACACGAATTCCAATTTTAATGCAGGGAGGAGTTGTAAACATGAGTTGTGATGGACACGATGTGATGACTTCAGCTGCACGTTCAAATTCAGTGTCTAGCTAGACCATGTTCCTAGGTGGCCCTGATGTAAATGTCGCGATCCTAGCGGTTAAAAACTAAACGTTTCACACTGTTGCCACCGCCAAATTCGACCTTTTCAATAATAGCCCAGTAAAATTGTCATCAAAATAGGGTCTACCTTGTATGAAATGGGATAGTCGGTTTTTAGTAATGTTTATGGTAGTCTTGGGATGCTAAATCCAAGTTTTAGACCTAGGCAAACTACCGGTTCATCTCCAAAAATCGTACAAAATGGCGGAATTTTGCACTTTTTTTACGTTTGGCTAATTTTCACCCTGAAGAATCTGTTTTTATAGAGGACATTGTGCATATTTCTTAAAGTATATCAAATAACCTTCAATTTGAGACCAAATTTATCATTGTAGGCCCAACCGTTTGCAGATACAGCTCTTCAAAGTTCATAAAATTAACGAGAATTTACCCTTTTTTCAATTTCTCGCAATTTTGACCCTGAAGAATCACTTTTCATATAGGACATTCAACATAGGGTTGAAAGTAAATTTGAATACCTACAATTTGATACCTAATCAGTTATTGTAGGCCCAACCGTTTGCGAAATAGAGCTCTGCAATGTTCATCAAGTTATTGTTATTTTCGACTAGTTCTTACATTTGGTCAATTTTGACCGTGAAGCATCACTTTTTCGAATGTGACTTTCAGCAAAGTTTCGAAAGATAATTTAAGAATCTACAATTTGAGACCAAATAGATTATTGTAGACCCAATAGTTTGCGAGATGTAGGCCTTCAAAGTTTATCAAATTGTTGAATTTTTCCACTTTTTCTACATTTCTTCAATTATGACCCTGAAGAATCATTCTTCCATATAGAACATTCAACATAGTTTTGGAAGCTGATTCAATTACCTACAATTTGAGACCAAATTTGTTATTGTAGGCTCAACCGTTTGCGAAATACAGCGTGATACGAATGAAAGACCGGGACTACTATATATTCTGTAACGAACTTCCCTTTGATGTTCGCATGCCGCCATCTCAATTTACGCGGAAGGTAGTGAAAATTTTAAAATGTTGTAATGACATTATTTTCTTAGATTTTTGAGCGCTTTCATTTAAGATCAGAACGAACTTTCTACGATATAAATTCGCAAAGATACTATATACGGGTATTTTGTCATTTTACTAATTTTGGGATTTTTCAATTTTTTTCAACTTTGAGCACTTGATGTGAAAAATCTGTAATGAGTTGAGATTTCGGACTACCAAAAGCGATTGAAGACATGTTCAAACTATTTACATTTAAAATTTCAAATCATTTAATGCCCGATTAAGCTCTGTAGCTCTGTCCGAATAAAAATTAAAGTTGCAATATTTGAAGTTAGAATTTGAAGCTTTTTATCGAATGTAAACAGGGCCACCCAGGAACATGGCCTAGACACTCGAAATGTGACGTCACGGCTAAGAGGCCTACCACTCCACTATACTGTTCATAAACAGCCACTGATCACAACCAAGTTTGAATAATTATTTAAATTTTTATTATTTAAAAATAAATAAATAGACCTACTTACCCACCAAAAGGTAATTGTGCAGTTGAAATAAACTCGAGACGGGAAAAACCAAACACGAATTCCAATTTTAATGCAGGGATGAGTTGTAAACATGAGTTGTTATGGACACGATGTGATGACGTCAGCTGCACGTTTAAATTCAGTGTCTAGCTAGACCATGTTCCTAGGTGGCCCTGATGTAAATGTCGCGATCCTAGCGGTTAAAAACTAAAAGTTTCACACTGTTGCCACCGCCAAATTCGACCTTTTCAATTGTCATCCAGTAAAATTTTCGCCCAGTAAAATTGTCATCAAAAATAGGGTCTACCTTGTATGAAATGGGATAGTCGGTTTTTTTTTTAGTAATGTTTATGGTAGTCTTGGGATGCTAAATCCAAGTTTTAGACCTAGGCAAACTACCGGTTCATCTCCAAAAATCGTACAAAATAGCGGAATTTTGCACTTTTTTTACGTTTGGCTAATTTTCACCCTGAAGAATCTGTTTTTCATAGAGGACATTGTGCATATTTCTTAAAGTATATCAAATTACCTTCAATTTGAGACCAAATTTATCATTGTAGGCCCAACCGTTTGCGAGATACAGCTCTTCAAAGTTCATAAAATTAACGAGAATTTACCCTTTTTTTCAATTTCTCGCAATTTTGACCCTGAAGAATCACTTTTTCATATAGGACATTCAACATAGGGTTGAAAGTAAATTTGAATACCTACAATTTGATACCTAATCAGTTATTGTAGGCCCAACCGTTTGCGAAATACAGCTCTTCAAAGTTCATCAAATTATCGTAATTTTTCACTTGTTTTTACATTTGGTCAATTTTGACCGTGAAGCATCACTTTTTCGAATGTGACTTTCAGCAAAGTTTCGAAAGATAATTTAAGAATCTACAATTTGAGACCAAATAGATTATTGTAGACCCAATAGTTTGCGAGATGTAGGCCTTCAAAGTTTATCAAATTGTTGAATTTTTCCACTTTTTCTACATTTCTTCAATTATGACCCTGAAGAATCATTCTTCCATATAGAACATTCAACATAGTTTTGAAAGCTGATTCAATTACCTACAATTTGAGACCAAATTTGTTATTGTAGGCTCAACCGTTTGCGAAATACAGCTCTTCAAAGTTCATTGAATTATCGTAATTTTTCATTTGTTTTTTGAATTTTGACCGTGAAGTATCACTTTCTCATATATAACATCCAACATATTTCTTAAAGTATATTAAAATACCTACAATTTGAGAATTAATTAGTCATTGAGGGCCTAATAGTTTGGAAGGCCTTCAAGTAGATTAGTAGAAGTCTATTCACATTTAAAATTTAAAATCATTCAATGTCCGATTAAGCTCTGTAGCTCTGCCCGAATAATAATTAAAGTTGCAATATTTGGAATTTGAAGTTTTAAAGAATGTAAATGTCGCGTCAATTCAACAATTTCAGCAATTAAAAGAAATAAAACTCTGACAGGAAATAGAAAAATTGAATCGTTCATTTTAGAATCATTAATGGGGAAAATTTGAGAATTTTGTTCCTGGAATGTATAATAATGGTGTTGGGCAAATTTTTACAAGGATATCATTTTTCGATTACAAAATATTTTTTTCAAATATTTTTAGTTGCTACAATGATATGTCGTTAAAGTCTGGATAGTAAATGATAAGGTGTGATGCAACAGACACAGTCACAACGTCTTCTTTGTTCATTCAGTATTAACCATAACTGGCTCACTTATAGCTAGAATAATTTTGTAGCACCCAAATAGTGAGGATAAAATATCTTTTATCAAATAACATAGCATTTCACTGTTTAAAAAAAATTAACTCTCTCCCCATCCATTGTGTTTGCAGTGTTATACCTCTATAACAAGAAGGTGATTAAAAAAAAAAACTGATATCCTCTCAAAAAATTCTCCAAAAAAGAATTCGTCTTCCGTCCGACCCTATTGAAAACGCGGGTGTGGAAACTAAAATTTGTACCAAAGAAAAAATTTTATAAGCTTTCAGTAAGAAAATGTTTTGATATAGCCTAAATAAGAACCGTCTCCCTCTGCAATATACATTTATACATACAATATAATAATTATGTGTAGCCAACCCAAACAAAATGAAAACTCTGTTCTGAAGCCATTGACATTGGAAAAATTTGGAAGAAATTTTGGGGATGGCGAGGGCGCTCAATAATTTAGAAAGTTCATAAAACTTGTTAGCTCAAACACTGAGTATGATTCCTGAAAGTTTAGCATATTTCTAATTCGTGATTTTAAGTGGGTGAGATTGAGCGCCTCGCCCTCCCCAAAATTTCTTCCAAATTTTTTCTTCAATGTCAATGGCTTCCAGAACATACACATAATTATTATATTGTATGTATAAATGTATATTGCAGAGGGAGACGGGTTTTATTTAGGCTATATCAAAACATTTTCTTACTGAAAGTTTATAAAATTTTTGGATTTTTCTTTGGTACACAAATTTTAGTTTCCACACCAGCGTTTTCAATAGGGTCGGTGACGAATTCTTTTGAGAATTTTTGAGAGGATTGATATTTTCTCATTGAAACTTTCGTAGAATATTAGGTGGAATACATCGCGAAATTTGTATATGATGTTGATACATAGAAGTGGATGGTTTCACTTAGTTACAAGCATTGTAAAATTTGAAATTAATGTATAATGAAATATAATTAATGTAAAATTTGAAATAATGTATTTGATTTCTCGAAGCGGGTTAGAAGTACTGATACAGTCATTTTCCTGATACCAATTTCTTTCAAGCTACCAAGAAAATTAAAAAGAAAAAAAAAATAATAATAATAGATCTGTAGATAATTAGGTTTGAATATTTACTATAATTTGACATACATGAATAATAGAATTATGATTAAATGAAACATTTTAAAAACAATTTGGGAAAATAAAGAGACGGAACATTTTGAATTGACAAATTTGAATAAAAAAAACACCTATGCCAATGCATGTCTCCATAAATCTCAGATTCGAAAATATTATAAGGTGTGGAAGATGATGTTCGACCGGCGTATCTGCAGGCAATAACATAGGTTTCCGGCGCAGAAGCAAAAGAAAACAAAGCAGAAGACTGAGTCATGTCAGAAACAAACACAACACAGGCTGAACTGGCTGACTCTACCATGAAGGACAAATTCATTCTTTGCGTCAAGCGTCCAAGTCGACTCCATCCAATTAACATAATTCCTCGATCGAATTAGGTTCTCCACCTCTGTACATGTCATACGTTCAATATAATCCACTATGCAGCACATCAAGATAAATCAACAGATTGCTTTCCGCATCGAGTAAATCCAAGATGGTGATTTTGAAACGTCAATGAATCAGAATTAAAAGTTAAAAAGACAATTGAATCTAATGGATTTCTGAATCTAGATTTTAGATTCTGATCATAATTATGTATACCCATCAACAGATGGAACAGATAGAGATGGTTGAACAGATAGAGAATAAGATTGAACCTAAAAACTCATGAAGTGAACACAAGAGAAGAGTCGGACGAGTCTCGTATTTTATTATTGGTTCTCCATTCCAGTCAAATGAATCAAATCATACCATGGAATATCATACCATTATATCATATATCATTAAAAACTTATCATATCAAAATACAGCTCAGAAGGTGAAAATATGCCACCACAGGCATTCTCATTGCCACTGTGAAATTTTTCAAGAAACAGTCTAATGAATTTGATTACAATAGTAGCTTCAAGTTGAAAGTGAGAGGCTAAATCAAGGTGGAATAGCAGCTAAGAACAAATACTAAAGCAGCTATCCTCTATCTAGATACCTCTATCGTGCTGCAAATGATGGACTCCACCGCGATCGCGCGCACGCACAGGAGCGCGAGCAGAAACGTTTGCATAATGCATTAATGAGCGAGTCGACAAAACAACAGTGGCATACAGAAGTAATTACAAAGTAAAATAAACATTCGGCCCCATAATCGTAATCACAATACAATACCGACGGCAAGTCCACAGCAGACAATACAAAATTGAAACACTGTCCAAGAAAATGCAGATTCAAAACTTTCAAATGTCTATCGGATTTTTAAATTCATTGTTGGAAGTTGGCCGATACAAATTGAATTTTCAAATACAAAATTGTGTAATTAGAAATTATTGTACTGATCATAGTTTATTATTAATGATACGATGTGACTAGTATTGTTCTAGATTGAATTTAAGGTATGGGATACCTAGCAGAGCTTATCTACTCTCATTCTCCAGGTCGCAACAAAGAGATTGACATTACTCCCACTCTTCAATACGACAATACGCAATAGCACAAAAAAGGTATAATCCTTATATAAGGTATAATAAGGTATTAATCTTTATAAAAGATATAATCCTTTTGATTATACCTTATCTGTGGCAATAGCTAACGGGAAGACACTCGCCCCTGGACTAAAAGCTGTCTTTTAGTTCATGATTGAATTCGAAATTAAACAATATTCTGTTCTAGAAGATACTTGATCGTTCGTTTTCAAATCGTAAACGGTTATATTTGAGATTTTCCTGAGAATTCTCAAATAAATCTAGTGAAAATAACTGCATGAATATATCAAATGAGGAAAACTTTGTCGTATTTCTCACCTCAACACCTGACCGCGAGATATGGCCTAATCAACGAGATAAAATTCGAGAAAAGCAATGAACGATTGAATCTAGCACTGGAATAGAACAACAAAACGGATAAAACTTTTAAAAATTAATTGGCTTCAGATAAACCTGGAATAGAAGCTGAGAAAACGGGTTCTACAATGTGTTTGATGATTTGTTGAAACGATAAGCTTATAAAGGATCAAATTGAATTAGCAATAAAACATCTAAAAGCTCAAGGATGAAAATGACGCTTCCACTAAAAGCTAGACAAGTTTCTGTTGACTTCTTCAGAATTAACACTCTCTAGAAGATAAAAAAAGTTGTAGAAGTATGATATCGATTTAGGACGCTTAAAAACTGAATACTTGGGCTAATTAACAGCCGTCTAGTTCGATATCTAGTTATCCTACTATTTCGACATGCTTTTCCAATGGAGAAAAGTCAATATCGTTTTTAAGCCTCACAACGATTTCAAACAAAAACTTTATGTATTTAAAGAAACCAACAAGACTATTATTCGACTTGTTTTTTCCTGTTTTCATTGAATATTCACTCATAAAAACGGTAAGAAGACTATATAATATCCTACGACAATTCACTGTATAATTTTTTTGGACTCATGAAAAATCAGTAATATAATTATTATCTCTGACTCTAGTAACAGATTTGTTGTACAACGGGTTTCTATGTAGTCCTTGCTCTGGTTTCTATGTAGTCCTTGCTCAGATATCTCTGATATTTCTTGAGTTTTCAAGATTGCAAGTCACATTTACACAAGAATAAACAACCGAACAATAAAAATATTATGTTGATTCATTACTCATCCAAGAATGAGGCTACGGCTACACGATTAGTGAAACTGTCAACAATGATTTCTTCATTAAAAATAGGTTTGTTCTGTTCAATGAAGTATTGTGAATGAACGATTCACCACTACGAATACATGATGATCAAGGAAGATCATTATTTTATCATTCCAATCCAATACTTAACTCGAAAATTACATATATTCTCATATGAATTGGATAATCATTTGATACTTATTGAAGAGTAACCCAAATTCCAAGTGGAGGTGATTCATTCACATTTAACGAAATACCATTTCAAAAAGTTATTTTCTTATTATATTTATACAAGATTTCTATTCCAACTTCGAGCGTTTTAAGTTGAGCTTGTCTTTTATCTTGTAGGTTATCCGTTGCTTAGTTATCCAAGTATAATGTCAGTTGTTGTCTAAAGGATATGACTCATATCGTTTACATGAATCAATCAATATTCAATGAAAAAAGCAAAAAAACAAGTTTCTTAACAGTTTAGTAATAATAATCAAGTGTTGTTAGTTTTATAATTCTAGTATACAGAATATTGAAACATCAAGTGACAAGTTATAAATTCAGTAAAGTCTCCGATGAGAGCATGATCATAATTAAGAAGGCGATTGAGATTAGGGGTGGCGATTGAGAACCGATACTCACATCAGCACGGTGTCAACGCAGGCTTGCCTGCGGGGAGGCACTTGCGATAAGCTACAGGGGATCCAGGCACCCACTGAGGGATTAAGCACAACACACGATCGGCACGTGACCGCCATTATAAGAACTTACAACTATTCACACGTAATAAGCAACCCAGTCAATTAAATAAGTGATACGGGGGGACGTCATGAAGTTATTCAACAAGGATTAAGATGTAGGTGTTTAAAAAAGAAAAGAGGGTATTTGCGAGGGGAAAACATATGAATTTCTAAAATGCATGTTTGAGATTAATAAATGTGTAAAAAGATCAATATATTTACTGCTTGTTAACTCTTTCATCGCATATAGATATGTATTGGTATATTGTTATGAGTGCTAGTCTTAAACGTCTGTTTGACGGAACGCAGAGGCAATAATATTATTGAAGGTTTGTGTTATTTTTCTAATTGTACTGAAATTATGAAGGTAGATGCCATTTAATTAGGCTACCCTACGAACTCGATGCTTTGCACTACGATGATCGAGTATAATTCAAAGATATACTATACTCTAAACATTAGAATTGGAGATTTGAAGAATGGGAAAGAATGAGGACGATGAGAGTCATAGCCTATATACTTGATGTGTAAGAATTTATAAAGAGTATATGAGCATGTAATGTATGTGAACGTGTAATGGAAATGAATATGGGAGAATTCAATTTTATGGATGAAGCATTGGAAGTAAAAAAATGTATGAGAGCAGTGTAGTCTTCTCTAACACTTTAGTGCCTCTATTTGGTTGAGGATTTGAAAAAGGGATTCTGAATAGGCTAATTCTGTTCAATGAGAATGGATGATTTGAAATATACACGTACAAAACAGATGAATTTTGTTGGGGTAAATTAGTAAGACATGATAAATTATCTAATTATAAAAAAAATCAATTTTATTTGATTTCCAAAATTCTAAAATTTCTAAAATTCAGAACAACGCACCCAGAATTTTTTGATACATAATTTATTCTTATTATTCACTACACGGAGAACTTATTATTCATCACAATCTTATTCATTCACTTGCATGGAAAGAGAACAACTTGATGCTTCTATACTACGGACCATAACGCAGAATAAACCCGTGAGGATCTCTAAAACAATGAGAATCATTCACACTCTATTCGTTAATTTTCAAATAAAAATTAATGCTACGAATCATTTAGAATGAAACATGTTCTAAATAAAACAACAGTAATGCATTGGGGATGCAATGTCAAATTCAATGTGAATACGAATAAGTACTGCACAAGTGAATGGCGATGTATGTTTTATAAATAAAAATTGCACAGCTCATTGAATCAATGTCGGTAGTCGGTACTACCATAGAGAAGCAATATTCTAATCTGTTCTCTGTGGTACTACAGTAATGCATTGGGGATGCAATGTCTAATTCAATGTGAATACGAATAACTACTCCACAAGTGAATGGCGATGCATATTTCTAAATAAACACTGCATAGCTCATTGAGTCAATGCGTTGAAGATATAACGTCCAATTCAATGCCATTAAATACTGTACAAGTAAATGGTAATACATCTCAAATAAAAATTGCACAGCTCAATGAATAAATGACAATACATACATATTTCGAAAATAAACTTGTTGAACAAAGGAAAAATGAGAGGGGAGATAATTCTGAGGAATTTCTGAATAGTCAGTTGGGATTGAACTCACCTGGCAAGTAATGAGAGTTGTCGGTGAACATTAGAGATCCAGAGGGGGGACAATCGGCGGCATAAAAAGCCTCGTGTGCCGAGTTCACAAGGTCTAAGACCTGGAGCACCATAATACCAACCACACACCAACACTCTTTTCACAGAACTGAGCGTGCGAAGGTCCACCTAACCGTCGCTACCCCGCCACCAAGCACTTCTAGTTCACGAGACGCTCACCAGGCGCGCCACTCGTTCTTTTCCAACATCATCCCCACCAGAAGAAAAACGGGCCGTAGAGGAGTGGAGAGAGAACCCAGTTGGATGGCAAAGCAGGCTCATTCCAAGGTCATTCCTCATTACCATGCATTGAGCGTGATGGGACAGTGAATATTATTTATGACTTTATAACGAGACAGGAGTAGAAATATTCAACGAATGAGTTTCAAAAAGAACGTCAGACGTATTTGCTACCAAACTTCCTGTTGCGTTCAGCAGGCTACCTGAAATTAAGACCTCTGACAGGCTCGTAGAGAGTAATCTGACAGATTTAAAGGAATTTACAAAATAGAGTAATACTACTATGTATGTGAAGGAGAGTGAGGAATGAAATGGGTTTGAACAGTCAGGAGTTACTTGTAAAATCAATTGAATTGAACATATATCTAGAGGTCTGAAACAATTGAATTGAACATATATCTGGAGGTCTTCAATGACTCGTAACTAAGCTAACAAGCAAAAGGAGTGACTTACATCTTAGATTCTTAGTTTGAGTACTGTAACAATTGTAAAAGTTATAGGAAGACAAATTAAATCTTATATTTTAGAATATGAGAGAGAAAGAGCTTTGAGAGCAGATTGCTAATATAATTGACTTATGGCAAAGAGGCAAAGAATCAATCTAAAAATACAAATTGAATCTGGAACTTTGTGTAATAAGAGTTTGAATACCGGTATATTTTTCTGAAGAGTTTCTACGACATGCTTCTAAGAAACTTTGACAAAGTCTACCAGAAATTGAGGATCCTAACAGGAAAAATCGAAATGAATTTTTTGTTCAGATGAAACCATTCAATGGAAATCTGTGCAATACAAATATCTCAGTCTGAAAATACTGCATAATAATGAGAATTTCATTCAATTCAGAGTAACAGGTATTTTGTATGAGGATTCCCCTAGCCAAACATATTACTGTATCAAGTGAGATAGATAAGCCCAACTGTAATATTAGAGAACGTCGGTGGAAAAGCTAAGATAAATTAGAATAACTATATGGATTGCCTGAAAATATTGCAGGTCACGTAATCCTATAATTTTGATTATCGCAATCTCACTTTAATGTTGAAAACATTCTATCTATTCGATACAGAATCTGCGATATTACGTAAAACATATAAAAAATTCATTGAAGTGACTTTCACAAAGTTACTAGCCCGAAACAGAACAACAACACAAAAAGTGAGAAAACAGTGAACCTGCTAAATTATGAAGTCGCCGGGCAGGGACCAGGAAGCGGCTCGGGTAGTGAGGTAGGCGCCGAACCGTACCAACTCTGAATATTTACGTAACGCACCAAACAAAGCCACAATAAATGTAGCGATACATTTTCGAAATTAAGAGATTTACAACCTAATAAATCAAAAGTATGTCTCACATGAATGATAAACAGGGAAAGTATAACTGGATAATAATGAGGATTGTATTAGACATAGACTACAGTACTGTCTGATTCTTTAAAAAAAGAGTACAAAGAGAGTACTTTTCAAAGAGAGTACAAAGAGAAAGACAAAAAGTCTTGAAAAGAGAAGACAAAAAGTGGAGCCGGATTTACATCAATACTGATCAAAAATATCAATATTCTATAGACGAAATGTCGATTATGGAATATATTGTAGTGAGACATAACCATAGAAGAAAAATTTTGAAATATTGATAATACCAGGAAAGGAATTTTTTTATATCACTATAACAATCCAATTCATTGAACTGTAAAATACGAAAATGCATAG
Source organism: Laodelphax striatellus (assembly GCA_017141395.1). Taxonomy (NCBI): domain Eukaryota; kingdom Metazoa; phylum Arthropoda; class Insecta; order Hemiptera; family Delphacidae; genus Laodelphax; species Laodelphax striatellus. The sequence continues at coordinate 15,322,681 of CM029534.1, read as the reverse complement.
AGCTATTCAAATTTTACAATAAACCCAAATATCTATGAAATAACATACATAACCATATTATAACAGATATTCTTCCTGTGATAGCTGTGAAATGATTTTCTGGTAGGAGAATAGCTTCAGAGATTCTCTGTTGTTAGTAGCTAATCATAGGAACATCTTACGATAAGGAACCGATGTTTTGTAATTTTAACAAATTAGCAAAATAGAGATCGTCATGGAGAGATAAACTCAGGAAAAAGACATAATAGGCTTATAAGGGCAGCCGATCAGCGAGTCACATCCTCCCTTGTCTGACAGATAAGACATTTCAAGGCTGGCAAAGTGTGACAACACAATTCGAGGAGCGGTGCTCCACAAACCACAAATCGGCGTATTGGTGATCCGAACAATCCTATAAAGATGTCAACAACTGGCCACGGTAACCTAATCTCTTCTTTTGAATGAATTGATGCGACATTTGAAGGACAATGGACCAGTGTACACAAACAGTATTCAGACGGGGCGGGGGATGGAAGTAAGATAAGAAAGGTCAAGTTGTTCACCAGGAGCCGTTGCGGCATTCGTTTTCGGGTCTGTCCGAGGAAGAGGACAATAATATCGACATGGTCGGACAATCAAGAACAAACTATAAAAGATGGGATTCCAATTCCCCTCATGGAACTGGATTGCATCTACTCGTTGACGGGTCTGCGGCAATCCTAGCTCCAAAAGTAGTCCGGGTATCTCTCAATAGTGACGCTATCCACCGCGGCTCAATTCACCGTTGGCTGTGTTGTGTTATGCATGAAGAAGACAATTGAACCGCACAATAGGACAAGGGGGGATGGCTCTGAATGGGCCACCGGAAGTCTACCCCTCCTCACCATGCTGTTTCCGGTCAAAAACGCCCTAAAACCACCACCGATCTCTCTCTATCCATCTCTCTCCACCACGTACACTTAATATAGAATATGAGAGACGACAATAATGAATCCGCTACGCGATGTGTTATGATTGGAGGACGGTAACTTTTGTTTTCAGCAATTATTCACGGTGTTTGATTTCTATCAAACCGTGGACCTACCTATCACTGTCTGGCCTGAACATTTTTCATCAGGTTCATTATGAATTCTGGATCTGTAACATCACCAAATTCAGAAATACTTCGTCAATCCTACTCACCTATTATGATTGTTATGAATAGACAACAATAAATGGAATCGACCGGCAAAACCACTAAACATTCCCAAACAATGTTCAGTGTTCAAACCTCTTCATATTCCCACTATTCAATTACTGTATTTATCTAATACTAATTGAAAATGAGGGAATTAGTCAGGGATTAATCAGGAGGCAATTAAATAGGATAAACATGATTTGGGTTAGTTTATTCGAGGAGCACCTCTATATTCATTATTTGGAAATCCATTGAGTCACAATGCAAAACCATTTGAATCTGTCCAAGGAGTGAAAAATGATTGATGCGAGTTTTAGAATGATGACATGACGTGAGAATCGGCAAGAGATGAAAATTAAGATTGTGTTTTAAAAATTCCACAATTGATTGGACTGTGTTGATTTCATTCCATTGAGTAGATCAACTAATAGTAATAAACTATTTCAACACGATATCAAACTAAATCAATAGTTCCATAAGAAACGTAGTAAATTGTGATTGAAATTAGTCGTTCATGATGTGTTCAAAATAATGGAGTCGTTCCAATTCCAAGTCGATACGTAGTTTATGAGGCTCCTACCAAGCAATAAAAATCATGATCTCGAGAAACGCGCCCATTTCATAAGTTCAAGGGTCTACAAGACGGGTTATAAGCGGGCAGCTGGCATAACGTGTGTGCAAGCTGCACAAGATTCTAATGATAATATTATAGTTTATTCGATGTTAAGAGGGGCTAAACTGGCTTGGCCTACTCCGGGGGGTTGAACGGTGCAAAATCTTCCAAGACGACTGCACCCCAAGTAGAGGAAGGGAACACGAGATAGGTACACGAAGAATATGGAGAGGTTGATGATTGCTTTTACATTCAGGGCTGCTATATAATGACAGAGAGAACCGGCAATGTACTACAGGGTGTGTAGAAGAGACCTGGCGAAAAAATGGCCGAGACATATCCGGTCTTGTAAGACGATGATGTCGTTGTGATGATGAAGAGGGTACCCTCCCTCCACCCCCTTTCATAGGTCTTGTGCCAGGGGGGACAACAATACAATAGCGATACAAGCACGTGCTACTCTCCTCTGTACAGAGGTCTTCCTGTTTGTTGTCCTGTGCTCTGGAGAGGACCACTCCCACCTCTTATGTACTCCAGTTCTCGAGCCCATCCTATGATGGTTTTTTGACGCAGCTTGAAAATAGGCTTGGAAAAATACTACTTCGGGAAGAATGCATGAAAAACATCAATTTTAGATTAATACAAACTTAGTGATCAAAAATATTCTACAATACATATACTGTAGTAACTGTTAGTATGGTAACTCATAATATTAATATTATGCTCCTGAGAGCTTATGAGAGCAATGTTATTTTTCAAGCGAGAACTCATGAGAGATAATGTGGGGCATCACCACAGCAAGAGAAAAAGAAAGAATTAACTCATGAAATAATAGTCGACTCATGATATATACGAGTCATAATACAGGGTGGCCCATATAAAACCGGCCCGGGTGATATAAGGAAGAATACCTCACGGGCCGGTTTTATATGGGCCACCCTGTAGTTTCGTATTTATGGATACTATCTTGTATAGTCTAAAAATTCATTGCATTCATCGAAGTTTCATTAGACAGTACTCAATTACTCGCTAAACCGAGTACACAGTACACAACAGACTAAAATCCGTTCCTGGAAGAAACTCAACCTAATTCTTGTTTCTATTCTTTGAAGGCATCAAGACACTTCAATGTGTAAATTAGATCTTGTCCATCTCAATCACGTGACATAGCGGGAACGAGCGGACCCCGAGAGAGGAAGTGAATCAATGGGAGGGCGGGCCGTGCAGCTATCGAAGAATAGCGTGCGTTAGGTTAGTTGCGTTTCCTGTAAGCAGCTGCACGCATCCAGGTAGATAGATTGAGAAGAGTATCTGGAAAGGTCTGGTGTCATCGGAGGAGACACGGGGACAGCGGATGGCGCGTGCGAAGACCACTTTCCGGAAGTGATGCTGCTGGTGGTGTATGGAGCACAAGCTCAGAGAGAATAAAAGAAAAATTTCTTCTACTACACTCTCTGCACAAGCTCAGACGCAGAGCAGAGCAGAATACGGCACGGCTCCTCTCTCAAATAGACTACAAAGCTTTTGTCTATCCTCTCAGTATTTTCTATTTCTTTTACTTCTATTTTCTCCTTTCCCATTCCATCTAGTTCCCATTTTCCACCAATTTTCCTCTTTCTTTACCTCCTCCTGTTACCTTTCATTATTTTTTTTAAATAATAATTTTGTCTATCATCTTGAAATTTTCTATTTTTTTCATTTCCTCTTACATTTCATCTAGTTCCCATTTTCCAATATTTTCTACCAATTTTCCTTTTTCTTCATCTCCTTCTGTTACCTTTTATTATTATGTTATCAAATAAACACGACACAGAGACATCCCCTTATTATTTCTTAATTTCTCTCTTCCATCCCATTTTGTTCACATTTTCTAATATTTTCAACGAAATTCCCCCTCTCTTCATCCCCTTCTATCACCTTTGGATTCCTTTCTGAAAACCTTATCTTCCCATTTCTTCTAGTAACTTCCCATCTACCATCTTCTCCATCTAACTTCTCCTTACTTCAGGTTGAGTGGTACAGAGGACTTTCAAGTCCCAACACCGCCTAATAAAGATTTCATCATCTACTTTTCTCATCAACCAACCTACTTCTCTTATCCTCTATTTCCATTGTATTTTCCCCATCTTTCTCCTATTTTCCTCGTCAGCCTTCTTTATTTTTCTTTTTTTCTCCTTCTCCTCTCTTATCAGTTTGTATTCTCTCACTCCTTCTTCTTCTTCTTCTTCCGGTTGGTTTTCAATTAATTCTTCTTTTTTTGTTATTTGAAATTTTTCTTCTTCTTTTGGTTTGATTCTCTTCTCTCCTTCCTGCTTCATTCTTATTTTTGTTAGAATTAATTTTGATTCTTCTTGCTCCTCTCTTTTTTCTATTTCATCATAATCTCAAATTCTTGCTTTCCCTTTTGTCTTATTACTCTTATGCTTTGTTTCTCTTCCCTAATATTTAGTTTCCTGTATCATTTTTACTTCTCTTCTTCCTTTTCATGCTCTATTCTCCTCTCCATCTCTTTCCATTTTCTCCGTCACACCGTTCCTCCCCTTCCTTAACATTATCCTGCTGTCTTCAAGCAGTCTTCGTCAAATAACAAAGACCATTATAGAATCGTTTTATTCCGGTGGCAAACAATAGAAGAGACGGCTGAGTTCTTATGCATGAAGACACCTGGAATAAGCAGCTAAGTAGACTACCCTCTTGACGTTGAGGACTTTTTGAATGTTTTCAGCATTCAGAAATTGGTTTTGGGGACATTAAACGTAAACAGGAAGAAAATCATTGAGCAATGATTTCTCAATAGGAAGATTGAGATTTCTATTTCATTCAAAAAACTTATGATTTTTTTAAATGGAGAAATTTGAAGATAAACTATATTAATCACTACTTAACACAGCTCTCGAAAATTTAATTACTGAACAACAAACCAATGATTTTATATTTTGTTTGCAATCGAATCAATCAATATTCATATTGAGAAGATCACTCCAAAAATTACTCAATATAACTAGGATAACTAATATTGATATCATTAAGATGACAAGATAAGAATACCCAGGGACTACTGAAATAAAATCAGGAGTGGAGATACAGTCTTGATAAGTATCTACTTAAGATATTGTAGCATCCAGATGTGAAAGACAAACTCGAAATTAATGAACAGTAAATCAATCTTTCTCTTGTAGATAAGTAACCCAACAAAGCCTTGAGACTATTTCACGCGTTGGTGTGATCAATTGTTATTCGAAGCTGGAAAAGACTGGGAAAGTATATCTTATGCACTTTGAGCTGAACATTATGCACTTGCAACAAACATCCAACCATTTATTATGCACAAGTGAACAATGGGTGATAAAATGTTGTAGGTGTAAAAAGGATATGCAACAGGCACTCATAAAAATGCAACCAGTTTCTGAATGATGTTACTTCTATCAAGATAATAATAGCTTTATTAAATATCAGATGGCGAGGATTATGAATTATCCTACATATCCGTTGGCAATAAAAACTGCATACAATTTTTTCACAATAGCAATGAAGCTATTTTCCACAAAGCTATTGGTGGTATGCAGTTTCAACAACCTTTAAATCGAGGGCGTGAAGAATAAAAATAGATTATAATTTAGTGGTGAGAATGGAGAGAAACGATGAAAAACTAAGAAACACATTAACTTATAAACGGCAGTCATTTGGTGCAATATTAGAAAATGTAATGTGATGCGTGCAAGTACTATTGTCATGTCTCTCATAAAAAATGTAGGATCTGCATCTGCATCCTCAATATTTCTTTGCCTTACTACATCCAAACCATCCATAAATGTTCACGTATGAATTGCAATGGAGTACAGTCTACATTGGAACGAATGAAACCATTATAATAGAAATAAAAGTCAACTTTCATTTCGAAATAATATAAAGTTATTTTATAAATCAACTGCCATTGAGGTTTATTAAACTAAATAAATAAATAAAAAAAATAGAAAATAAATAAATATATGAGTTTGGCAAGACCAGTAGAGTTGTATCAATCAAAAAGAATCGTTTACTATAGGTAGATTTACTCGATTCTATTCACTTTATATAAAAATATTAGAATATCAGATAATAGAGACTTTCAATTGATTTTGCTTTGACTTTAAGATTTGGTTCATAAAATAATATTCGTATAAATTATATTTTCCAGTTCAAATCGCAGATAAACTTTACAAGTATCATCAACCTCAGTACAGGTTACATTCAACGTTGTATTCCAATAACGAATTAAGTCAGAATCACAGTTTTCTAGAAATGGCGTACTATCAGTGAGGATAATACAAGGATCAACAATGACTATCAGAGGCAAGTAATGATGCTGCAAGCTGCTCAACAGTGATTCACGGTGAGGAGGAGACGGTAGCAGTGAGGGGGGGATGGGAGAGGCCCTGACCAATCACGTGCCAGCATTCAGCCCGCCTCGCGACTCCATTGCTCGGCGAGGGAGCAAGCAGGACAGCAACACTGTTACCTGTGTTCGGTTCCCTTTGTCACCTACGACTTGGATCGCTATAGACGCGATTCTATTGGCTGGCGGGGCTCGTTAGCGAGCAGCGCACACAAAAGAGGACACTGCACGCTGGTCTGAGCTGCTCGATTATCCGTTGGAGCATCACCCTCCTCCCAATGCGGCAAGACGCCGTTTGCATGCAAGAGGCCCACTTAGACAAGATACTTGGTTCAATACTCAAACAAAGCGTCTGTTTGGAAAGGGTATTCGATAATGGAAAATACTCAACTCTATTTTTATTATGATTATTAAAAGTATTATTATTGTTATTGATGTTATTAATGCTATTCATATATATAGATATAATATTTATATTGTTATTGATATATATATATATATATATATATATATATATATATATAATGTTATATAATATATGAATATAAGGTGTTGAGGCCAGTCACAGAACACGATTAAAATATTTTGTGAATGTATAAGATTCATTTCATTCCATCTCACATGCAAATCAATTCCATCGATAGCAAATGAAGCAATTAGAACTCGAAGCTAACACGAAACTAATTCTGAACTGAATAAGAAGGTGGGCGGAGGATCCATCTAAACTATCAATCCTGTTATCAAAACTATAAATCAAAAGTTGAAATTTCAATTTTTAGAAAGATCTTAAAGTTTTGACACTAGTAAGAACCTGTTGATTCTGAAATAATACAGTGGATATGGTAATTCATACTCATGAAGCAACGCGAAATTGAGTAAAACAGGACAGTTACTTGAGTTTGTGTGGACTAACAATAATTATAATGTTTCAAGTATAACAAAAACCAATTCCTCCTAATTAAATAGGAATTTTTAAATACATTTTTATGATTGACTTATCACATTCAATAGCAAATTAATCTAGAGGCCTACTCCATCATAAATCAAAACATTGTTCATCAAAATGAATCAATGAATACAATATTTGAGATCGAGAGCTTATCGACTTCGGCGATTCATGGACAACAATTATTTTCAAGATTCCCTTCAATCAAAAACTAAATACTAAGATAAAGCCGCGATTTGTAAAAATGAAGAATCGAGTCATTAACTTTCATTCACTAACACATTGGGATATTGTCATATTACATGAAAGAATGAAAACAAGATTTTGTCTTTTTTCACTGCTGAAACATCCAATAAGTATTAACTGTATATTGTTGCTGAATAAATGAATATTGAAATGAATTTGTCATCAATTTCTTAAAACCAAATTAATAATATCAGAAGACACTGCCACCAGGAGACAGGGTATTCTAAATTCTTGCTCCTTATCCACAAGAATTTGTCCATGTAAGGAGAATTCTTCAAAATATTCATGTATTTTTGCTGTAATTTGTGTACAGAGAAATAATTTCAATGAACAGGGTGAGGAAACGATATGAAGCTTCACAGAAAAACTATGGTAAGTTCTATAGAAAGCTGAGAATCTATAAAAGCTGGTATTAAAAGCTGAGCATCTTCAACTATCAGATGAACGACATTACAAACACGAACCATAGAGAATAAAAAATCAATTAACACAAGGATCTAGTCTCTGTACAGATCTAGTCTGTAGCACAAAACACAGACGAATACAACGAAGTAACGTAGTAATAGAATACACTGAGATCACAACACAGAAAAATATCCAACGCAAGTTGAAGAGTGTGCCGGAGTGAGATCCTACCTTTCCATATCATTCTGAAAGAGCGTCGTCAGTTGTGCGGTGGTCAAAGCCCGCCACGGAAACTCACAGAACTCTGGAATCAGTCTGGAGGCGTCGTTGCGAGGCGTCGCTCACCCCACGCTGCACCCCAGAACCCCCTCCCCCCCAACCTAGCGACGAGAAAGCCCCAGGAGTCGAGAGTCTTCTAAGGGATTCGCCGAACCGCGACCGCCACCGTCTCCACGAGTCTCACTCAGCCTCGCTTTCCCCTGCTTAGTTCGGCCATCTTAGCTTTGTTTTTGATACTTCCTGATACGCCACGTCAACAAAACAATGAACTCTCCGGCGAACCGTGCCCGCAAATACTTTTAATCAATGGATGAACAAAAGCGCAAAATCACTTGAGAAAACACCGAATTCGAACAAACTGCAACAGAGAATATTTTGTTCGATAACAACAGGCCTATTGAGTTAACCTGGTTAGTACAAACACAATGGGCAGGGAAAATCTGCTACAACAAAAACCAACTAGAGCCACTAATTTGAATCAATCCGATTGCATCAAGCCATTTGAGAATTACTGATTCGCTTCAATCTATTCGAGACACTAATTTTCGATTCTGAAATTATTGTATTTCTGAAAAAGCAAGCAGTTTCTGTAACGACACTCATCCGTTATTTCAAGCCTTCAAATTCAATTGACAAAACTCGACAATTGATACGAGTATAATTAGATTGTTTTTATCTCTTCGAGAATATACAATTAATTGTAATCAAATTAGTTCTTATCTAGTTGAATTGGGTAACCGAAGACAACTTCTTTTTGCTAGATGTTATTTAACATGATTAACTCTATAATAATAATTGAGAGGTTATTCTGCTATTCATTATCCTGCTAATTGTACATTTTTTCCTTTATTTCATCACTTCATTTTTGTCGTAATAAGTGGCCTCCAACCAAAAGGGAAGACAGCCGCAAAGGGAAGGGCTGACCACAGTCAAATAATGTTTTCCATTTTGGTTTCCACCGAAAATAAATTTGCATTATCAATTTCAAATTCATTTTTACTTGAATGGAAGCGGATTAAAAATATTATTGTTACATTATTAATGTTGCGATTTCCTTGTCACTAAAGTGAGCAGAGCAACTCAGAAATCAGTACAGCAGTCAGCTTCTGCTATCAGAGATCGCTTTGACCGGATGCCACAGCCGAGCAGATAAAATTATAGAGTTGTGATGTGGAGAAGGCAGGAAATGGTAGGATACCACGAATACGCATGTTATCGCAGGGCCTGCACTGATTCTTTTGTTTGTGAAACATTTCAATAACTTATCAGCATTTGCGTGAGCAATGAGATCTGTGGGAGGAAAAGTTTGACATGCTGTAGCGGTCAGATATTGTGATATATATTGAGGCTGAACTGAATAATTTTGGTTAATAATTTAATGATTCATCAAAATTACAACCGGAACACATATAGAAATCACTAGTCAGTGCAATACTACATAATATTCATGTTGGTTTATCCTGCTACAGATCTTGTGATGGCTTTCGTTCCCAGACATCCTTTTATGAAACAAAAATATTACAATCTACTGTCAATAGATTCAAAAATATTTTTAATTATTCATAAAAACTACAACCGGAACACATTTAGAAATCACTACTACAGTTTTTCCAATTCAAATTCAATCCAAATCCAATCACAACGATTAGACTTGATTAGTAGCTTACAGTCTAACTCTACTCTCCACTCAAGTAGCGGAACAGAGCTTGTAGCTTGTGAATTGGTTCAGTTGAGAAGAACTGCAAAGATACTTCAATTTCTCGTTTCTAATAAAGATTCATGATTATATTACTACAATTAAACTGCCATAGTTCAAGGATTCATATCATATTGCCAAAACTGTCTTGACAATGTGATATGTCCTATGTTTCTGGCAAATTAACAGGTCGCCGTTCAGAAACCGTTCAATTTTGAAAGCGTAACAAATTTGGATCGAAAACAGGGTTGCATATTATCTCTACATTTATATCGTGATCAAGTTAATTGTTGCGAAACTAGAAAAATGATACCAGCAACGAAGGGAATTATCAAATTATCGAAGTAGGGAAACAATTTTGGTAATCAACTAGACCAAGTAATAGAATAGTTAATATCTAGCAGTTTTGCAAGTACTGAGGCGAAAAGTTGGCAGAGATGCGGGTCTGGTTACCGAAACAACGGCGTCAAACAGGAAGTTCAATAATTACAATATGATTCACGCACTCGAGGAGCCTGAGACACACGTAGTAGTGAGACGGTTTCATTAATTCAGCACTTAACGAGGCACGATTATTGTTTTCAGGAGTGACATCGTCACGCTGTGATCACGGGGGATTCACGCATACGCCACAGATGAACACGTGACGTAACCTCGAGGTGTCGACCGTGAAGAAGAAGAAGACTTTCGCCCATTTCGGGTGAAGCTCATAGCGTCGGTTACCCATTTTTCTCAGCCAACGTGTAAATTGGTAAAGTACGGCCACTCTCTCGCCCATATTGCGAAACCGAGCAGCCCGTGCGTGATACTCACGCACGCGCAGGAGCCGCCTACACAACTAGCACAGATTACGCTCTGATACGCACCGCACAAGACTCCCCATGGACCAACTCGCTCCCCCCTCACAATATTTATCACCAGTCTCCATCTCACTTCGCATTACACAACTATTGCGCTTATCAAAGAACTGTTCTATGATTGCTTGTCATCCGCTCAATAGATGTCAATCGTAACAAATGAACATTAACTGTTAATTTCACCTACAGTTGCATACAGTTCTTCATCCTGTGAAGTTGATCAAGTTTTTTTCTATGAGTGAAGTTATTAGATTAAAACTACGAGCAATAAGATTTACTGTTAATCTCACTTATAATTGCTTTATACTGTTGATATTGTTCAAGTTTTTCCAATCTTCGAGTAACTTTATTGAATTGAACCACAACGATTGACAAACAACAAATATGATGTAATAAAATGAGGGTGGGACAGTTTAATGAAGCCGGTCGGGTTTTCAAGGTACAGTATTTAATCTAAGTTGAAGTTCTTATACAAGTTTTTATTCAAGTTATTCAACGAGAAATCTTGTGAGTTAAACTCTTAGGTATTCATAATTGTGAGGGGGTGATGTTTGAGAAGTACAGATTGATTCTCATGTTGACAAACCATAAACTAAGCCACATCGAATCACCAAATTTACAATTAGTGAATTTATGTTTCACGTTATCTGAAAGATTTAACAAAAATGAACTGTTTCAACCAATTCAACAAATATTCAGTGTATACAGATTTGGGAAGCCAACTAGTTTTCAAAATACCAGAATAATCGAACTCTAATTTCAAACTTCAAGATGGATTTTTGAAAGTTTGGATCTAAAGCTTGAAACCTTCAACAATTGAAGTGTGTTTCGTACACAATCCACCTGAATCGTCCTTGTCAAACGAAGATTTAAATTGCAAATAGCTCTAATGCAAATTTCAAGTGGCTAACGTAAAGGTTATGAACCTTTAAGAGGTCAGTCCAATAATATTATTGACATTACTTGCAATTTGAATAAAAAAAGTGAAAAACTGAAAGGTTCAATACGAAAGAGCTCATATTATTATAATATACTACATGAAATTATGTTGTAGTCCTAATACTTAATTTCTTGAACCAATGCAACCTCAATTTCTCCTTTAGGATTAACTTAAAATGGAATATTACAACAGTGTCAAGAAGTAAAGGTGACAAATATAATAATCTACAATTGCATTTCAGCCAATTGCGCAGTTCAATATTTCGCTAATATAAATGTAAATTCAGGACGATTACAAACAATAATGCACTTCCTTTATTAAATGTCATTGACACCATTTATTTAATGAAAGGAAGTTACCTTTCATTTCTGCAGTTAACTTAAAGGTTACCGGTGAAAATTTATTCCCTTTATAAATTAATTAAAACATGAATGAAAGGCTGACTAAGTAAACGTTATGCATGAAGTAGCACTGACCAGTAATTTATTGAAAAATCTACATAGAAATGCCTCATTAATAATACATCATATTTCTAGGTACAGTCACCATGACCAAAAGTTTATAAAAAAAAATTTTAATAATAAAATGCATGGATAAGAAACTTGTCGTTGTTGCCTCATTCTAATAATATTATAATATTAATAGTTCAAATTATTAGATTTTTCTAATGAAGTTTTGTATCAATTGAACTATTCAAGATAGATAAAAATTTATTAGTTCATTTATTCGAATTATTACAATCAAATTGATTAAAAGACAATTTATTGAAAACTTTTCTCATAATTGAAGAAACTTTATGAAAAAAGGTTAAGTTATCTTTTAAATTATTTCTCAATACTGTACTTTATTCTAAATTTATACTTATGTTATGAGTCATTGTTATCTAGAGATACTCCCTAAAACAATGGATAAACGTATAACTGAAATGAAACTATCATTTTTATCCACCTAAAACGATATTTTAATAATCCCGGGATTGGAAATCCCGGAAAATCCCGGGATTGGAAATCAGGCCCGGGGTTAACATCTCGTTAAAACACATTGAACTGCAAATAAAGCATTCATTCAGAAAAAATATACTGTATAATGTATTACTACTGTAAATTGAGGATTAATTCCAAATTTCTGTTGAATTTATGAATGTACCATTCAGTTTCAAGAAATGCAATCGAATTTTGCACTTATTCTGTATATATTTAGAAAAAACTAAGCACGAATTGTTCTCTTGAAAGGGCCTACTACACTACTACAGTGCTGTTGACTATCGCTTAATGGAGAATAATCAGGAGATAGGTTTGCTGATTCAGCAATCAGATTGCTGAAAAACATTACCAATTAAGATGAATTAATTAAGGGTACTTACCATCAGGATTAGGTATGTAGGGTGCAGAAGGCGGGGTTGCTGGTTGGCTGGAAGGGGTGTGCGACTTTTGTTGACTGTTGTAGCCACCCAGGTACTCACTCAGATCGGGGACACACACTGTGTCGTACAGGCCGTCCGGAGCGTTTTCCAGGCTCGTCCTCTCCTTTTCAACTTCTGTAACAGGTGGAAAATGAAGTAAATATAAGATCTTAGAAATATTAGATTCAGGGTTTAGTAATGAGTAAATTAGAGACGGCTAGTGATTCGCTTAAAGAACAACCAGGCTGATTTAAAAGAGAAAAAAGTTGATTCAAGGGAAATCAGCCAGGATAAGATCTTCCAAGAATAATACATTTGCGTAATTAGTTATAATATTCTACGATTGAGCAGTATTCTATGTGAAGAATCTCCTAAAACAATTTATTTTTGTGGATTCCACTGAAGATTGGTACTCTATTTCATAGTTTTCTGACGAATTCAATGTAATTATATCATAAAATGTTAGGCTAATCATGTATACAATGTAATTTGTAATATGTAAACTTGCATATGCGAAAACTTTATAAATGTAGAAAAACGTTATGTATTATTTTACTATCTATAACTATCAAATAGAAGATCTATCATAAGATCCTTATAAGATTATTATGATAATGTTGTTAATACTAACAGTTGAACAGATGATTATAATAATAATTCTAATACTATTGTTGAGGATAATAATAATAATAATAATAATAATAATAACAGCTGATGACACATACACACCACTTGACCTTGACCTTTGCCACTCTGAAGTTACAGATCTAAGGCTTGGTGGGAACAACATAGCCACCACACAACAGAAGTGGTTGGAAAAGCCTTTGCATGGTCGCCATGCTCATGATTTGTGTAACCCTTTCATAAGCCAGGAAGCATCTAATGCTTGGCTTAGCTGGGGAGGCATCTTTGCTGAGACAGAGGGTTTCATGTTGGCCATCCAGGACCAGTGTGTTGCTACCAAGAACTACCTGAAGTACATAATAAAGGAGAGCATGGAAACCGATGCCTGTCGAAGATGTCACCAGGCATCTGAGACAATCCAACATGTGACAAGTGCATGTCAGGCTCTGGTAGCAACGGACTACCTCCATAGGCACAACCAGGTGGCAGGGATTGTTCATCAAAGCTTGGCAAGTCAACACAACCTGTTGCCAAATCCAGTTGTTCCATATTATCAATATACTCCCAGTGCAGTTCTAGAGAATGCAACTCATAAATTGTATTGGGATCGATCAGTTCTTACAGACAAAACAATACCTAACAATAGACCAAACATAATATTAATAGATACACAGAAACAGAACACATTTTAATAGATATGGGCATACCAAACACCCATAACATAAAAGCAATACAGTGAAGAGAAACTGTCAAATATCTGCCTTTGGCAGAGGAAATAAAAGGATATGTGGAGGCAGGGAGAGATGACAATTATGCCATTGATAATATCAGCTACAGGTGTAATACCAAAAGAACTACCTGAGAGGATGCAGAAATTGAGACTGTCTGTTTGGGTTCAGAATTTAATGCAGAAGGCTGTCATATTGTGCACAACATCAATAGTAAGAAACTTCTTAAATATTCCGAAATAGAAAGGGTATCATTTTGCTACATCAGCCAATGTTACCCTCTTACCCAGTAAAATGGAGATATATCACTAGCAAAATAATAATAATAATAATCTATTATATACTAACTAATGAAGCAGAATAAATATGATAATGAAGATCATCAGAAGGTCTCCATTGCTAACATTGTAAAATAGCAAATGGCTGACTTATTAAAGAGCTGATTCAATAAGAATTAGACAAAAGAATGGTTGATGGTTGCAAAGCATAACTCAGGCAGATCAGACAATCATTCGATGAGACTGATAACCGTTCACTGCGAGACTGCTTTGCAAAGTAGCGCTGATTCAAATCAGACAATGAAAAATGCTGCTTCAAATGGCATTCTGACGTTTCAAATACGGACAGCAGCTAGTACTGTAGCGTAATAGTTGTTGGGAGACCCTAACGAGCCAGGCACCTCTGCTTAGCCGACCAAGGACGTGGGACAATACAAGACAATAGCACTGAACACTGAACCTATTGCAGGCAGCCTATTTTCACGTAGTCGCTTCAAACCAGGCATTATCCTCACTGAAAACGCAACACTCAACTTGGCACATTAGAGCGCACTTGATTCGGTGTCATTATTTCTCGTAAACTCATTTTCATTTTCAGATGTTACCAAAAATTCATTTCTCTCAATTGTGTTCTTTTCGATTAAGATATTTTTGATATTGAGAAAAAAGGCCCATAAACTTGAGAAAATCAAATAGGAATAAATGATCAGCCGTGGCGAAGCGTAGTATACTTATTTGGTCATCGCCGGGTATATTTCCTATAGGACCAAATAATTATACCACGCTTCGCCACTAATGATCAGTGAACCGTTATTGAATAAAAATTAATTCACTACCACTTGTAATCCAAAACGTTGCAGAATGTCAATAAAGTTACAGTAGCCTACTTGAATGCTGCAGATTTCATACTACAACGCGTTTTGCACATGCAATGAGCAATATTGAGTTTGAATATTTTTCAGTGAGATTAGTATCTCTCAAAAACTTTTCAATACACTAGAACTCAGTGGAATGTCATCAAATGGAGGGCACCTTGCATAAAATGGTGCAATAGTCGGTTTTTTAGGTTATCACATACATTCTATGTTGTCTTGACAATCTGAAAAGAGAACCCCTATTTCAAGCAAGGTAAAATGTACAATAATTTTACTGGACTACTATAAAAGTTATAAAAATAGTTTATTTACCTAGATAAAAGTGTCCAGTAAATTCAAAATATGATGGATTTATGATAGAAATATAATGGAAGTTAGTAAAATCAATTTGTAGAAAAGAAAGCGTTACTAAAATGCTCAATGCACTAAAAACAGTGAAAGAAATATTCCAAACACGTAGACACTGAACAGCAAAGTACAAAGCAAATTTCAACAGTGAGCAATTCGGAATTGTAACAAGCTGTGAGTGATTTCAATTCCGATTATATTTCCAAATAATTCGAACAAAACGAACGACAATCGACTATTTAGAGAGTAATGAGAGAGTGAGGGAGAGAGAGTGAGTGAGAGAGAATGATGAGAGGGCATAAGTTTTGACGACGCAAGGTCGCGGCCACAATGGAACACTTCCTGGACTGGCAGTGCTAACAAATAAGGGCCAGGTACGGTTTTGTGCTTGCCAGGATTTCCTGATCCGGGGGCTGTTTCCCGGACATCCCTTTCCTGGTTTTGCAACTAGTCCGGGACTCCCGCTTCAGTCCTCAGTTAAGTTTTCGCCTTCGGTTGGAGCAGCTCGTCGCAGTGGACACTCTGAAATAATTGAGCTGCTGTTCTGTGAGGGTTGGTGATAAAATGTGAACATCGAGTGAAGCTAGTGAATGTGCCTTGCTTATTGGATTAAGTGAACTATAGTAAGGGTAGAAGATCAGTACAAGAAATCGACCACCATTGAGAAGTTATGGAAGTGCTACCAGTTGTATCAAAAGTTTTTATCATCAGAGTGCAGTTCTAGAGATTAAGTTTCAGTTAGATAATGGATTAAGTGGAGTGTAGTGAGGGTAAAGGACCAGTAAATGCATATGACTAACATCGAGGAGTAATATTTAAGTGCTATGAATTCTCAACTAATTGTTAACACAGGATTTTTCAAAATTATGTTGGTTAAGGCTTCAAATAACAAAAAAAGTAATAGTGAGTTTGATTCTCAAGTGTTTGAATATGTAGGTAGAATTGAATTCCAGTGGTACAAATTGAGGAAACGGTACAATTCAGACTAAAAGTAGAATACTAGCGCACAAAATTTCATTTCATTCTCATAATCATCTCTATACCGGTAGAAATAGGAATTATCAATAGCTAAAAAAACACGACTTCAACCTACTGTGTAACAGTTACAAGTGTGATATGAGGTTTTAAATCATCGGCTACAGGAGGACTGATGTGGATACCATTTCTCAGGACTACAAGTCAATCATCAGGTATTATTCCATCAAGTTTGTTTCCATTAATTATATTGTCACCGTGTATTAAACAATTACTTCTATCTCACAATATCAATCAAATTGTAGAAAAGAGATTGATATTAAGGAGAATGAATTAATTTTGTACGTCATGCGATCGTAATTTATTTTAGTATAAACCATGGGAAAAATTCTGTCTTTTGATCATTTTTCAGTTCAATCATTCATTCAGTACTTTTCACAGTAAAGTATATTTACAGTAACAAAAAGCAGTTTATATAACTCCTATTAGATCCATTCAATGAATGCTACTACTTATATTGAACTATCTTTCAAGTTGTTCCATGTGAAGATTACGTGTGTTTCAGGTCCTAAATCTGCAAAAGATTTCAGGATTCGATTATACTACATGCTTTACAAAAGTGAATGACCGTTGATTCTGATAGATTTTCAACAACATAATTTTCTCAGATCTCAGTCGGGCTTTAGTAAATTTTTCTTTGAAAAAATAATTTTTATAGACCGTTACATTATTATTTTGGTTGGCATATTTATAATGAATGAACAATTTGAATATTTCAAATAAAGCATTTATTTTGATTCATTTTTAATGAATAATAGTTTTACACTTGATTTTATGAATTTCTTACATCGTTTTATGCATGTTAAATTGATTTTTCTTCTTGTTTACTAGATAAAAAATTTCACACGGAAATACGTTTCGATAAGACTTTTACTGTTTATTTCAAGTTATCTTTGAAAATCAGACTAAAAATTATAATAATTCTAATAAAATATTGTGCAAAAACCGTGAAATCAAACAAAACAGTGCGTTTGTGATGTTTACCTCAATCTGATCGATTAAATACTCACTATGTGAAATGAAATGGAAATCCATCATCATTTTGAAAGACATGGAATAGATAATCAATAATCAACACGTTTAACAAATACAATCAAATCAACACAACTATAAATGCATGAGATATTCTCAACATGATTAAAAGTTGCTGAATTTGCTACAGGAAACTTTTCAAGTGAGTAGCATGCAGCGCTGTGATCCTGTTTGCTAATGATTTCAAAATGACCGAACGGCCGACCTCTGGTCCATCACACGATTGTTGCGCTTCCACAGAATCGACGGACAACAGGTGAATCAATCCCAACACATTCATAAAAAACACATGACCACACACTCAAACACAGGATGGTGAGCAGTACTGTCAATCGACAGAAAAAAAAACATTTTCAACTTCCTGTATTTCCGCACTCTGTCACATCACATCTTTCTCACTCGCAGCAATAGAGAGAGAAAGAGGGTAAGGGAGAGGGAGAGAAAGAGAAGGAGAGAAAGAGTGTGAAAGTGGAAGTCAGAGAGAGAGAGAGAGCGAGAGAGAAAGTTAAACATAGACCTAGACAACCCTTTCCAGAGGCATGCTTCACTGAGCATCCGGGCAATTCATGAATTTTCATTTACGGATCTCAATCACGATAATCAACTAATTAAACTTTACTTACATGATTTTTTATTCACATAATGAATTGGGAATGTGCCGGATCACTTAATCCTGAAACGTTTGTTTTATGTTGAACAAGAAGAATACCAACATCAGAATTTTAATCAATTTTTTGTTTTATTTTTAGAACATCATTCAACTTTTTTCCATTTAAAATATAGAAAGATACTCACGCATCAGCTTGGACACTATTTGTATTATTGAGTTTGTTGTATCTTCATTTGAAAATTTGGAAAGCGTTTTGTGGATGGATAAAGGTAATATAATACATATAGAATAGAAGCAAAGTAGGTAATATAACAATGTAGTAGAATATAACAAAGATAAAAACAATGGTTTTGTTAATTTTATGACAAGATTATATTGGACTACGAATTCAGTATAGTATGTGAACTTGTTAGGAAAGAAGTGAAGTAGAAAGAATGCTATTCAATGAACAAAGAAGAAGGATGCATGATGTATTCACACAAAGAAAAACAATGTCTTCTATACTTGACCTTTACTAAAGGGTGGGATAAAAGTAGTACGATAATAAGAGGAAAATCAGTGATAGACAATCATCATAAGTGAGTAACAGAGAAAGAAGCAAGGATAAGTGTATTTATACAACTATCTAATGACATTTGTCAAGTATTACCAGAGATAATAATTATTATTACATAAAAAATCTTATATTATTTTCATGATATTTCTGATTGAAAATTTAGATAAACGTTTTGTAAATAGAATTTTGAAAACTTAGGGACGATTTATGAGTACGGGCTCATCTCTATTTCGATGCTAAATACAGAATTTTTTTAAAAATCGGGTCTATGAGCTCGAGATTAGCTAGTCCCAGGCTTAAAAGAGTAATATTAT
>CM029534.1:14603366-14698366 GCA_017141395.1 Laodelphax striatellus | reverse complement strand
TAAATTAATAGTATTGTGTACATGGCAATAAATTATAATATTTTATATACGATACAATACTGTAATATGTATCATTGTAGATTCTTTATTCTTTCTCTTTTCCAATAGTTCCACAGTCAAAATTGAAGAAAAACATTCAATAGTATTCGATACAGAATCAAAGAAAAATGTAAAGAATTCATGAGTATTTTAAGTGGTATGCGATACTCTTCGGTCGAAATATGTACTGCGTAGTTAAGTGGTAGAGTGGACATAATAATATTATTGTCACGTCAGAACAATAAAGAACTCACTCTATTCTAGTTTATGGATTTGACAACATGGGTAAAGAATCAAACTATTGTTGTAGCTACGTATTCTTGCAATAGATGATATGTCTACATAATATCATCTATAGCATCTATATTGTCTATGTCTACATAGGTGTGTAATTTATGTGTGAGGGCAATTGTGTGAGGTATACTACCATCTACTATATTTCCATCCAATTTCTATTCCCATGCAGAATGGAAATTAAACTCATTTTTCAACAAATTCAAAAATGTTCATGCATAGAGATGAAAGAATATCTCTTATCAGTCTTTACTCCCAGAGCAATAGCCGTGAAGTGGTCAAATCGATAGCTCCCCCTGACCTGACAAACTGTTCCTGCTGAGTTCCTGAAAGACATAAGTGAAAGGATATGAAAAATGGAGTTTTTGTGATTTCATCCAATTTGTTAGATTTTCTCCTCAAAGTTCCAAAATAGATAATTTTATTTTAACTGATAACCCAATTCTTTTCTCAACACTGATAAAGTGTCAAAGAGAATTGAATAGGATCCTCGAACAATGACCAGGCTTTTGTTTGAAATGGTCTCTCAAAAAGCCATAAAAATTAGCTCGGCGTGAAGAAAGGAACACTCAACTCCTTGGCGCTTGCATTTGAAGACCGGAACCCTCTCCACTCATCCACTTTATATTTCTAATACGATTTTCCAAACACATCCTTTGTTGCAGCAAGGAGCCTTTGTCTCCTTTAACAAGAGGGCTCTCTCTACCTGGCTGGTCTTCATTTTGTTCCCGTTCTTATAATCAATTCTTCAAGATTTGATCTTGTTAGTGAGATTTAGCCAAGTGCTTTGCATCATTTAGATCAAGGATCTCAATGGATTGTCATCAATATTTGATGAGAGAGCTGATGACGCAGACTGTCGTATACATCAAAGGCTTCTTCAGCAGCAGCTCGATCCATTATTTTGTTGGCAGTCTAAACTCGTTTAATTTATGAGTGAAGAGCAGTTTATCGAGTTGAAGGAAGACTTTCAGAATAAAAATGAGATCGATTATTAATAATGATACTGAAGCTGCTCTAAGCATCTTCAAGCTGTGATGTCTAAGCTTGTTGAATACATATACCTAAGTGCATAAATAACGTTTTACGCCATCCTTTCGGATAGAAAGTCTTGGACTGTAAGCATTTTTTACAAAAATCAAACTTGATTGATTCGTTCCTTATTCTAAGCTGAAGGCCAATCCTAACCTGTAAGCTTTTTTCAGATAAATCAAACTCTACTGAATCTTACTTGGGGGATTCGCAAGTTCACCAAAACAGTGCTAGAGCATAGGAATCTGGAATAATATGGGGCTAGATTCTTCAAATAGTTTTCTATTTCACATAATACATTCTACACTTCGATCGAATGTAATTGACCCCCTACAAGACATGCAATCTAAACATGATAACCAAGTACATACGTGTATAAAGTTTTAAAAGGTGAATGAAAGCCTGTTCCCTACAAACCATTTTTTTTAATATCATTGGGATCAACCCAGAGTATATTTTTAATAGTAGTGCAAAAATTTGAAGATACACGAAGTGTTTTAAATTTAGAATTTTAAAATGTATAACATAAACATTTTGTATATGTTTTTTTTTTTTTAATTACTAATTATTGGAGGAACTAAACTGGGTTTTTCTCCTTAAAATCGGGTTTGATGGCTATAGAGATTCCAACCTTCAAGGTACTTGTGCACTAGTAACATTTTTGTAAAGTGTGGGAAAAAAGTAAATTTCAAACTTCATGTGTAGTGTGAGGTGCTTAGTTTTTTGGTTTTTTAGTTTTTTCTTATTCCCCATTTCTAGTGACAGATGATTTTACATTGACTTCAATAGTGATAGGTGTTGGAAAAACTGAATTGAGAATAAATTACTCATATCCATCAAACTGATGGTGAGGTTCATAGTAAGTGACCTGGAAACAACATAGAGGTAGAATGATCGAGTGGAATTTGAGAGTTTCCAGGTAGAGCAGGACTCAACTACATATATACTATCGCCGTATAAGATAATCGCTATATATACCATGAGATAGATCGCTAGTGTCCCTTTTGGACTCCATGGAGCTTCGGACTTGAAGTACCTATCTGTCCCTTGTGTACATATAGCAGCACAAAAAAGGAGCTGCAATATGCATGAAAATATACGTACTCCACCTTACCCAGCCAGACGTTCCAATTGTTTGCTCCAGCATTTATCCACAACAAACCCTGTCCGCCTTTCTCATTTTTTTCAATCCTGGTAACAAAAGTTGAACAGAACAGGATTCTGAGTCCGTGGATTTAGATGATCATCCACTCTCACAGGAATGTTCTGAACCACCTGAGTCGAAAGACTTTTTTGTGATAGGTACTTGAGTGAAATGAAAAACTATTGAAATTGTTGACTTGAAAAGTCAAAAAGTAGTCAAATTTTTTATTTCTAGCTATTTCGCTGTTCAATGTGAGATCGCCGTAAAATGTTTTCTGATAAAGCAAAATAACGATGCAATATTATAGCAATAAAAAGATTAGTATTTCCATATACCAAGGCCCGTACGCACCTTCTTCATTTAAACTAAGTCTAACAAAACGCAGTTTCAACTTGGATTGAAATTTAAATCCACGATTCAAAATAGGTTCAAACTAAAAATTCAACATTTGAACTAAGTTGAAGCTTTGTTTTGTAAAACGAAGTTTAAACGAGGATGTTGAACGGGCCTAAAAGTGTCTACAATCTGTTGAAGGTTTTCTACAAAATATTGTGCAGCAGGGGATATCAATCCTCACATGAAAACTCGGCCACATTCATGAAAGTTGGACAAGGTAAGTCCTGAAATTTGCATAAGGAAGCTTTTTGATCGATTATCTAATATCTTATCAAATCCTGTTGGATAGGATGCTTAAAGCTGTATGTAAAAAATTAAATTAATTCTCAGTAGAAATAATTTTATCATTTCACAACTGAATTCTTGGCAATTGTTTGCAGAAAACAAATCTTGTGCTCAAGTATGTACGTTTACAATTATTTTCCAAGTCCACCATCTCTTTATTAAATGCAAGGTTGAAATCATTTCACATTTCGATTTCAGAATCAGACCACTGTCTGTAGCCTACTTCGAAATTAACAATAAAGTGCAATTGAATATCACGCGTATTATTATATTATTGAATACCAAATAAATCAGCCATTGATAATTGTATTCAATATGTTATCAATAGAGACATTCGAGCAATTAGTACTCTCAGCTTGAGTTATGATCATTTTTCAATGAGATTTCCGAGATATACGAACGTGAGACTGCAGCCTTGAGGTTCTGGCACTTCAATCTGTCTTTTTCCGAGCCTTTTCTTACTGACGTGTGTTCCACCATTCATCATTTGTGAAACATCGCCGCGAGGAAACACTCATACGAGTGTGTTATCTTCTTCCACTCTCAGCATCTCAAGTGCTCTACGGCTCATACCATTATTATTTATCATCTTTTCTTAGAGTCGCTAGTACTGTCAGTACTGCTACTTGATGGCAGCACATGACTCTTGAAGTATAATCTCAAAAAACTATTGATGGAGTTGTTATACAATATTGTTCAATAAGTATTTTGAAGTGCCTCTTAATCTATCTATCGATCTTTAATCTATTCAGATAAAACATTCACATTCATTTTTATTGTTGAAAATATTATACATTTTCCAATAATGGTGATACATAAGAAAGCCTTACTTAAGTTATATTGGTGTCAGCCACCTTGGTATCGCTGGAAATACCAAGACAAGATACCTGGTTATACCTGGCAGGCAATATGTAAATGGACAATAATTCTCTGGTACAAGGGAAAGAAGAAAAAATTTCATTGTTGATCAGCATTTCAGTCAACGTAAACTTTCATACTTTCTACTATGTATAAAACTTCCTTACTATGGAAATAATGCGATAAAATAAAAGAAATTATTAATAGTATGATAGAATAATAATGGTTTGTAAGCTCTAAACAGTTTTGAGCAATACATAATTTAAAATACATGACTGTAAAATATTTTCTGTTTTTGATATTATAAAAAAACTGTACAGTATTATTCACTTCACTTCACTGCGAAACTAGTTGAATAACTTTTAGAAGGTACATTATAAGTCCTAGAAACTAAAGTCACTAGAAAGTCCTAGTTCAATTTCAATTCAAAGAGAGAAAGTTTGACAAGACTAATGCTACTTTCGCATTGAATGACAAACTCAATTGAATAGTTGCTTCAACCAACTTTTTTGAAATGCTTCTCTATTCTCTATCTCCACTGAGCCAGGGTGATCAGCTTCTTCTACAATATTTGCTCATGTACAGCTTCTTCAATTTAGAATTTCTGAGCAGGGAAAAGTTACTAGAGCTCTTCTTAACATGAAATAGTTAAGTTTATTCAGAAGAGACTCCTTTTTAGTGAAGTTGTAAATTGTGCATTTCTCCGGCAGATACTTTATGAAGCAGCAGCTTCCCACTCTTCTTAATAGTAATTCTCTCTGACGAAATGTTTCTGTTGGAATAAGATAATGCAATTTAACAGACATAAAAGCACTTCTAAGAAGATGTAAAGGAGGACCCAGATTTAAAATAAGGAAGCAAAAATGATATTGTTTTTCTTCCCTCTTACACTCACTCTCTCACTTTCATTCTATTTTTATCTCTCTCTAATTCTTAATTTTTTCGTTGTTATTATTATTATTATTTTTACCATTATCATGTGATGTATTATTTTCTTGTATCTGTGTTTGCCTCAGGACTTATCAGACCTGGCAACGAGAATATCAAATATCACTCTTTTCATTATTCTAATCAGAAAAGAATACGGATTCTAAACAATTTTCAAGAAAATTGAAAAATTGATATTTTTATTAAATGGGATAGGCGATTGATTTTTAAAATGTGGAAAAGTGCTTGAATACTCAGAATAATGTGCTTTTAATGTGATTTGAGCCTATATTATAGGATGCATGAATAAACAAAGAACGATAAATAATCTGAATATTCCCAATTGAAAAATATTAATTGAGTTGTACTGACGAAAGGAAGGACGAGGGAGAGATTTAGATTCAGATTTAGATTTAGATTTAGATTTAGATTTATTACTTTATACATCTAGATAACAAATATGACGGCTTAAATAATATAATTTGCAGAGAGAGAGAGAGAGATATTTGATATTTATTTTGTACATCTTACGTTGTCAGGTCTGACAAGACCTATGGCAAACACTAAATCATAGTAAGCAACAAACAAAAACAACAAGTAATGCAAATTATATTTTAAATACAATGAACAGAACAGATTACCAATAAAAATGTTGAGAATTTTATTAAAATAAATTGATATGCAAAACATGAAGCATATCATATCATATAGAATAATAAAAAGAAATTAGTTGATGGAGAAGAAAACAGAAGCGAGAAAAAAAAGATTAGAGGAAGAGAGCGAAATGAAAAATCATCAATAAAGTTGAGAATGAACACGTAAAAGAATGGAATAGTAATGATGAAGTTCTTGAATGAAACAGGTGACAGCGTATAAAATTGAAAATAGGTAGGAAAATTCTTAAATGAAGAAACATACACAAAGATTATCATGATAGGAAAAAAGAAATAAATTTTTTATCAAAACAAACAAGCAAAGCAACTTACTCGCCCTCAAGTAGATACCTGAACAAATTCCTCTTAAAGCTAGCCAATGAATTAGATTGGATTAAATGAGAGGGAAGGGAGTTTCATACACGGCAGGCAGATGTGAGGGAAGATGAGTTGAAAGTTTCAGTTCGATGAAGTGGTATTTTGAGAGGAAGCTCATAAGACCTTGTACTTCGATTGGGTTGAATGTCGGAGAGGAGTATGAAGGATTCACGAAGATAGCCCGGTCTATCACCTCTCACTATCAGTCTGTAAGTCAAGACAAGAAGGGAATACTTCCCTCCTTAAAAAGAGAGTGAGAAAGAGTGAGAGAGAGCACTATTTCCTTTAATTTGTGTCAATCGATAAAAGTGAACAAACTGTTGATTGAGGTGGACTGTATAATTTGAAAAATGAATACATTTCATACTTTTTTGTTTTAACATGTAGGTTTGTAAAGGAGCATATTTTAGAAAGTTTTTTTCATGAAAATAGAAATAAATACTCATATTGCTTTCGGAAGAAGTAATTACAGATTTAAAAATTAATTTTAGTTTCAATCTTTCGACCACTGCACGAAAATTCAATATTGAACTCAACCGCTATAAGATAGTGTCATTTTATGGGGTTCAATAGGAACCTATTGCATTGGATGACTCCATTTGCATTAAACAGGCCGTTTGCTATCAAAACTTAACAGTCATTTATCTAGAATTTACACGTTTAAAGTACCTAATTAGCATAAGAATTTAGTTTCTAGATTTCTCTAGTACGAATAATGCACTTGAAAACAAGTACCGTACACCGTACTTCACTCCACTCCACTTCGTATGACACTTCTATTAATATTCTAGATATAGATGTAAAGAACATATTGTACATGTTCTTTATGGATATCATCATTCTGTAAGCTGAGAGACCTAGTAACCTAGCAACGAGCGAAATGTTTATTTGAAGTTTGTTGAAAGCAATAATATTGAAAACGATTGTGAAGGAGATAGACACGAGATTTTTCGACTTCGAATGTTGTTTCTTTGTGAATAAATTTGTACAGAGCAACACACTCTCTTGATTTATTATAAAACAACATTCGATGTTATTATATAGATATAAAAGTGCTTTATTCATCAGAAACAATACCATACAAGAAATGCAAGGTATATTACACACACTTGATCTAAATTGTAGATATTATATAACAACCTTCCACATGTGCGTTGGGGTACAACAGCAATTCATGGGTGATTATTCGAGCATTGGCCCCAAATTGTAAAAGTGATAAGTTTGATTAATAGCCGGTCTCTGGATGGCTTCCAAAAGTAAGTCAGGCAACTCACTCTTATTCTTTCTCTCACTCTAATCTTATTCTTTCTCTTTCTCTCCTCTTAAAAGTGAAACGATTCCGTCCGAGCAGCCACTTTGCAAAGAGGAAATTCTTCACTTCTTCTCAGTCCTTCTTAAAAATACAATTCCCTTTATCTCCGCTCGGCTTTGTAAGTTGTACTTCTTGGGATGACAATAAAGTTGGACTAATATTTCAGGACGACCGAAGCGCAAGATAGCAATACAAAGTATAATGTTTCTCATTCATATGTCACACAGACGGTGGTGACTCTGGATCTTTACTACTTGCTCAGACGTGTGTTCATGGGGAAGGAATGTTTAGAAAGCGTCTGCATTCAAGATTCACCTTCTGGATCAATAGAGATGGATCAAGGAGATACTAGATGGATCAATTGTGAATAGGGAAGGCTCTCAAGTTGATTTTATTTCAACACGCTTATGGGATTCCACACTGAGATGTGATTCACCGAGATGTTGTTAAGTATGATAGAATAATAAATAAATAATTGGTAGAATCATAACTCAATAAGTTATCCAGTAACTCATGAGTTACTGGGACTGAAATGAATCTCCAGCATAAATCGAAACTAATTGTTTAACGATACTATGAGAGTAAAGAGATAAATTTTCTACAGAGTTCGACAACCTATAGAGTTTCCACTTCACATTGACAGAGATAACATATTATTATTCATGTTTGATTCAGAATGTTCCAGAATATAGAACATGTAGGTAGATGATTAGGTCAATGAAATAAAAGATATCAAATTCCATTAATGATTTTTAGAAGTGGAATTTGACACCACTTCAACCACTCATCGATCTTAACTGATCTTTGATTTTTTTATTTTCCTCATTTTTCTAAAACTCTGTAGCGGCTGATAAAAATCAACATTCATGGAGTATATCAGATGGTTGGGACAACCGAACATTACTTTGATTGTAAACAGAGGTTCACTTTTTTCATTAATTCTATAATTAGGGTAGGGAATGATTCTGGTGAGGTCAGTTGGTTTGAAATCGCTTATCCACGAATGATATTATTTCGAAATTACTTTGAATAACAAAATAGATTAATTACCTGGATATCAGTGGCCTCATTATTGAATTCACTACACAGACAAAATTTAATTTTATGTTTTGTTCCAACTGATGTTTGATGCCACAAATGATATTCGAGTACGAATGTTTATTCAAAAATTCAATTTTCCATGTTTCCTTCTTATTATTATAGAACCAATCACAAACTATTCAAATACATTATAGAAAATCGTTATTGGACTAATAGATCATTATTGTAGATCATTCTTCAACGGTATTGCCTCTCAATTCAATTCACTTTACTGCCAAAAAAGTGAAGCATTTCCAATCTTTGGTTTCCATTCTCTATGTTTTCATGTTTGATTCCGAACTGCCGAATAAGTTATAAAGAATAGGGGATAGAAATTAAAAATGATAATAAAGAGACAAAAGTTTTTTGTTGGTAATTATAATTTTGATGACTTAGGCCTAATGCACAAGACATTCTGAAAAAATGAGTTATTGTAAAGGACTCTGTATATTTCAGAGTAGGCCTATAAAGTTTGAGGTTAGAGGGGAAAACTATCATGAAATTGCGGCCCAAGCTGGAAGGATACAACATATTTTGTTGAGAGGTTACCTTAGACGCCTATTATGTGTACATCCCTCACGGAAGCCGTAGTATTTGAGAGACATTAGCGCTCACCTCACGTTCCAAACACATTATGTCCATGTATCATCGCCGTTTTCTGTGGCCATTTATCGCCAGCTTCATGCTACAAATACGCTTATTACTTCCAGTCTGAAAGGTCTCATTTCTCTTCTATCGAAGCGATGGGGTTTGGTTCCGTGTCTACATCTTTATATGTCGTCTGGAAAATCAGTTTTTATTCTATTCCCATTCATGCCCTTTCCCAGACATGTACAGAATCATACCAGGCGAGTATAAAGTTTTGTATAGGCTAATACAGAGTGGTCCATAAAAATGTATCCACTGTTTAAAAGTCCATAACTTGCAAACTAATTGATGGAGTTCTCTCATCTTTGGTGGAAGTGTAGATACATGATTTCAATATGGAATTTTAAATCAAAGTGAACGGTGAAAATCGCACATCGATATGTCAAACCGTTTCTGAGATACAGTATTAACTGATTTAGAGTATTGTCTGAGTACAGTATTGTCTGATTAATAATTTAAATATCATAAAACGGTTTGATGTATCGATGTGCGGTTTTCGCCATTCATTTTCTCTTGAAATTCAGTATCAAAATCATGTATAACATGACCACTTTACCATTTTTTAAAATTAAGTTAGATTCAATATGGTGGATCCAAGATGGCGGACCAGTTTTTTTAATTCACCGTGAAGTAGTATTCTCAATTCTAGTACGATCCTCAATGTCAGCTACCGTCAAATTACCTTCATATAAGAAATGTTGAGCCGTTTCCATAATTTTCACCAACCCTAAGAAATGTTGAGCTGTTTCCATAATTTTCACGAACCCTATAAGTAAAAATATTTGTGAGTAAAAACCAGTCATAATATTCACTGAAGTGATTCATCAAAACAAGCTTAAGAGAAAGATTCATCTACTTCATATTAAATCAACAATGTCTTTTCACCAAAAGGCTTCTCTATCATCAACCACAAACATGCTTATCAGAACCGTGGAGTGCAACTTCTCACATCAACAGCAAAACGTCTTCTCATGCAGATGCCTGCACCTAGAAAGTTCTACTCATCAGAGACGACGACTACACAAATAATGTTGAGGGAGCAAGGTCACAGGGAATGGGTTTCAGTGAGAGTTTACGTTTGAGTATGCATCCCTGAGAATAATTTGAAAGGCGGAAAGCTCTTTTGAATCACAACTCAATCAAAAAGTTACTCCTCAAAACTTTTAATCCAATATCGCTTTGCAAAATATGATTCATTCATAGTTCATTCATATTCGGTATACATGATCCATTCATAGTTCATTCATATTCGCTACACATAATTCATTCATGATGTCATAACCTACAGAATAAAAATCTGCAATCATGGAGTACGGATTGTTTTGAACACTACTGAGAAAAACATTGACGGTGCTGTTGACAGTACTATTAACTGTGTTTCAAGTTGGATAATTGATAATTCCATGGACCAATTTTAGCATAAGATATTTGGAAAACTGTGAACTGAAAAGTTGGGATAGAAACAGTTTGGGTTTGGGCGAATGTTTGTTGATTCTTCCCACACTCGAAACTATATTGCCGATAGATGAATGAATAAAAAAACTGATTGTAGGCTTACGTACGTAAAAGGTATTGGAAAAAATTCATGAGATCATGATGTATGTTTTAGCACTTTTATTGGTTCGACATTGTACAGCCTTCCATTGAGCTCAAACCAGCACCATCCAATTTAAAGGATGTTTCACAGAATTTGAAATGAAGGTTTAGGCCCAGTGTCGGAGTAGGCCTGTGTTACTCGGATTACCCAACACTTCACCTGTAGAGTATTCTCAAACTCTCAGCAGCTCGCCTTAATTCCAAGAATGTATCATTCATGAAGCAACTGAGCACACATCCATGAATAATTCTGCAGGTTTTTACAATATTTTCCACCTCAGAATTCCTACCTTTATAGATATTAACGCACACAAAAATTTGGATGGTTTTGTCAGATAGGCTCTGAATTATAAGCCTGTTATGATTGATCCGCAAAATAATGAATTCTGCAATGGAGCCCGAAAATTAAAAAAATTGAATATATCGGGGATGTTTCACAGAGACAAGTTTTGTTTTTAAAAGATAGTAGTGTCATAGGGACAAGTTTTCGTAGAAGCAAGTAGTTCTAAAAGTAGCAGTGTCACAGAAGCAAGTTCTCATACAGACAAGTTGAAAGGCGTACGTTTCACAGAGATAAAATCTCACAGAAACAAGTTGTGCTTTTGAACGATAGCAGTGTCATAGGAACAAGTCTTCGTAGAAGCAAGTTGGGAAGCGGGTTGGTCCCAGTGGCAGAGGCGAGGCTAATCGGTGAGATTAGATAAGAGACAGCGCCTACCACTCCCGTTGTATCGGTGACCGGCTCCTCTAAATACAAAAAATTATGAGCTTTGAAATCGCTTCCCGGTGGTTCGGAACCCACCTAAAACTGTTGGTCCATCCATATCTCATCATCATCCTTCCCATTACTCACGCACAAGCTTAGAGCTTATGTGGGCATCATCCCTAGCAAAAAACAGTAGTTCTAAAAGTAGCAGTGTCATAGAAGCAAGTTCTGTTAATCTGTTATTCTTCTGGTAACCAGCACTCAGAAAAAAAATAATTCATCTGTTTTTGGAAATATCTGGTTGTATTATCGTCCTTTGACAACATTCCAATTAATTGAAACATTGATATTCATTTCATTGATTGATAGTGGTCCAATATTTTTGTAGCTTTCTATCAAACCAAGCATTAGTTTATGCATTTGAAAGCAAAATGAAATACGGGAGCTTTCATTGGAAGGTAGCAGTTTTGTCCGTTGATTACAGTGAATTCCTCTCCATTCCTCGCCACGTTTTTTAGTCAGCCAACATCGATCTCTCTGTTTAATAGTGGAGGAGGCAGCTCATTGGAATGCAGCACATTTCCTAGTTGTTTCAAGACTAAGAGAGTTTCAGCGACGCTGCGAACTTTTGGGAATAGAATAGAATAGAATGAGTCTGGTGAAATCGCACGAAGAAACACGGATAAATAATCGCCGTTCTGACCTTTCTTTCTCGTTCGTGAATTCGGGGAGATTGTTCCTAATTCTAAGCAGGAAGTTGACTGTTCAACGAGAGCGAAATAAGTCACGCGGAAAGAGAACTCGTTAATTCTCTGAGGAGTACAAAATCTTCTGCATATACAACAGAAATCTCAATAAAGTTTCAACTGGCCAATGAATATTGATGAAGCGCAGATAACACTACTCATTTTCCTCAAGTACTCTGCTATTCCATTCCCAGTCTTAAAAACTTTTCTCATAAGCACTACTTCATCATCATAATTCATCATGGATTTCCCATGAATTACAACTTATTCATGACGCACATGAAAAATGAGTAGAAAATGCCTGAAAATTTATGAGAGCATTACCACCAGTCTTTTTTATCCATACAATGAAATTCGCCAATTTTATGTCTCTTTGGATGCTTAATCACTTTATTAGAACTAACCTTAGATGGAATCTTCATCTACATACCAAATACCAAGGCTAAGGCCGTACTACTAAGACCTATGCTTGGTGCTAAGTGACTCGCATAGTGAATGATCCTAGTGAACAAACGCATTGCGTAATATTGCAAATGGCCACACTACGAGCGACGTGGGTAGCAGTTAAGGAGTTATTGAATTTCGTTCAATTAATAATAATTATTATTATTATTATTCAGTGTAGTTTATGATTTATGAAAATACAATTCATAATATATTTGCAGAGGTGTAGTCGCCCTGCACTACAAATTTCTTTGAGAGGTTATCTGGAATAAATCGCATCCAAATTGTGATATCAACTTGACCTGTGTCAAAAGACAGCAAAAGATATAGGAAACGGCAAAGGAAACAATATCTTTTCCCACTAAGGAAACAATGACAAAATGGCGGTATGTACCAGGGAATTCTTGATAAAGGATGTGTTAGGATTTATTGATCTTTTAAATTCCAAAAAAGGGTGAGAAACTCCTTTTCCTTGTAGAACAACGCTGGCATTTACTTAGTGACACGGACAGAAAAGTTACATGATGCCGTGAATGATCAAGGAGCAGAGATTTCGCCTCGTCTCTTGTTTGCAACCCGTGCTTGTGAGTTTCCGATAGCAAGTTTCTCACTACAAGTTGCAAAAGAGGGTTGCATCAGGAGAATATTCCACTAGTCTTCACTTCTTCCCATGCTACAAGACAAGTTTTATTCATTTTTTCATGGATGAAACACATAGTTTCATGTGCACAGCTCTCAAATGCAAATGTAAACAGTCGTCATCTCTCATCATCACCCACGCACAAGCCTAGAGCTCATATGGGCATCACACTCAAAAAAAAATGTAATATATTCATGAGATTAGACTCTTATTTTACTTCTTTACTAGAATGTGGAATTCAAATTTCAACTTCAAGAGGCTCATCTGCTGGTAAAGAAATAGAACATGAAATTCTGCGTTCAATGGTACAAGAACACAAGAAACCCTTCATTCTCTCTAATTTCGTAGTGAAATCCAACAATTAATAATTAATGAGATAGAATTTGTTATGACGATGATGATAATAATAGGCCTCTCACTGATCATGATGGTAAGCAAGAATTAGGCTAGGCGTACACCGGTTAGTCAAGACAAGACAAGATGAGATTAGTCAGGTTTAGTCACAGTAATTCACATAGCTGCTTATGAAGCAGTACATACCGATGCAATGACTAATCGGTGTGTGTTGCTTCATAAGTAACTATGAATAGAATAGAATAGAATAGCTGCCTTTATTTTATCCTGGGAGGGCGAAGTTAGAGCGCAGCCGGCCCTCTCTTACACTTAACCCTCCGCTACATTTCTAAATTAAATACTAGATAAATTAGGCTACATAAAATTTGAAAAATAAGAAAAAGAAAATCATACTTAGAAATTAGAAGAAAAACAAGAAGACTATGACAAGACAAAGACAACAAGAACTATGTAAAGTACTGTGACTAAACGTGACTAATGGCGTCTTGTCTTGTCTTGACTAACCGGTGTACGCCTAGCCTAAAGGTAACAGTAATGATAGAAAATGCTTTTTAAATTCTGTGAGCAGATTACTGATTGGGTGTTGGATGTTATGTGATAAATATAATATTTTGTGTGTTATATTGATTGGTTGA
Organism: Laodelphax striatellus; assembly: GCA_017141395.1. Lineage (NCBI taxonomy): Eukaryota > Metazoa > Arthropoda > Insecta > Hemiptera > Delphacidae > Laodelphax > Laodelphax striatellus. The sequence continues at coordinate 14,684,199 of CM029534.1, read as the reverse complement.
ATAACCACCGTTTCTATTGTACCAGTACAATTAATATTTCTCTTTGTGTTAGTAGCGTGAGAACAGGCAAGTGACCGCCGCTTTTAACCATGAACCTAGTTCTCTCTCTCTCTCTCTCTCAATTTATCAAGAATTGTCGCGACTCAAAGCGTGTATATTGCATCGTGTCAGCTTCGACTAGCTGGCGCTGGTCGATTTTTATTTCTTAAGCGTGAGAACGCAGACTTTGTAATTTCTTGTTTCACACCATCGGAGAATGGTTTATAAAAATTTGACTCTGACCGAAGTTAGTAAGAAAGGCTAGGATTGGTCGGTCGCCTTCCACCGTCCCTAACGTGCGTTTTGAAAGAGCCAATGAAGAGGCTGGTTACTGGCGAGCCGCGAGAGTACCCAGGAGGCAACTGGTGATGGTAGAATTATGAACAAGAGACGAAAGTGTCACGTCACTTTGCATTTTGCTTTAGACCAAGATGGCAAATTTCATCTGTGGCGGTTGAAGTTAACTAACTTGTCTTTTATTGCTCTGGTTATATAATAACCATGTCATCTATATCTAACTAATATTGCTGTAGGCGCCTCACGCCTCAGCTTCCTTTTTTTGTCATGTAGTGAGCTCGTGCTATATATATTTTTATAATTGGATAAGTCAACCTCTCCGCTAATGTAAGGTACGTGAAATTAGTATTAAGATTGGTGTTTTAAGTTTTATTCATTTATAATCACAATCATTTATTGGATCAAGCAATACAATATTATAGGAAAGAAAAAACAGGCGTTAAATCAAAACTTCTTGTGTTCCAAAATTTAGTCTGATAAATTGTTCAAATTAAGGTTATGTGCAATAGTTCATAGTGTAACCCCCACCTGAGATGTTAGTATGTTTTTTGGGCCTAACCCAACCTCTAGTAGGAAACGAATAAATTCAGAATTTCTAACCACAATGTCAGTGTGATCGAATTAGACTACACAAGGGCAAAGTATATTTTGATAATTGTTTTTAAATCTTGTTCTTAAAGTACCTTTATGACTAAGTAGAGTATTTCTGTGTTCGATTCAGTTGGTAAAGTTGTACTACCATATTGTTGGGTAACATGTTATTTATTTAATCACCAGTTTAGGATTCCTAGCTGATTAATTGAAAATAAAAAAGCTAGTTTTACATAAGGTAATAAATTTCAAGATGATGAATCTAGGCTTCACCTATAATTTCATTAGGATCTATTGCTCTTGTGGAATATATATCAGTATACGTCTCAAATTATTTATTCAGGCCTTCTGCCCATGAATTTTGTGAACAGTAAATTGATTGTATGTATTCAGTCTGTAGTAGAATGTATTATTATTCTGTAATTTGAAAATTACAGCGGTCCTTGATTTACCCGGAAGTCTTCGTGATCGACTCTGATGTCTTGAACTTCGACAATTGCGGGTCTGAACCGTGACTCGGCCATGAATCTGTTTCTCTACTCTTGGAGTTGCCCTGGCTTGAGCGACAACGTCCTAGAAGTGGTCACCGGCTGCGCGCACTGTGGGAGTGCGTCCGGATAAGTGACCACCCTCGGGAAGAAGTCTCAAGTTGGTAACGTCGCCGTCAAGGATCCGCTAAGTACCAAAATTCAATTTTATATTCGGCCGATGATCTAGTGCGTGTTATGAGTGACAGACCTTTTCAAGTTCTACTTAAATTCGTAATTGGGACCGTCGTGACCTACCTACGCGCATATCCGCCTCTGCGACTAGCCTAAGATGTAAATGTAACCTAGCGAGTAAACTTAGTATATTTGTTTTTTGAAAAGTCCAGGCCTGGTAACAATATTTAGTCAACTTCAAATTTTCAATCAATTTCAAGATTTTAAGTAACCTCAAAGTTTAATCATAAAATTTTCTCCTTCGGAGATCAAAGTACATTATGCAACTGTATTAAGACCTTTAAAGCACAGATTTAGGATGTTAGTTCCTAGTTTCTGAGATATTTTTATTGTGTGAATTTAATTTTAAAATTGAAATATTATAGCACCGAGTCTTACTATATCTAGTCGTATTATTGACTTCACCTCAATCCACTAGATAAGCTTATACAGGGTCAGACATGAAAACTGCGCTCACTTTCTTTTCTAGCATTCAACCCAAAATCAAAATTAAAATCAAAATTACTTTTCCAAATTAGAAGGGTTGTTTCACTATGTATAGTGAACATTTTCTTTCCTTATCAATAAAATATTATCATTTGTGTAACAATTAAAATAATAAAAACTTTGTATTATTTTCTTTGTACTGAATTATTTCTGGATCAAAAATTTTGTGAAATCATAACCTTATTTGGACCACTTTACTCATCAAATTATATTATGATTTTTGTGTCTGTAAATAGATGGATAAATTTATAAATATACTATATTGAGGTGGATAGATTACTTAATTTTCCACTTCATACAATACAAGTGTTGTGGGTAGGGTTGTGGCATAAAATCCCCCTCTTCTACTTACTCCAGAAGTATGATTTTTTAGTCTCTTATTCTTCTTCTTCTCCACCTGCCTCTCCACCACTTCCTTCGTCTCCTCCTCTTCCTCATCTTCCTCTGTCCTCCTTTTCCTCTGTCCTCCTTCTCCTTCTTCTCCTTCTTCTGCTCTCTTCATTGCTTCTTCTTCATTCTCCGGGAGGTTGAGAGTGGGAAAGAGGCGTCACCCCAAAACTTCTGATTTGTAAGTTGTTTTTTCTCATTTCCTCTTCAGCACGTGTACAATCATCATTCTGTTCAATAAGCATCATCAATAGCTCTACTGATTGCTATGGATGGAAATAAATGTCTTAACCTCGACATCAGCATTATCTGCATGGCATGGGATGGATGCCATCAGACCTCAACCAGAGTGCATGGTGAATTGGCGAAGGAAAGCCAAGTTGATTTTCCCTTGAGAAGGTGGGCTCTGCACTCTCCGAACGTTGTAAATCCCGCTGAGTAGCTAGTTAGTTACTAATGAGAAGAAGAAGAAGAAGAAGAAGAAGAAGAAGAAGAAGAAGAAGAAGAAGAAGAAGAAGAAGAAGAAGAAAGAAGAAGAAGAAGAAGAAGAAGAAGAAGAAGAAGAAGAAGAAGAAGAAGAAGAAGAAGAAGAAGAAGAAGAAGAAGAAGAAGAAGAAGAAGAAGAAGAAGAAGAAGAAGAAGAAGAAGAAGAAGAAGAAGAAGAAAAAGAAGATAAAGAAAAAGGAGAAGTAGAATAAGAGAGGGATCAATGGCTAATTTCAAACTGATTAATTTCAAGCTGAACTCATCTGACCGCGACAACCTCTTATTCCCCATCCTTCCACAATTCCACAGTGGTGCTTCCCCGTATTCATTTCGTTTGATGCAATCTGTATCACAGAACAACTTTATTTGAAGCACCAACATTCCTTACAATGCTGGAAGGTCCATAGTTGTGGTAGCTTTCACAAAAAGGGAGTGTTTTTAATTGAAACTCATAATAATTTTCTAAAATAGGCTGTACCATGAAGAAGCTGTTCAACACAGAACTGTTGCCAACAATTTTACTAAGTAAATTCAATGGTTTCAAAAGGTATAGTTTTCAATTTTGAGTGTTTTAGTGATTTGATTTTACAAGAATTAATATTGTGCAATATTTGATAACATTGCTTGAATATTTTATATATTGTTAATATATTTGTCAACTAGATGAAAGCTAAGGTGACATATTAACCCGTATTATATCATAGTAAATATACAATTTATATCAATTGAATGCAATGTCTATTTCTATTGGTTACATTATTTATGAAATATATTAACTATAGGTTCAATTCTGCAATAATTATGACACAATAAACAGTTATCAAATACCATGAAAGATGTATCATCAAAGAGTTGATCTTTATAATACACTCACAAACATCAAAAACTGAATTGGACAACATTTACAGAGAATTGTTTTCAAATTTAGATTATATCTCTATCAACTTGAATAATGTATGACTGCTAGACTGTAGTAACCCGGATAATCTATGACAGCTAACTCGTGTCAATTCCAATCCAATACAGTTCATATGAAAACAATACAATAATTATTGTACTAATGGGAAATTCTTGATAAATTATTTATTGATATTGTAAATGATAGATTATAATCACACGCTATAAGCATCAATAAATCTACAATGTTAATGAGTGTCACAAACTGATTCTCGTATCACAAAATTTAATAATAGTTTCAATACAGTTCCTAAGAATAAATACAATTCAATTAATGGAAAATCTTTGATAAATGAAACTGAATTGGACAGCATTTACAAAGAATTGTTTTCAAAATAAAGATTATATCAGAAACAGAGTGCAAAATCTCTATCAACTTAAATAATGTATGACTGCTAGACTGCATGTAGTAACCCGGATAATCTATAACAGCTAACTCGTGTCAATTCCAATCCAATACAGTTCATATGAAAACAATACGATAATTATTGTATTAATGGGAAATTCTTGATAAATTATTTATTGATATTGTTAATAATAGATTATAATCACACGCTAGAAGCATCAATAAATCTACAATGTTAATGAGTGTCACAAATTGAGTCTCGTATCACAAAATTTAATAATAGTTTCAATACAGTTCCTAAGAATAAATACAATTGAATTAATGTAAAATCTTTGATAAATGATTTATTAATATTTTTAAGGTATAATCACACTATAAACTTTCATTAATTTACAATGCTAATGAGTGTCTCAAATTGAGTCTCACAAAGTGTCTGGCTGTGTTGCAAATTCGGAACTTGGAAGAGACCAGCTAAGTTTGGTAGAAGCGCAAACTTATTGGAGGGCGTACACGGCACTTGGTTTGTACAGTACAACATTAAAACAGGATAAGGCGCGTACGTTTCTTATCAGCCGTTTCAAAATAAGGACGACGGCGTTCGAATTCTGCTCATTAGCTAAGCTGAGAGTGGAGTGAGAGCATCAGTGAGTCTTTAGAATGCTGGCGAGCTGCCACAAACTCTTTATCCTTATCAGTCCACTACTAATTCGGGTCACATCATCTTATTCAGGACTGCTTGCTTACAGCTTACGTATATCATATCTATGCCTATCATATGCGAGGTGTTAACACCTTATTATTTATTACTGATATACCGATTTTATCTTTTAGCGTATAGCTATGTAAGAAGTCAAGATTGCTATAGGGGGTGAGATGCATTGCCCGGGATTGAAGCCATATTCACTCAATATACTCATGAAACAAGAATATGGCTATGATTGTCATATGGTGCATTGATAACAAATCATGTAATTATGACATGTATTGAGCTTTTCTAATCATATTCCATACTCGATACTGTAGTATCTTTGATAATTATTATTATTAACATCGCAAATTGTATTACATGCAAGAAGAATCTTATATAATTATCCTGAATTCCCATAAACTTCCTATTTAGATTTATGCAATAGTTCACACCCGTTTTTTTTTTAATTGTTTTATTTTCATGGATTATAAGCCATGAAAAATTAATTTGAGAACATCGCCCTGATCATCATAGCTCATTATCATTATATTTATCGATTCAACGATAATTCAAGGTGTTGGATCTCCTTAACCTATAAGTTCACTATATTTCCCAAATCATTAGGGAGCATTGGATAATTCGGTGGGGCGGAAAAAGGGTATCTCCGCCAAAACAACCATAAGCATACTAATAATAATAATAATAATACTGTAATAATAATCAATTCAACAATAATAATTTTTTCGTGTTGTATAATCCATAATATCACTGTACACTCATGTTAGAGGAACAGCTGTGATATTCTTAGAATTATATTTTCCAGGCCTCTCTTCATCTTTATCCATTTCCACGCAATCAACTTTTTACACCATCATCACCATGTATCCAATTGTTTCACTGAAAAGCGTAGATTGTGAAAAATTCTGTAATGGATTACTGTAAGGAATTAAATTTATGACCTACATTACACATTACCTTCATTTAGAAGGTGACTCTTATGGAAATGAAATAAAGTAACAAAGCACAGTAAGGTACCAGAAGTTTTTTCCGACGCGACTAATTACTTGGGAAGAGCTAGGGTTTTTACATTATATAGAGCCTTGTTAGACACGTATTTTCCCAAGAGTCACCGTTTTCTCCCCTCTCTAGCTTGGTTTTAATTTACGGTTGGTGTGTGATTTTTTCTACACCCTAATAATAAGTACCGGAGAGCTCCTTATTTATGCCTGATAATGATCACAGAGGTTTAAAGAAATTGTTAATGCTTTACTCATTTTGCAAATTCTGTCTCTTTAAAAACGTAATAAGAAATTGAGATACCTGAATATGTCACATAATTATTATACATATTTCTGTTGTAATGGTATAGTGTTAATTAACATTAAAAATTCATCTATTTCTATTGATTATTTCCAGATTATTTCCATTGTAAGAGGTATAGTATCAAAGATAGGTATGAAGTAGGTATAAAAGGGCGGCTCTAGAGCACCATGACATCACACACACCTGTCCACTTACCCACTTCCCCAACAGATGGGGTAATATGTATAATAATTATATACATATTATAATTATAATAGATATTAGATATATTTATTATTATATTATAGAGACTGAGATCAAGGAGAGCCGACCCGAAATAATGGGAAAAGGCAAGGAGAAGAAGAAGAAGAAGAAGAAGAAGAAGAAGAAGAAGAAGAAGAAGATATTATAATTATTATATATTATTCTCAAAAATTTCTTCAGACCAAATAAAAGAAAATCGAATACATAATATTGAAAATAATACTCTGTTATTTGATGAATTTATTTGAAATAAAGCGATTTACTCATTCATCAATCTCCCAAACTTCTGAAACCTAGAAACTTGATAGGCACTTCAAGCTCTAATTCTAAACGTGTGTGCAAAGAATAATTCAAGAAACCCTTTTTCATAGTATATTTTTTATTAACTTTGATGTTTGTTCTTTTGAGAAAAAATGTATCTTCAATGCTGAATATAAACTACTTCAAAATGTGAATTTCTTGTTAGAGACTGATATCCCTATCATATCATATTTCAAAGGAGTATATTTTTCAAGGTTTGATTACAGTACTTGAATTCACCCTTCAAATTGAAAGTTTGTCAAATATTAAATAGGGTACGTCTTGTCAGTTTAGCCATTGAATGTCAAGCACTGTGATTAAAACAGAAGAGGATTGGAATAATAGGGCAGGATGAATAGAGAAAGAGAAATGCTTTGGAATAAGAGAACAGGATTATAAGAGGAAAGAATTGAAGTACGAGAACAGTTTTATAAGGAAAATGATCTGGATTATGATTTTTCAACAGAATATGTCAACATAATTTCATTATCCTATTTTTATTGTCTCAATACACCAAAACAACAATATACTTTACCACTTCAACTATTCCAATCTCTTCCGATCACAATCTTCTCTCACATTTCACTTAAGCTATTTCGAGAATTCATTGGGAAAACTTTATAATGGCCACGAACTAAGGCCATTTGAATGACATTTCAGTGATATTGAAAAAGCAGAGCCAAGCAACCCTTAAATTGAAAAACTTCATTGATTTCTTTCCGGGCTAGAACAAACCACAGAGTGGAAAGAATCTTCACTTCGACCTGATTTATTTGCTACTGGAATCGATGTAATCTGCACGACTGCGCGCCTGTGCCTGGCTACTGTGTAATGCTACTTGATTTACGAATGGCGTTTAACAGGTTATTCACAAACACTTCACTGAACTCTAGCCACCAAGATTTATAATACTGTCTACATAATTTTGCTATCGTGAATTCCTATCCCACCCTCTCGGAACGCTGCCTTCGCAAGCCTGTCAATAAGGATGCTCACTGGGAAGTAGGTAGCACTTGGATATTCAAGTATTCTGCTGAGTCCATTCAGGATACCCAGCATATTCAGGAGACTCAATGGTGAGGGTTCGTGGAGACTTGGGGGTATACTTCATACTCTGAACCCACGCAACTCAACTTGGACAACACGATTCACAAGTGTTAGCTATAATCATGTGAAGTGATATTGTTGTTCCATGAGAAGCTCAAATGCTCTCAATAGAGGCGCCTGAATGCACTTAATATTGCGAAGCTGGAATTAATTTTCAAATATACTCAATGCTTTGTTGGTGAAAGCGGTTGCTAAGTAATCATGTGGTTAAGTAACAAACATTCAAGACTGCTCTTGGATGGGTGACCGACACAAAAATTGTGCAATTAGGCGAGGTGGTCGAACCTACCCGTAAGGGTCTCCCCATCGATTAAAAGCCATACAATAAAAAAAATGCTTTGTTTACATGTTGCCATTGGCGAATGCCAGTCAACTGGCGAAAAGTGATTTGGACGATATTTTCCTAGACGATCTGCATATGGCACTGGCAACGTGTAAACAAGGCATTACTGAAAGCAGGCTTGAAATTTTTGTCAACCTTGTAAACCTTTTTCTGAAAAGAAGAAGAATGTGTCAAAAAATGATCCATTCAATTTTCACTTATCCTCTACAAAATCAAAACCACCAACAGTGAAAAGATAGGAGCAATGGATTGGAACGGTAATTATTTAAAAAGAGTAATCTACATTTTTCCTTGGGAAGATTCCTTGACTGCGAACATTTGTCACTGAGACTGTGCCGCTTCTATTCGAGGAATATTGACGCTTAATCTTGTTTCCAAATGAAAAGAGAAAGAAGAAGCACCGACTCCGGAGTAATTAATTAATATCATTTGAATTTGAAGCGTATGAAAAGAACTCACTCATTCAGTTCCTCCATCAGAAGCGACTAGTTGTCTCTTCTACGCGAGTGGACTTTGCTCAAGGGAAAAAGATGGCGATGTGAATTAAAAAGGGTGAAATCTGCAGGAGCGCAGTGTTTTTGCGATTAGTTGGGTTAGAACAGTAGAGAGAGGAATGGGAAAATTAGTGGAGCGAATGAAAATCAAAAAGATAAAAGGAGTGTAATTAATAAGCGCAATGAGCACCCTTAGCAGGTGTCATTAATTTTATGAGTAAGAAATTTGTGTTTCTATGCAGACTACTATGTGCAGTGTCTAAAATAAGGATTTTAAAAAGCTCATTACTGTAATACTGTTGAAAGCTTTCTGTTTACAAGCATGGCCAAGTTCTAGTTAGATTTCCTGGAAGAACATTGGTCAGCATGATTTATTATCAGAAACTGGAAGTATCCAAACTATTCAATTTCAATAATGAATAATTAAGTTAATTGAATGCTAATAATTAGAATGATATTAATCAAAGTGGGAAAGTGAGCCCTATGAAACCTACCAAATCTGAATTATGTCTCAATGTGAATGTGATTTATATTCTGAGGCAATGAGAGTCGAATTAGTAACTTAACAATATTATGGAACTTCTCTGATGTTGTTGACAACTTGTACTGGATTTGAAGTGAAACACAGCACGATAATGATTAGAACTTGAAGGTTGTTAATAGTGATTAGTGAAACACAGAAATAATTGTTTCATATAAAACAGTTGTTTACAAGGATGATTTATTAGAGGTTAGATTGGAGGTTAAATTTTTTGTGATAGAATATTCATCTTCTCGAATGAATAGAATGTACATAATTTGTATTCTCAACTGTAATAGGAGCGATCTATATTCTTATTCTCGTCTTTGGTTTCTCATGCTTCTAGGGTATCGTTTGAGACATGTTAGTATATTTTCAAAAACTGAAAAATGAGGTATTAAAATAAAGTGGCATCAATAAAGATTTTCATTAAATTGGTCTCAGGAAAATCACAAAGACACGAACCAAAGAATATTGAAAAATTAGATACCAACATACTATATCAGGATTTATTCTCATTCCTTAAAATTGATACTAAGCGAATATTCTTGTCAATAATATCATAAGCAATGTATTAGAATTAGAACATCTCCGGTCGTTCTCCATGTATAAGATGTTATCATAATACATTAGATGTAGTTTCTTTTGTAGTTTCTATTATATTAAGTAAACAAGAGTATTTATCGATTATCTGTTAAAAAGAAGGAGCTAGTAGTAGAGTACAGCTCTTGCAGTACCGAAGAATGTGAAATTTTATTTTTGAAGTAGATTCATATTGTAAAGCGGCACTCTCCTGGACTGAAGAGGGAAAGCCAATGTTTATAAATTCGTGCTGTGGTGGGATATAAGATCAGACAATATTGTTGTCGCCTGTCGCCTTTTATTCTTCCCGAGGGCTCCTCTCCATGATCAAGGTCCTCATTCTAAGCCTTACTCCTTTCATCTCATCTTTTACCAATTTCAGTATCACTACTTAACATCTCCGGTTGTTCTCCATGTTTTCCTCCTCCTCCTCTTCCTCCTCCTCCTTCACCTCCTCCTCCTATTACTCCTCCTACTACTCCTCCCTCCTCCTCCTACTCCTACTCCTACTTCTTCTCTTCTTCCTCCTCCTTCTCCTCCTTCTCCTCCTCCTCCTCCTCCTCCTCCTCCTCCTCCTCCTCCTCCTCCTCCTCCTCTCCTCCTCCTCCTTCCTCTCCTCCTTCCTCCTCCTCCTATTACTTCTCCTACTACTCCTCCCTCCTCCTCCTACTCCTACTCCTTCTCCTACTTCTTCTCTTCTTCCTCAACCTCCTTCTCCTCCTCCTCCTCCTCCTCCTCCTCCTATTCCCCTCCTTCTCTTCTTCTTCCTCCTCCTCCTCCTCCCTCCTCTTCCTTCTACTTCATCTTCTCCTCCTCCTTCTCCTCTTCCTCCTCCCACTCTTCCTCCTTCTCCTCCACCTCTTCTCCTTCTTCTTCCTTCCAACTTTTTGTCATTCGTGCATTTTATACACTCCAATTCTTATCAAAAGAAGGCAAAACTTACTCTGTTTCATCTCCATGGTCTTTAGTTTTTATAAACTTTCATTCCGTAATTACTTATGCTCAGAATGTATTGAACAACGTAAGAAAATTCGACATTACTATCCATATTTCTTCATTATTTTTTCAGGAAACATAACATTTAAGATACAAATATTCATAAGATCTTACACTATAAGAAACGAACAAAAACACTAATTACATTTTTTCAGGAAACATAACATTTAAGATACAAAATATTCATAAGATCTTACACTATAAGAAACGAACAAAAACACTAATTACATTTAATTTAATATGTTCATCAAACATTGCACAAAATGAATCTTGGTAATGTCCTCAGTAACGACTTTGATCAAACTCACCTAATTCGTCAATTTCTCCCGCCTCTCTATCTTTAGTAATACCTCAGCTGACACACGGCTCGGAACCAACAAATCCCTCATACCTGGCACATATCTTACACAGAAATGTGCCTGAGGAAATTAGGGAGGCGGATGCTTGCTGTTTGACGGTGTTCAGGAAGAGGGTGGACGGGTGGCTGTACCGTATTGGCTGGGAGGCGACTGAGCAATTGCTCCGATCGCGTTATGTACGATAATCGGCCTAATCCAACCTTGTTTTTCTTTCATAATTTTTTTTTTCATATCTGCTTAACTGGCTTAATTGTTATTTTTTCTACCTTTCTCTTTCCCTTTTTTTGCATGACATGGCTTGAAAAGATCTTTATTTTGATACCAATAACTCATTTTTGGTAAAATTCAGACTTACGAGGTTTTAGAAGTAAGCCGTCGATGTCTTGGTTTTGCCGTGGACCCGAGCACTGCAGTTTCATGTTGTGAAATCCGCCTTAATTAACTGAGTTTAAAAATTAATCATTTTTAAGCTTCATTATTGTATTATGATTATACTATATCTTTATTATAAGATACATCTTTATTTACTATTTATACTTTAATTTTAAGAATAATAAATATGCCTCTGACTCTGAACTCCCCACTACACACAGATGTATACATCTGACTATATAGAATAGAATAGAATAGAATAGAATAGAAAAGAATTTTATTGTTCTCATTACATAATGACATCGAATAATAAACGCTATACTACATTCCATCTTCAATACAAAATTATCAAGTTTTTTATTATTATTATTCTGTAATTTTAACGAAAATCTGACTATATACTATAGTATTGTAGGGGGATTCCTCAAATTTCATTTTAAATGTATCATGTTTTATGGGGATAAATTGATTTTTGAATTTGAATTTGAATTTAATGATTTTTTTTTTTTTTTTTTTTTGTGGATGATGCCCACATGAGCTCTAGGCTTGTGCGTAGGTAATGAAAGGGGTGATGATGAGATATGACGACTACTTTTTAGGCAGTCGGGACCGACGGCTTAACGTCTCCTCCGAAAGACGGGAAGATGATGTGTGAGTTTTTGATGTGTGACTGAGAGGATCTGGAATCCTAAACTCTTGAACTCCTTGAACTCTTCTTCTTCGCTGTTGACATTTCCCATAAAGGAAGCATGGACTTTGTAATGCATGTAATCCATGTAACTGCAGTATTTGCAGTGTATTATTGTGTGTTTTTTTTTCATTATTCCATTCATCTTCTTCATAATTTTATTTATTCTGCCTCCCCTCGACTCATTCTGTTTCTGTCAGTCTACACGATTTTAATTCACTTTCCCGTCTCTTTACTTTTGAATTTCCCGTTGCAGAGCGCTCCTTATCTCATATCTTGAGGCTGGAGCACGCACGCAATCGCGGATCTCGAGTTGACTTGACCCTCGCGCATATTCAGCTGTCCTCAAAAAGCACACGTAGCGCCGAGAGAATTTTCAACGCCCAAGAATGTGCAGTTTACTTTGTATTCACTAAGGGAGGAACAATTACAGCCCCACCTTGTCGCTCCCCTGCTTATTACTTGGTTGTTGAGAGTAGCACAGGACAAAATACATTTGTAGTTACTGTAGGCCTACCTACAGACCACACCGTGGGTGCGAAGCAGTGCTCAAACTCTACATGAGAGGGTCGGCCTCTCCTCTCCGACTAACTTTTCACTTACTTTCTTTCTAAGGCTTTCCTGTTCCTTTCTGCGTATCCGACTGGCAGGTTTTGACCCAATTTGCGAAAAGTAAACTCGGACTTTCTGTCCCAGCCGACTGATTTTCCGAAAGTTCGTTTTCAGAATTACAGAGCATGCAACTAAAGATCGCCATTGAAGCTGGAAGATTTTTGAGCTAGGTTGTTGGAAGATTTTTATTGGATTTTCCTCATGTACATTGATTCAATAGCTTACAATAATAAGTGGATGATATAGATTTCAGGCACTAATATGACCAGGCCCATTTTATTCTATCTCTATTTACTCAATAATTGAGTTAATCATATTCAGTGAATAATAAAGACAATTATTGTCTTTATTGAGATGGAGTTGAGACTAGCAGGTCCTTTATTAAACGCATGTATTTGATACCTCTTCATCATAGTCTCTCAGCTTTTAAGTGTCATCTTAGAACATAACTATGGGCCTTGTACTTGGATCTTAATTTCTCCACCAATAATCAATAAGACGAACTGTAATCTTTCTCATTTGTCAGGCCAAAATTTTGAACAACATTTCCAATTACTGAATTACAGTGGAAGTCAATTGAGAAAAAAATTATTTTTCTTCTAGCCTACTATCATATTCAAGTCTTGTCAAAGTTTTGATTCCCTATTAGACTTTAAAGTAACAAATGTATCCAAATACTGTACCATCATTATAGTATCAATCCTGGATGGAGTAAGGAGTATTCTATGTGTTCAGAAAAAATTATATTTAAAAACCAATTATTTACATGAAGCAACTTTGTTTTCATCAACAGAATACGGTGAGTGAAAGTTCATGCTGCAAATTCAGAAGTGAGCTCTTAGTATGCACTGTCATCAGATCTAACACAGCTGCATCATAATACCATAGAGTAGAGATAGGATAGGTAGTTATAGGCTAGGTAGATAGTTCAAGGCATAGGGATCTGTGTGCCAGTTTTGTGTTCCGTCAAATGGTGCTGGCCACGTAGTTCCAGTTACGCAAGGTAAGATAGCGCTGACGCTGGCGTCTCTCTCTCAATCGATCGCTCACTCACTCTCATTCGCAATCCCATTCTCTGTCTCATCGCCAGTTGTGAGTCTACACGTAGGCTTTCTAGTTACTCTGAGTTCCAAGAGATGTCGCTAGGATCGGCCCCACCATTTCAGGTCACAAATTTTATGAATGGGAAATCTATTTTAATCTGTTATCTATGATAATACAGAGTACAGCTTCTTTGTTTACAACCAACAAATTGAGCTCATCCACAAGTTTGCGCACAACACACACCACATGAGCATGATGGCATTTTGATGTTGTCTAGTTCCAGTGGTGGTTGCATTTTCATTGTGCCATTATTTTGGAAACGTGATTGCACACTTACTTGGATACAAGAAGTTGAGTTGTTGAGTTGCGGACATGCAACGGGTAAGTCCAAGTTGTCTGGTAAGCCCTTCCTAATCCTCTTTCACTTAGCGGTTTCAACTTTTCGCATAGATGAACTTGTAGCCTTCCCCCTATCACAATCCACCCCCCTTCCCTTGCTAGTCACATTACACCACTTCTCATCAGTGTTGTTCGCATAGTCATTAATTAGTGCTTTCCCCTCCTATGCCACTTCCCCACCAACAAAGCGAAAAAGGTGCACACATCGACAACGGATAATCTTTCCACACAATTAATTTATTAGCAGAGTTTCCGGATGATGCTGTAGCGTGTAACCGATACGGTATCTACTGTACTTGACACACATAACTTGCTATAGATCGGACCGAGCACAATAATATTGTTGATGTAGCCTACAATATGATGCGGTACATCAGACTGTAAATTAATACTCGGATATATGAGAGTGAAAATACAGAATCGTACTTGAAAGTTATATCATAGACTAACCATATAGTTAGTCTATGGTTATTATACACCAATCCAAAATCTACAGATGTCATCATTATATTCATTCATATATTCTTGTTTTTATTATTTTGCCCTTTCAATTACCCAGGCACAAGCTTAGAGCTCATGTGGGAATCACCCTCAAAAAATTGTGTGTTTTTTTATCCTAATTTTCACAAAAGATACAGTACTGCAATAGATTCATTTGGTAGAAGGCATAGAAGATAGAACTGTTTGAACTCAATTCTTATTTTACTTTTAGCTTATTTTGAAAGGATTACAAAAGTATCCACGCTCCTAAATATTTATTCTCCCTTAGCGATGGGAATAACTACAGAGATTGGGATCATTATTCACTGGGACTAAAAACTCGAAAACAAGCGGATCAAAGGATAGTTCATGAAGGTGAAGATTCCGCTCCTGTAGATGGACTAGGTGTTTCTAAGCCCTTTTGTTGTACAACTCCGTAAAATTCTAATGCTTGGAATGCGGTTTCTGAATGTTATTTTCCAAAGAATCTTTTTGAGAGATGAATAAACTTCTTTCCTGTTGAAAAGATAATCATGAGTCTGAAAATGTATTCACCTCTGGTTACCAATAAAGTCTGCTAACAGCAGTCTTATGCTTGGCGGGTACCTATTACTCATGACTAAGATATTTTTATTCGTTTTATCTATGGATTTTCTATTGTTTTTATGGATTTTCTATGGATTTTTATTGGTTTTCTATGGATTTTTATGGTTTTTATTGTTTCTATGGATTTTCTATTGTCTTTTTTTTTACGAACTCTGTGATTATAAATGTGTTGTGTATATGCTGCCATACGCTAAATAAATAAATAACCTATTACTCAATTAGTGAATTAAATTTAATTGCAAATAAATGGATTCCTCAGTGTTATTAGTGAAGCTAGCGAGCAAACTGGATTGAAATTCACTTTGATAGTGGAATGATCTCATACTTTGTTCAATTTTCATCACTAAGAAAATACTGTGATAGCTTGCCCTCTACTTTGTCAGTTTACACTACCAGTATGAAATAGTAATTATCAGTTATTAACAGTATAGGATAGTATTGTAATTTATTTCAATTGTAGTACAATATCTATTAAAAGTAGAAAAGTTTCTCTTTTTTTGTTGAAGAATCATTGTTTTTAAGTGAAAATATTCTTATTTTTGTTTTATAATTCTGTTTTTCTCTCTATAAACTTGTTTTACAAGATTTTACTATAAATTCATTCCTTTCTAATGAAATTTTCATGATTTTATCCAATAAAATATTGTTGATACAGTAACTTGGTGAAGTAACCATTTACTAGACATGAACTGTTATAAGGCGGCAACCCATGATATGGTTGTCTAGAATGTGTGTGTACGGTATCTTACCTAGTCAGTTGTTCAATTCAAAGAAATTGTATTGGAGTTTATGAAAACATTACTTGTGAACTTACGGCTAAATAGTGTGTGGTGTCTCCATCGGAAGAGGATTTTTAAAATTTGGGTAAATCTTGAATATATTATTATTCTTTTTTGGAAATTCAACCTAGTATAGGGCGATAAGTGTCGATCTGATAACTCAAAGGTTACGGGATCAATCCCAGTTGACAGAACGGATTTTAACCACTCCCGACTGTCTGAAAATTAGTTGTCATCTCCCATCATCAATTGATGGGAGAACATTTCAGAAAATAATTCAATTGAATCTTTGATAAAATCAGTAGAGGAGAATTCAATATAGCTCTGTTTTGTGGAGCTCCGTTGCGAAGCACGGGGCCGCTACTAGTAATATACCATAATACAGTATAATGATATTTATACAAGGTAAGTCTAAAGGCGATTCAATAATAATAGAGGAATCTACTTGGAAACTTGAAGTTGTATATGGTTTAAGAGCTTTGCCATGTTCATATTTTTACAGGCTTTTAAATTTTGAAGAAAGGGTTCTAATAAATGATGTCAAATTTTGTAATTTTTCCTGTTATATTATGATGAAGAAAGTCTTGGAGGGCCTGTTGCAGAAAGTGGATTAAAGTTAAGAATGATAATTAACAATGTTAATTGGAGAATGCGCTTAACAGAGCTTCTTATGCAACTAGGACCTAGTTGAAAATGAGTCATAATTTTACACCTTCTCAATGTGAATGAAAGATAAACAAAGCTAATATTTTGATGACAAAAGTCTTGAAGGGCCGGTTGCAGAAAGTGGATTAAAGTTAATTAATAATAAGAAGCAACCCTGTTAATTTGCGAATGCGCTTAACAGACCATTGCGCAACTGGGCATAAGTCCATAGGAAAGTCAATAGATTGGTGGAATTTGTTCAAACTGTTAGTTAAAAGTAATTAATAATTTTACTCCTTATAAATGTGAAATATAATATTCTTCACCATATTATAGTATTTAAAATGGTTATATAAGAACATCCTTATTAATTATTATTATGATTGAAATTTAAATCAAAAGGAATAATAAATTATTGATTTAATTTTGCTGGAGACATAATACACTGTTCATAGGACTATTTCAAACTGTGCGCGCTGTAGTTGGATTGTAGTAGTTCTAGTATTGGATGCTAGATAGAGCGCACTGTAATGTTTGAAATAGAAACTGATCAGCTGATCTAGGATCTTTCCTGACAGCTGTGTTATTATAGCAAGATCCAATTCAACTTGTCAGAAATCAGCTATTTCAAAGAGCAATATCACAATACTTAACCTACAAATGCTGAATCTCGCAGATTATTGAAAAGGTCTTTTAAAAAGTTATTCTTTGAAAGGTCTTCTTTAAAAAGGTATTTTAAAGACTTTAAAGGTTTTTATGACTTTCAAGCCTTTTGATTATTGTGTCGAAATCACTGTTTAATTATTACTGGGTCAGCTGATTTATGACAAGTTAATTGGCTCCTGCTATACACTCAACAATCGATGTTGATTGTTGAAGAGGAACAATCGATAAAAAATTTCGATAATTCTTACAAGCCTACAAGGAGTCACATGTCTGGTTCTGGTATATCAACATAGAATCGTTCTACAATTTAAAAATGAACTGAATTTTATAATAGTCAATCAATATTGTAAGTAAATAAGATCAATTTTAATTTTCAAGTTATGTTCAAACGGAATATTCAATTCAAGTGATAAAATGTTGATGTTATTTCAAAAAATAAGTTAGAATCAGAGCAATATTCTGAAGCGTTATTAAAAGTATTAGAATAGATGTAATGAAGTTAAAATTGTGCTAGCGCGCCTTATATTTGTCTCTAGTTTCATTTGAAAGAAATTGAGTAAATACCTTCAAAAATAGCCGAGAAAAATTGTGTCAAGACTCTACACTTTTTGTTGGTTAGATCCTAACCTTATTGCCCGATTTCATTAGCCTTGTTTACTAAATTTTCTTTCAAGCTCTAGATAGCTTAACTTTCGAGTTAGTGAACAATTTCTTAAGAACCTTTTCTTGAGATACGGTGCGTTTAAATGATCAGACTTATTAATTCTGATCTTGCTATTAATTCAAGTATCATGATGATGATGGTGGTGATTTGTTACTCAAGAATCCATTACCATGAGTCACCTTTAATGCCTTCTTCTACATCCATTACGCACCCTTGCGGGATCGATGGCGTGAAGTTATAAAATACAACAAAAACACACTCTGCTCAATCAAGATGGCAGTAGAAAATTATAAACCTCAATCAAAATTTAATGCATCCTCCATAAATTCACTAATACTGTAATAAGCATTTTGTCTCAACAACTTCTTCGTGGCTCTCTCAAAGTCGACACTGTCCAACTGCTTCACACCAACAGGCAACTTGTTGTAAAATTTTAGGGCTGAAATTCTGTACAGTAGTAATTCTGGCTCTTGTGATCTGTGAAGGCGCCTCCTGGTAATGTCAAACAGCTCGCCATGCATGATAAGGTGGTGGTTGCCAGAGTGTCCTGGTTTTTTCTTATTTGCATCAGGCATAGGAGAATGTAATGACCGTCAGGATACCAAGGCGTGCAAAGATGGGCTTACAGTGGTCAAGGTGATCGCTGGCTGTAATAATCCTTACCGCCCTCTTCTGCAGCCTCAGGACATCAGTAGCCTTCGCTGAATGACCCCACAGGAGCAATCCATAAGAAATGTGGCAGTGTAATAGTGTGTGGTACCACAGAGAAGAAAAGATTCCTTTCTACTTTGTGGTGGTACCCATTTGAGCTTTGTTATTATTAGCTGGAATTAATTTCCAGTAAAATATGGATTTTTTGTTGTATTAAAAATGTAAAACATAGGCTAAGTAACTTAAGGTAACTGCAATAGATTCCTGTCCTTTTCTGCATTTGACTAATTCTCTTTAATTGAAGGCATGTATAAGAGGTTAATTGAGATAGGCTACCATATAAGTTTGTAGGTTTGTGATATATTTTCTTAATTGTACTCCTTTTGATTCCAGTGGTAAGTCATATTCCTTTGATTTGATCAATTCTTTTGAAGTAGCATGTACCATGTACCGAACTAAAATATTAATGTCTTCCTTATTTTTAATTACAGTGATGAGCATAATGGAACTTCCTGAGGAGTTTGATCCTCGCTTGGAAGCTTATAAGAATCCCGTTGCCAAGACTTACTCCTCTGGTCTCGGAGCGAAAATTCAAAACTCTGCCAATGGGTGAGAATAATCTACTTTTGATGAATTGCAAACTTATTTGATCATAGTACTACTCATCAGGAAATTGAAGAATATGACATTTTTATTTTTCAACGAAGTTTAATAAGAATCTTAAGAAGGCCTGCTGGTAATTTTCATAATATTTTTTTCTATTCCAAGGAATATTTTCATTCACTTTATATGGTAGAGGGATAAAATAATCTTCAATGTGAAATTTTATCTTTTAAGAATCAAAACTTTATTTTTTGGTTGGGGGCAAAAAATCCGTTCCCAAAAGTCTAAAATCGCAACTTCTTCAAAAGTTATAATGTAGAATATGAATTTGGATCGCCTCAATACACTGAGATAATTGAGTCATCTGTAGATGTAGGAGTAAGGGAGAGTTGAGGTTCACCTATTCCACTCCCACTCTATATTAAAATCGGGTTGACAAACTGGAATGACTGAAATTTACGTAGTTGACATTTAAATTTCAAGTAATTGAAAATATTTCAATTTACTGTTTCTATGTGAGCAGCTTCACCAATATGCCAATAACTCGAATGCAATTTATGAAATACATTAGTTTGATGGAAGTTTCTTGGGTAAATAGATATAATTTTATTGCCAAGAAACCAAACAGTTATGAGCAATGTACAGTCAAAGTTGTTACAAAAGTACAGTTTGTACTTTATAATTAATATATTGGTAAAAATTGGTTAAGAGTAAAATTTTAATCAGAATTTAATGTTTTAAATTCAAAATCATTTCTATATATTCTGTGGCATTGCCTTCTGTCATTGTCATTTAGTGATATTGAAAATAAACATTGAAACTTGAAAATCGGAATAACAATCTGTGTATTTTCAATTCATTGTGAATAAACTCATGAGTCCTGTTTCATAAAAGATATGAAATTAGATTAGTCCTTGAATGTAGTCTGGTTTTAATCTTCATTATAGACTGAATAGTTTTCTTTCGTGTGTATGTATATTTTTTTGGGATTCTCAATTTTCAGAGTGTCAGAAGTCTGGTTTTAATCTTCATTATAGTTTGAGAAATAGTTTTCTTTCGTATGTATGTTTATGGGATTCTCAATTTTCAGAGTGTCAGAAGGTGTGACGATTCAAGTTTCGAATGTTCCAAAAAACATGAGTGAGGTAAACACTTTTTCTTTTGAACTAGCTTTTACTCTTGAACTCATAATGGGACAGTACTTAATGAAATTTTCTCTAACAGCCCCGAAAAATAAGTCAAATTGCTTATTAGCATCCTCCTCATTAAATAATAAATTAAACCAATTTGTTTTTTACAAACTTGTTTAATCTTGATAGATTAGTCTCACTACAATTATGATACCGGGGAATCACATTAATCTTGGTTGTTCTAGCATACCTATTTACGCTATTGTGATGATTGAGCTCAAATGTAAAACTTCGAGCCGCTTCATCAACCGCCAATTAATCAACTTCAATCAATCAATGTGTAAACGTTTTCATGGGTTTCACACCAATAACAACTACTTTACACCCGATTTATTAATAATGAGAATAGCATTTCGAAATTTCTCCAGGATTTTATTTACTATTCATCAATAGATTTTGGCAAGATGAAATTAAAATTTAATTATACTTATAATCATATTTAATTATTCCAACTCCTTAGTTCAAAATTGAACAAATTGTTCAACTTCATTGAAAACTTGCATAGAAAGGTAGATATGTTATTATGAAATTTTCTGCTCTTTCAATTTTTACTCAAAAATGAATGGCCTTCAAATTTTAATACAATTAATCTGTGGCTTTAGAGTATTACATATAAATTTATTGAAAGTAAGTAGGCACATTTTAAAAATATGGAAAAATGTATGTATCTCGGAAACGAAAACCGATTGGACAAAATTGTTTGTTCTACTAGTCATGTAGAATCTAATTTCTACTGAAACTTGAGTTTATAATTTCGAATTGGAGTTGGCCTACAAATTATATAATTTGATATAGGGCCTTTTTCATAATTTTGATAGGTAAAGTCGAGTGTTGGTTTTCTAAATATTTCTGTTTTGTATTCTAGGTAGAATTGGAGAACCTTTTTTCACAGTGCGGAAATCCTAAAATATGTAAAGTGAGAAGAACCAGTCACAAACTTTACATGGATGTCCTTGTGCAGTATAGTAAGATGAGGTGAGTCTATAGGCATAGAAATTTATGTGTTTCTTCTTCACAAGAGTATTTATATAATACAGAATTACTTATATCGTAAATTAAGTAGCCTACTAAGTTGTACTAACATCGAATGTATTTAATCTAAATCGCGCTGGATTCATCTAATAGCATCTATTCCCAGCAGAAAGTTCAGCTCTGATAGAATTACGATTCAACATAGTGTACTTCATATGCATGAATGGCCCTTCGTCTCCCATTTTATGAGACCAAACACCTGAGTTTTTAAGGGGATGGTGAGTCGAAAGTTTCCTAAACTGACCGTATGTAAGCAGAGTGAGAGCGAATGATTCTTTCCTTGTGAGAAAAGCATTTCTACCCCTACCAGGCCGGCAATGTTGAAACGCGCAGCCTCTATGTGTTTTCCGTTATTATTGTTGGTTGTCATTGCTCTCAAATGTCTAAATTTCTGAATTCAAAGTATATTCAGTTCTCTTGTGCAATAGTTGATTGTACATTGTATAATTGTATATATTTGATTTTCTCATGTATAAAGTTTTATATATATTTATTTTGATTCCTGTTTCCTCAGATTAGTCTTTATTTCGATCAATTTACGGAGTGGTCCGTAGCCGAGGGCGATAAGCACCTGTCTGATAATACAAAGGTTCCAAGATCGAATGATTTAGAACAGAAATTTCCAAATAAGCGGTTCTATTGACAACAGTTTCTTTTCTGTAGGATGCCTTGTGAGGAAAATCAGCTTTGTAACAATTTGATTACGTATTGCGTTTATTTGTCTAGTTTACTGAATTGTTCATGCATCAGTGTCAATAAATTTTAATACATAGGGCCTATCTGTTCAATTTCAGTGAAGTACAGTCAGCGATAAAAAGATTCAACGGTCAGGAACCCTACAATTTGAAATTATCTGTTGTGGAAAATAAATCTCAAAACCGTCAAGAGCTGCCTGTCTTCAATGAACCAATGGCTCCAGCTACTCACGATCAAATTGTTCGATCAACTGAGAAGTAAGTCAAGCCGTGTAACAGTATGTTTATTATGTAGTCTATTTTGCCAGGGAATTGGGCAGTTTAGAACTCAACATTAAGATGAAGAAAAACCTGTGGTTAATTTTCTTCAAATGAGAAAAATGATAACTGGATAAATGCTCTATCACACAGATCGTAATCTGCATATGGCTAGGCGTACACCGGTTAGTCAAGACAAGACGAGATTAGTCACAGTACTTCACATAGTTGCTTATGAAGCAACACACACCGATTAGTCATTGCATTGGTGTGTGCTGCTTCATAAGCAGCTATGTGAATTACTGTGACTAATCTCGTCTTGTCTTGCCTTGACTAACCGGTGTACGCCTAGCCTAAGAGAGATTTAGCCAATTGTCGGAAAAACTGGCCTTCCACTATGCCACTCAGCAACTGCATTGCAATCTAGCGACAAGCGTCATGAGTGCAAAGTATTAGATTAAAAATTAACAAAATTTAAATTTACAGATTTCTAAATAGGATCGATTATAGCCTGCAAATTCCATTTATTATCTTGGATTTATAATGCATTGATCTATAATTAGCACTTGATAGTCATTATTGCCAAACATCAAGAATGGACAATGCATTTAGTTTTCATTATTTGGCTTTCTTATGCAATGTCAACTGCAGATGTTTTGTGATTTATATGTGATGTATTATGCTGCAATAAATTTCGCTGCTCATTTGAATTTTCTAAAATTCTTAGTTTTAAATAGTTGCTATTTTGATTATCAGCAGCTGACAGCAGCTCAGTCATACCAATGAAATCCTACTTATTACAGGTCACGTACTACTTTACGCTTCTAAGCTATCTATGGGGGGATTTTACAAACTAACTGAAATTTAGTGCATTCTAATGCCAACAGATAGTGCCTCAGGAAACTATTTAAAGTTTTCAGCAAATTTCTCGTATTTAAAATGATTATTTTTTCAAAACAAATAGAATCTGCAAAAATTTGATTTCTCATCTTTCTCTTGGTGCAAACCGCATCAAAATCGGTCCACTCATTCTTTTCCAAGAACTTTCCAAAGTCAGGTACTAAACTCTTTTCATATATAAGATTTGGCTTAGAATTAACTTGCTAGAGAAGTTTAAAAATTTCTCATTCAATTAATAGAGAAAAAGGAGTGAAGAAATTATTGCCTTGAATGTTTACACAATCCGACAATGAAGGACTATTAGGCTTCTGAATTTCACAGATTGCTCTAGTTAAGTTTGCTGTTTTCTCAAGATTTCATTTTCATCTCATTGTAGCTTCTCTATGTTCATTGGTTCAAGAACAATTCAACAAGCTTTGATGTCAAATGGTAGCTTTCAACTTGAAACCGCACACAGAGTATAGTGTGAATACTATTGTTTTGGTTAAAGTGGGTTTCCATTGTGAAATGAAATTGATGATAGTTGATATATAATTCGCAGTATAATTAAAATAATTGAACCTACTGCAACATTTTTAGTGAAATAGGTTTCACAAAGCAATGAGTTGTAGAGAAGTGAGAAGTATGTTTCTGCTAAGTTGTTTACAGACACAAAATCTAATTTGAAATATTCATTTTTACAGTTTTCCTGCACCCAATTTACCAGCATTTTACGATATGTATAGAGCCTTGGTGACGCAACCCCCAACTAGAGAATTCTCCCTTGGACGAATGTTTGAGCAATCGATATCTCTTTCAGATAATCGTAGAGTTCATGGTGGGCGAGTGCACTGGACTCGGCCAAAGAATACGTAAGTTTTATTCTTTTTCACTTTTAGGTTCACACTTGAAACATCAGGTTCCAAAATATCTATTTACTTAGCTTCTCAGTCTCATATTGACGAATAATTTATGAACAGAATGTCCCAAAAAATACTGACTCCAGTATCACGGTATTCTACAAGCCGTGTCCAAAACAAACAGAAAATGTTGTTGACAAAATGCCGATTTCCTGTTAGTTTTCCTTTTATCCACCAGTTTGTTTTTTCAAGAGTTTGCATCTTATCTCGTTGATGGGTCAATATTTTCTTGTGAAATTTGGTAGGCTTAAAAATAATAAGTATGTGGTCTACAGAATAGTAATATTGGAGGCTAACTCTATCTTTTTGGATGTACAAGTACCAGGAGTGAAAGAGAAAATAGCTGTTATCGCTCTTTATAGATCGCCTTTATCCAATGTTGATGTTTTTCTGAACAGCTTGAATGAAAGTTTGTTGTATCTAAGAAATCATCGTGAATTTATCTACCTCGATCATGATTCTAGATTAGCTTGATCTCGCTTTGGTTTGGTGCAATGAAAAACCTAGTTCAAATATGGCGAACATGGATCACGATCCTGGTTCAGACTTGATCTTGGTTGGTGCAACCCAGCATAAGCTAACTAATGAAACTGATACTAATAAAACTAATGAAACTACAAAGAATTGAAGATAGATATACAATGAAGCCTAGCAGAGGTGGCTGGAAAACGGTGGTTGGTGGCTTCTGCTCATCATCCTTGTGAACACTACCTAGTATTTTATCTACCTTGGGATATATGAGGTATTGTTGGGCTATGCATACTATAATTACTGTATAATATTATTGATATGCAATTGTAGAATTCACATGGCTTTGGCTCCATAGAAATAAACTTTTGTTCTCTTTCAGCAAGAAAGTACGAAAGACTTCTGACCGGGACAATGACCATATAACAGCCTTGAGGTTCGCCAGATCAAAAGTAAGTTATTTAATGAAAACACTTGGATGACTATTCATTTTAATTATTTTAAATTTTTAATTTTTATTAACATTTTAAATAATTAAAATGAATAGTCATTTATGTATGTATATTATAATAAATGAAATAGTGAGCGTTAGCAAGAAATCGCTTTATCACAGTTATTTATTATCTGATTTTATAAAATTAAATGATTTTATAAAATTCTTTTCAAAATAAAAAGCTCCACATTTTTGTAATGGTACAAATTTATATAAAAATAATCTCCTCGGTAAACTCAAATTGAAAATTTCAGTCAGCCGTCATTTTTGAAATTCAATTATTGGAAATATCCAATTCATTTCAAATCATTTATCCTTGAAACAAAAATACAGCAAACTAAAAAGTACAAATGAAAAATTATAGAATTAATACAATAGATATAACATAAAATAGTATTAATATATATATTAATCAATTTATATATAAAATGTTATATATGAAAATTTATATATATATATTAATAACAAGGAAGGTCCCTGCAAAGGCAACAGCCTAAGCGCAGGGGCCGAGTATTACATAATAACAAATTAAGTAAGCAGCATTAACCAAAAACCAAAATATCACAAATAAATGAAAAAGGAAATATTATAATAGTTGAGGAAAAAATTAATTACGGTACAAGGTAAAGAAAATACAAGTAGATAAACTAAGAATAAAGAAATGAACCCTTGAATGTAAAAACGAAATTTACAAGAGAACATTTAAAAAAAATAACAATTTTAAAAAAGAGGTGAAAGGTGTTTCGAAAAAACCTCACAAAAGTTCAAAAGGGATATTTAAAGCTACATAAAACCAACTAGAATTTGGAAAAGAAGTAAGGTAACAGCTTTTTACAATAGAAAGTAAAATAAGTCATTAGAAATTGAACGTGCCAGGATTATGCGAAAGGATCCATCGATCTATTTAATTTAAGAGCTTTTCATTCAAACTACCAGTTATAAAATTCTCACAATAAATGGTTGTCCAAGGTTTAAATAATTCCTCTGGTCTCTCAACAATCAAAATAATATAGTCAAGTCTGATCAGAACAAAAAATAATATTTTACATTCAACAAATTAAGTTTGTCAACCTCGTGATTGAATAATTACTACTATTTTTCGATCTCAACAAGATTTATCAACTATGGTGAGATTTCACAACATACACATTAATTCTACAAATTTTATATTTATAGATAAGGCCTTTTATTAATCAAAACACTCCAATTTTCCAAAATAGATATTTTTACAACATAATATTAATTTCTGTGATTTGGCTCGCATTTTGTGACTTCTGTTATTTTAGGTAAAGGATGGCATTATGAATTTTCAGAAATATCAGGAATCCGGTGAGGAGCCTATGATACCGGATAACTTTAGCAAAAGGAAGTGTGCAGTTTGCGGTGTCCTGAGCAATTCCTGCTGCAACCGATGCAGGGAGGTGTTCTACTGCTGTCCCGGGTGCCAGGCCAGCCACTGGGCCGATCACAAGCTAGTCTGCGGGTCAGTCAACCTCCCTCAAATTAAATCTCTAGAACCGAGGCCCTCAATCTATAAAATGTACTAGATTTAAGTCTTGCCGAGGTTTACTCATGGAATTGAAATACAATCTTCATTTAATCCTTGTTAGTTGTATCAAAATTTTCATGTAATTGAATGTTACTGTAACGCTGTTTCATATTTGTCAACTATTCTGTGCAAAGTGAATAAAAAAAATTGAAATAATTGAAAATAATAAAAAGCAACATTACATTAGAAAATATTGAATGCTTGTTTGGAAGTGGGGTTACTTACTTGCTGAAACAGTTGTTCAGACCCAAGGTTATATCTAATAACCTTGGTTCAGACCTGAAATAACCTTTGCATTTGATGAATAAACAAATTAAATCTCCCAACAAAACATTCGAAAATACTGAAAGCATAGTGACTTTCAATGCGGTGCCAATTTCAACTCATTGAAAGTTCAGTCCAAACTTTTAATTGATTGACACCAAGTATTAAAATCCCCCGTTTATAAGTTATCGCTCAAAAATAGGAACATAACATTTTTCGGTTTTGGCTTGTTTTAGCCAAATAATTTTGTCATAATGTTGTCATCATAATTGTTGTCATGAATTGATTTTTGGGTCAAATTTGGATTCTCATTATTAATCCTAAATAGGTCATAAATCTAGTAAAAGAGTTTTGTTCTCTTCAAAGAGGCTTGAACACAAAAGGAGTTGATTATCAGTGTATTTTTTCAAGTTGAAACCTGTAGACCAGTTTTTGCACAAAATGACTGGACCATAAGTAAGGTCTAAGGTGTATTATTTTTCCTTTAGCCTACCTTGAATTGTAATTACCTGACGACCCTTTCAAGTTACTTTATCTTCCTAATACATTTTTGTTGAATAAGAATCTACTTTGATTCGGTCTCAATATTGAGTTGTATGAGCTCTGTTGCTTTACTAAAACTCCAGGTTGAATCTATGATCCTTAATTTTGAATTATTCAATTAGTCATGAAAGAGATTAACCGAAACATCACTATGATTCTTACAAAGGTAGATGTAAGTTGTTGCTGGGGAGATCGCAGAGAAACAATGAAATATTCAGCTTTATTTGTAAGCAAAATGGTCCAACTAAAATATCGAACGGTGTGCATCATTTTCTTGTACACGGGTTAACGCAATAGGCTGCTGTCGCTGGTAGTATTAGTATTACTACTAGTAGTAATATAGTAGTAGTATTATACCTACTACTAGTAGGTAGTAGTATTAGTAGCTGAGATCATTAATTTAGATGACTTTATCTTGATTTTTGTTGTAGAAATAATTGTATCTTCATTGTTAATAACCTCATTGTCAGCTTGTAAAAAGTAATGGTATTTTTCCAGGAAAACAGATGGAGAAACTGCGCCTGAAAGAGAAAATGGATTGGCTACCACTAAATCGGAAAACTTTGAGAGAAATGTTAACAATATGAGTTCGCGGGAGAATAGTTCACGCGAACAATGGACCGTTGAAAAGGCTAAGGCTAATGTGAGTGTAACTCACTCTTACTCAGCATTGTTCTCACATTGATTCTTAAGGAACTACTCACACGTGGCGACTCGAAGAACAAACATGTGTTTTTAAATGGCGCTCATTCAAAAACACGTGTTTGTTCTTCAAATCGCCGACTATCCGCGACTCGAGTATCCATGTGTGAGTAGTGCCTTACTCTCACTCAGTATCCAATAATATTCTAAAATAATTAGACACTTATTAGCCTTTCTCTCAACAGAAAGTAATTGTTTTGCTCAAGTTTTTCTTCTTCATTTGCCACAATTTTATACAGAATGAGTATATGGTGAAAATTTCTCAAGGATCTAATGCTGTCATTAATTGAATAAATCAACTAACCAGGAATGAAGGACATGAATATCTATGGCTATTTACGTTACGGTATACCGTAGAGCCAGCAGATTCAGGCATACCTGTGCAGGCGACCGGCAAACCTGCACAGGTTTCATTTTTTACAGACAATGAGTACTTGTTACGTTATTCATAAATATCGGGGGACCGAGCTCTGCTCGGGAGTATAAAGGCACAGGAATGGAATGTTTAAAGTAAAGCCATGTGTCATATGCACTGAATAATCATTGCACTATAAAACAATAATCTCAGCTTTCAAAATATTATGAATAATCGAGTTTGAATGCATATTATTTGAAAAATCGCACTTGTGGTAAAATTCTGCTTCATAGAAATAAGAAATATATGGGTTGATAACTATTTTTACCTCAGCTGTTTGATGAACTCTTGACGATTTTTCTCAAATAAATAAAAACAAATGACATATGGCTAACTTCATGCCTCAAATTTAAAAATAACAATACAATATGGACTATTTTCAATATTTTGAATTCCTTTTAATTTTCTATAGATAAATTAAAAACAGAAATAAAAAGGGGAATAGGAGCAGCTTATGTGTTTCGATATTCTTCTCAATTCTAGTAATGGAACCGCTGGTTTTACCAAAAATGTTAGTGTAGTTGTGTATAGCAGGATCCAATTCAACTTGTCAGAAATCAGCTGTCTCAAAGAGCAATATCACAATACTTAACCTACAAATGCTGAATCTCGCAGATTATTGAAAAGGTCTTTTAAAAAGTTATTCTTTGAAAGGTCTTCTTTAAAAAGGTCTTTTAAAGACTTTAAAGGTCTTTAAGACTTTCAAGCCTTTTGATTATTGTGTCGAAATCACTGTTTAATTATTACTGGATCAGCTGACTTATGACAAGTTAATTGGCTCCTGCTATATTTCACGAGTGATCATGTGATTGGAATGCACTGTCTCAGCAGCTGAAATAATCTTGTCTCACTCCCACACTCACCGCTCTCACTCTTTCTCATCATTTACAGCCGACGGAAATTTTTTCTGCTGTCAGCTGATTCCTAAAGGATTGGGTTTTCCTTTTTAAGGTCCTTTAGCGAGTTATCCCAGGGATGAGACCCGGCGCAAACGAATTTTTGTATCACAAACCTCTTATATTCCAAATTACGTCACGAAGTTCGCAGTGACGACCAGGGATGTCCTAGTTATTTGTAAAAAGTGTTGTTTGAAATATTTTGGAGAATAGAACATTCTTTTATTTTTTAATAATCATTTGATGAAATCATTTGTTTACAGGAGGTATCAAAACTGGAAGAGGCAAAACCACTTGAAGTAGATTCGGGGAGCCAGTCTCAATCTAGGTTAATAGCTTCTCTACAAGGTTGTGTCATATCACCTTCTTCGGCGTCAACTACCTCACTGCCGTACTTCAAAGAAGGCGAAATCTACGAAGTAATCGTGCTATATAACCCATATTGCAGTCTGGACCGGACAGAATTCTTTGTAACCAGGCGTGATAAGAAGGAAGATCTTGTGGAACTGCAGTTAGATTTAAACTGTGAAATTTCAGATAGTTCTCAGCAACTTGAGAATATCGAAGTTAATAGCAAGTGTGCAGCAAAGTACGATGGCGAATGGTACAGAGCACAAGTGCAGAAGCTGGACCCGCTAACTGTGTTATGTATTGATTTTGGCAATGAAGAAATTTGCAAACCAGCTGATCTCAAGGAATTGCCGCCTCGATTTAGAAAGGGACTGTACACAGTTCGGATTCGTTTGCCCGGTCCCGCCTCCAAAGAGCAATTGAAGGCCATGAACTCTTCAAGACCTTTCAAGTTGCGTGTCGCTAAGAAAGAAGGGAAATATTGGCTTGCTGACTTCGCCAATGATGAGGTAACTCATTGCCAACCTTACTTCAATTTATTCTGTTAGTTGAATATCGAAAATTGTTGCGTAATAGAACAACTACCATGTTCTCCAAAAATGACGAGATGGAAGGGAGAATTGTGCTCATTAATCTCATTGAAAACGTTTCTGTTTATAATAAAATTAGATAGATCTGGAAGTTCTCTGTTACCAATAGAAAGACAGAGAAGATTGTACCTTCTTCAAATTTAAAATTCAATTTTAATTGCAACCAGCTGAAGAATTGAAAAACCTCTGCCATTGGTAATAATTAAAAATCGTATGCATAATTGATAATGCATCTGAGAGTGCAGTTCATAAATTTTGTTGATGAACATTTTGAAGTGATCAATGAAATTTAAAGTTTTTCCAAAACGATTTTGTTTTAATTCTTTAATTCAAATTAGTTCAGTTTGTCCTCGATCCCACTAGATTACTGTCTTAATTCATCCTTGTTAAATTACCAGCTCATCTAACGGATGTCTGTGCAACCAGCCGATAGTTAAAAATAAAAGAAGTTGAATAATATTTCAATTATTTAAAGAATTACCAAGTTATTTTATTGCACCACAAACAATAATCTTCGTGTAAATTCATCATGTAAGGAGCATGAAAGTTATTACGAGAGCTTACGCATGAAATTGTGTGCAGTTTGATGCCCCGAGTTGTGGATGGCGTGAATAAGAGTGTCTTCATGAACCTACTTTCCATGACGGTATAGATATCGTTCAAAAATCAAAATATAATTACAGAAAATTATGCACTATTGGATATCTCTGAAACATTGTTTCATAATACAGTTAATCATAGGTTAAAGAGTGAGCGTATTATTGACACGGCATTCGAAATCAGTGAAACTCATCAGGAAGTGATCATGCGCATGCGTAACTTATAGTAAATACAGTTGAAGATGATAGTCATTAGAAAGGCATTGAACATATTGCACACTCAAGTTGGCAAACTATTCATTCTAATCCGCGCTGTTACCAAAATCGCGCTCGTACCTAGCATGGGCAGGCTCTATCATCCCAAAAATAACAGATTTAATTTAATCCTCTAAAATAATCGTTGACAACTACAGTAGATATTTAGATCGTTTACTTTATTTTCCTTTTTCTCAGTTACAAAAGACCTGTGGGCGAATATGGGGGATAAAAGCTTCCTCCTCGACTTAATATAACTATAACTTAAATATAACTCTAACTATAATATAACTTGGAACATTGGGAATTGATGCTTCCAGTTGAATTTTTCATATCCATTTATATAATTATTTCTGTATTAGATGAATCAAAAATGCACAAATAGGAAAGAGAAACAGGCAGTTGCCCAAAACTGTGGGATTTTTTGGCAAATGATTGTTGAGAGGCTCCATTTGTTTGTTTCCCGATTTGTAAGCATCGTCCAAATTGAAAAAAATACTATATTTATTTATTTTTATGGAATTATTTTTCGATCAAATACGTTTGATAATATTGCAATGAAGATAAGCTGGTTTCACTAACTATCTGTATCTACTCACTTTACAGCAATCGAACAGCAATCCAGAAGTAAAAGACAAGAGAGAGAAGAAGCCATCCAAGGATGCTGGGAGCATCACTCGTCAAGAGCCCGAATCCCGTCCTGAGCCCAACCCTGATCTCAGTTTGTTGCCTAATGAAGAAGATTCGAGGTAGAGTTTGAAGTTTTTTTTTAAAATCTTCCAAACCAAAGCAACGTTGTACATAGTTAGTCTATACACAAGCTATACATATTCAAATAAAATCATATTGGAATTGTTAATTAGAGAATTACAACAATAATCTATAATAAAATGTATTTTTTTTAATAAATATAAAAAAAAAACATCGCAAATACAAGTCCTACATCACTTGAATTTTTTGAGAACAATACGACTCATCGGTTATATTAATTCAAAATTCACAAATTTAATAAGTTAGGAAGTATGTAATAAGTTCACTTCCTATTATATAATTCAGAATTGAAACTGAGCAATACTCCCAGAATTATTGTCTGAAAGAAGAGAATTGTAGGGTAGGAGGTTTTATTTCGTCACGATGATTTTATTTCACTTGAAATATCAATTATTTAATATTTATAGAAACGTTATTGACTAAATAAATAAACAGTCTACTTTAGTGAAATGAACTCCACAGAGAAGGTTTACTGTGATATGTGTAGAAAGCTTGAATGTGATTGAATTTTTTGATTGAATTGTTTTAAACGTGAATAATTTATGAATAAAAGTATTTTATTGACCACGGATTGATAATGCATCAGTTAAAACCACTAAAACACCCATTATATTCAGATAGAATTTTAGCATTCACGCTCTTTACTATTTAAATTTCACAATGTCCTTGTTGTTTTCTAATGTCACTTCCGCTATTCCAGATTGGACAGTTACAAGAAAATAACTGATGTAGCAAGAGAAAATGCGAGACAAAAGATAACGGCTTACTGCGAAACAAGGAGAGTTTTGAGTCACAAGCTTTTCACATGCATGACATGCACAATAGACTTAGACAGTGCCCAAGACTTTGTGAAGCAGATCAATGATCTGGATTTGGGATCTCCAGCGGATAAGACTTATCGGTAAGGTTCTCTTGGCACCTGATGTTCTTCATAATTGTATAATTTTCAACGATACAGATATCTTGAACTCATCCAAGTTCAGCGTTACCCCGCAGGGGGGCAGAATTTATTCTGTCCGGGGTGTGGCAATCCTCCGGGTTCCTGATGCAAGTGGTAGATGTAGGCTGGTTGGCAACTAACACCGTTGCGTCCCAGCTCAAGTAGGGTGTTCAAGTAGGAACACCTGAAGCATCATCTGCGCAATCCAAGCCAACATATGGTGGAACAGCATACGCCGACGGCTGCATGGTCAGGGGTGCCTGACATGAGTATGCGAACTCTGGATACCAGGCGACCTGCAGTTTCAAGAAGCCTTCCTGGGTGAACGCGGAGCTCTGCCCAGGGTGACTGAATAAGTCTCCAGCTACTCGTGGGAACAGGTTTCAGAGTTATTGCTGACTCAAACCTGCCGGGAAACGGTACATGCAGAGGAAGGCACTACAACTGAAGATTCCGCAATGGAATCTGAGGAGTGTGCAGACCCATCCCTGATAGAAGTTGAACAGCTTCGGAAGGGTGGGTCCATAGCTGAAATCAGCAGCACATTTGCTGCTGGAATGTCAACACTCTTGCAAATGAGTGGGAGACTTCTTGGAAAGGCAACCCTCCTACCAGAGGAGGCTAGAGAACTGGACTTCAAGGCCCTGAGTAAATTCTGCTCTGGCCTTGGATTATGGAACATGGCATAAGCCAAAGAGGGGATGCCACAAAAGATCGAATAGCGGTCGCGGTGGCTAAGGGTTACAAAGCCCAACCCAATTAAAAAAAAAAAAAAAAGTTCAGCGTTCCATGTTAGTGTCTATCTGATTTTAAATACTAAATTACTATTCTTCACAATGAAACCGTCTAATATGAATCTGATCTTCTTAAAGATTAATCTCAAAAACTTATCAAAACGCATTTACTATTCATTACTATCCATAGATTAAATTTATTAACAAAGCAGTACCGGACGTGAATCAACTCATGAATTTTTTACATTTGAAATGGAAGAAGGTTCTATCATTCATTTACCAAGCAATTTTGGACTCATGTTTACAGTAATAGAAGGCACATCATAAAGTGTATTTACTAATTCAAATACCCTTTCAAGTGTTTTATTTTTGATGGTTATTGACTAACCCAATGTATGATGTTTTTGTTCTCCTTCAGGCCTCAAATAAATGAAATGGTTGCTGTTTATCTGGAAAACATTGCTCGAGTTTGGGCACGCGGAATAGTGTTATCAGAAATAAAGCTCTACAATGTGGCATTGGTAGACCACGGAATAGTTGTCGTCTCAAGTAACCTCAAAAAACTGCCGGATGCTTATAAGAAAATTCCTCTACTTTCTGTGAAATTGAGTTTGGAATCAAGTCCGCCAATTCGTGTAAAAGCGGTGAGAATATTTTATAATTTGTGTATTCTAATAATACTTCAGCTTTGACTAAAATAGGAGGACTTTCTCTGAGCGATGGAAGTTTAAAAAAAATAGTTTTAAATTAAAAATAAATTTAAGATTGAAATTAAACTGTAATAAATTCAGGTCATGTGATGCATAAAATTTATAGACTCCGATGGAATAAAACTTATATCTATTACAAAGATTCACATATCTTAGACAATACCATTTACAATTTCTCAACATAATCCCGACATAAATTATTATAACAGAATTATAGATTTTGCGAAATTTTTCTGTCGTTGAGGAAACATTTCAATGTTATTCTATTTTATTGTTTACAGGGTGAGATCTTTCAAATTACTCTGCTCAAAAACCTTGCAGACGTGAATGAATGGGAAATTGATGTTTACTTAACTTCAGAAAGTCCTTTCCATTTGGGAGTTGGGCGTCTCTCCAGCTGGAA
Organism: Laodelphax striatellus; assembly: GCA_017141395.1. Taxonomy (NCBI): domain Eukaryota; kingdom Metazoa; phylum Arthropoda; class Insecta; order Hemiptera; family Delphacidae; genus Laodelphax; species Laodelphax striatellus. Next base: position 14,649,067 of record CM029534.1, on the reverse strand, counting down.
AATAGAACCTGATCAAGTACCCACACTTGCTACTCAGAAGCTGGAGTCTGGTAATACAGTCATTATCAGCTCATTTCACGATATCAACACGATTTATGTGCAACCAATGACCACTCAGCTAAGAGATCTCTATGAGTGTTTGTCACAGGAAGTGGCAGCCGAATGTATCAAAGGTAGGCATTTTGTTCTGAGTAACTTTGGAGATAGTTCTGAAAAATAATATGAAAGTAGACTACCCATGCGTAGACTAACCATACTATATGCGTTTCCCGGTAATCACTCTATATAAGGATAAAATCAATATAGTCAGATGGTATAAAAATTATAAATATACTTGAGTCTATATCTAGCTATCTAGAAACTCATAACCTACACTGAATCTTCGATTTTCTCGCTAGAACAATAATTAGTACTTTGAACAATAATATTACATGCAAACATTGAATGAGTCCATGTGGACTATTGATGGGCTTCAACACATGTTGCATTCTCACTCTATACGCTATAAATATTATAAAATAATACTTTCAAGAAATAATTGACCTACATGTTAAATACTCTTCTACTCTTGATTGTGAAGGTGATTTACTAATTCAAATAACTTTTGAAAGCAGTGTCCATGAAGAGTCTGTTACAAGAAATTTTAGCTTGAAAATGTACAACAAAATAGAACAAACATCAAACATAACTTCTTTGAATAACTTTAACATAATTGTTACATGATGTAATGTATGCATTATTAAGGTAGTTACAGTGTTTTTCATCCTTGAAGACCCCTGGCCAGCTTGGTGCGTAATCCAATCGGAATGCGCGGCAATGTTGCCATATTGTGTGCTGTTTAATCATCTGGGCACGCATGCGTATTAGACCGAAATATCAGTCTACTATCACAACTCGGTGGGTTAACTTGGGTGATTTACAAGTAGAAAAGATTATCAGAAATGTGTCGCTTACATCATTCCGTAAATATGCTAGCAATCATGTGTTAGTACTGGAAACGATGCAGGCGTGTGATTCGCTTGCTCGGAAAATGGCGGGGTACTGTCTTTGAGCTCAGGGGTCTTTATGGTTGAAAAGCACTACATAACTTGAAGTTAATATCTAATCTTCTGTTAACTAAAACTCGGCTAAATCGCTAAATGGTCGTTTGAATAAGACTATTATAACAAAATGGGGTTTTTTGTTCGGATTATTATCTTGGTTCCTTTTGATTTTTCAGCCGACTATTTGGACAGAGATCCATTTGTGGGGGAGCTTGTTGCAGCAAAGTGGGACCAGGATGGTAACCACTACAGGGCTCAAATTCTGGGAAAAGCCATCGATAAAGGCTGCTACAAGGTCTTATTTGTGGACTACGGCAATATTGATAACATTCATACTTCCAAGATGAAATCCATTTCAAACAAACTGAAGTCCGTAAGTTCACTTCTCATTCATCACTTTTGTTAATTTAGTATATTTTCTTGATAATATTCTATGAAGACTGTTCCTTATGAATATTCTATTATGTTCATTATAATGTTTATTTGTGTCGTTCTACTAAGTAATCGAAAACTTATAAAGCAAGGATTGCGTTTTGAAAACACCCGTTGACAGAAGTTATGAAGCATTCTACTTTATATCACATACATAACAAAGTTTACATTCGCAAATGAACTGTTATTTCTGCAAGAAAAAAACTTGGGTTGTTATATTTTATTATTTAAGCTCGTGCTTTTTTAAATGTGTACGACGAAAAATATAGTACACAACTCTTCTGGGAAGGTTTTACGCTGATTACGTACCCTTATGATAAATTCTTCATTCGGCTTTTATCTCGTGAATAAATTATCCTCGTATGTAATCACTGTTTTCCCAAAACTATCACTGATAATATATTATAATATACTATTACGTCAATTATTATATCAATTTGTATACTATCAATTAATTTTATTTGTAGGTGCCTTGCTGTGCAATCAAAGTTGGGCTTAGGTCTGTCGAAGCCAGGACTCTGACGCCAGCTGCTTATGAATATGGAATCAGAATCGCTGAAAACATGGACTTGTTGAAAATTGTATGTTGTCAATTTTAGCATTACTTACAATAAGTTGAATTTTGGTATAGTCAGGCATGCCATACGTCGCGGTTTGACCGGGACAGTCCCGGTATTTTGCTCTTGTCCCGATGTCTCGGCCGGTTTCACTCCTGTCCCGGTCAGATATTATAAAGATTTAAACAATTAAATACTTTACACTTTTTTATAAGTTTGCATAGGTAATTGGAGGTAATATTTCATTTATTACCGGGGGGGGGGGTGTTATTCCATACCCCTTAGATCCCCCGGTGTCCCGGTTTAGCCATCAAAGATTATGGCCAGCCTAGGTATTATAGTTCATCAATTTAAAAGCCGTATACTCCATCAGGAATTTTATTTTTAAAAAATATTTGTCCTTTTTATTCAAATTGAAAATAAATATATGTCGTTAAAAATTAGATAAAATGTTGAAAATCAAATGCCGCTTTGGTATCGAAAATGAGATAAAAAAATTAAAATCAAATAGTACTTGATTTAGCCTTGTCGTCCACCGGAACCGTTTTCGTCCGAAAGACGAAAGATAAAGAATTCACCTTTGACCCACATTATAATTTTTTACTCGTATGTAACGTTTTTACCATTTCATTCACATTATTTGTGTTCATTTATTAATTTCTTTATTCCATTAATTTTTTCCAGGAATTTGAAGTTTTTGATGAAGTTCAACTGACAAAATTGTCAGACAATACTGATGTCAATAAGAACATTTGTGAACTCTTGGAGCCAAGCTGGATGAGAGAGCAACACACTAATACTTCTTTGGGTATATATTATCTTACTCTATTTTTATTTATTCATTTTTATCTGATCACATTCTCATTTGTATTTCCCGTGACCATTTAATGATACAGTATATCTACTGCTACTGGTATATTTACCATTTTCCTTAGTATACGTTTTGATCATTCGGATTGAGGTAATCAAAGGTTCCTCTACCTTCAGCACTGAAGATATTTTACTGCTCCTGGGCTCGAGATATCTTATTTGTCTTGAAAATTTGAATCACAAATCTAAATGAAATTAGAACTTTGCAAGTTCTTTGCCTGACAAGTACAGCTGATTATTTAGTGCTGTATAACGAAAACAATATTACTGTACTTGTTCTTCAGTAATATTTTGACAATTGTTTGACGTTGTAGTGCTGTATAATGTAATAATAAGCAATCTAGATTCTAGCATTTCTGTTTTCATTGCGTAAAATGTTAATGATTTTTTTCTATTTTCACTTCAAGCTCTACAAAACTATCCAATGCTGCAACATCTACCGGAACCAAATCGGGAAGACAGATTTCAAATTGGAAGAACTGAGAGAGTTCTATTGTCGTATGTTCCAAAATTCGAAGTGATACGTAATGGCAGGATTCAATTGATTGTATGCAAGGCAAGCGATAAATTGTCAGACTGCACTAAAACTCTATGTAAACAAATGAAAGATTACATTGCTAGTCAGCAAAAAGGTGAACAAGCCAATAGGTATGTCCCTCACAAAGGAGAACTCTGCGTTTGTCTCGGAAAAGGTGAGTCTACTGTGTAGCTATTTACTGATTTACTTTGAATACATGCAGGTCAAGATGAAGAGATATCAGATCATTATGTCATTCACGTTGTATAGATTTAAATAAGAGGTTCGAGCTTGGACTCCCAGTGTAAATTCGCGACTCAAAAAGCAAAGAGATCAGCACCCGTTCTTACTGACATTTAGCTCTAATTTCTAGTTTTACCCTACTTGATTTCAGGTGCTGTATAATCACAGTGTGGCCATTGAATGTCGCACTTGAGTTAGCTCGGTCAATTCCGCCTTACTTTTCCCAATTCCCAAAAGAATTATATTAAGAAGATACATGAACATTATGTTATGTTGAGAGATACACTTCAAGGTTAGATAGTAACCTACAAGTTGCCTAGATGTAGTCTTCAAGATTTTAAATAGTTCATGCTTCCAAAGCAATATAGTACCAAGGTTGGAGGGACCGTTTCAAATATTGGAAAGTGATTTTTCATTTTTTTTTTTTTTAAGAAAGATTGACAAATGAGTGAATGGGCTCAAGTTTGCAAAAGTTAGGTTATCAGTCCTTGGGGTAAAAAATGTAAAATAAACGCAGCCCCATTTCTCGGATTTTGACCGAACTGCTTGAACCTGTGTGCTGGATAAAGAATTGAATAAAAATGTGAACAGAGCGTGTGAAGCTTTGCGATGTGGGCTTACTCTATTGTTGTTGAAAATTTAATTTCCAGAATATGATCCTCATATCTCTTCTGCTGATCACTCTAAGAATTGAATCTTACGTGCATAATAAATATACAAAATAAACTTATTTTCTTTTCAAATTATAATTTAAAGTTGATGATTTTCAAGGTTATTAGAGAGAAGATTGAACCATCGCTGGTGTAAGGCGCAAAGTGGAGGGGGAAGTCTGATTTCTTGATTCACGTTACGTCACACTCGCGGTCCGCCAATCATCAATCAATTATCAATAGCTGATATTATCAAAATGACGTCAGCCGAATCAGTCCCCCACTCCAACAGCTTGTGAATTCAAAAAGCATTAGGGATGGTTCAACCTTATATCTAATAACCTTGGATGATTTTGATATTTTTGTAATCCCAAAGAATCGCTTATGTTGTTCCAGAACTTATAATGTTTGTGACTTGTGTAATGTTTAATATTTATTTATATTTCTGTCTTTTTTAATTAATTTAAATTGTATAAAGTTTCGTACTGTGTTTTCGTACGTGTTTTTATAGCCAGTGCCACTGGTAGCCCTTAAACATAACATGATTTTTGAAGATTCTGTTTTCTACAGAATGGTAAACATTGTTTCATGAAGTCTTTGATGTTCAGTTCTTCTCACTTCACTTTCTGTGTTAAAGATGGTTACTGGTTTCAGTATTTGTTTTGATATCAAATGAAATAATTAGATTAAAATGTAATTGAAAAATTTCAGATGATACTCCGATGAGAGCAGAATGCTTAAAAATATTGGACGGAAATTTGGCTCGTCTGGTATACATTGACTATGGAGATCAAGTGGATGTGAGTTTCAATCGAATATTCAAGATGACCAATGATCTGATGCAGCTGCCTGCTTTTGCCACCGATTGCTATGCTGATGGTAAGTATATTATTATTCAAATACTATATATTAGGAATACTTGCATTTCATAGATTTCACTTTGTTCGGAGATAATAGCACAATTCCACTTTGCGCGAACTCCGCCTATTATAGCCTATTAGAGCTGTACTGGTTTTGACGGGCACTTGTATGATTGCGGGTCAAATTTAACATGCGAAAAATGACGTCATTTGGTGTATGTTTTTTGAGATTCAGTTTCTTTGAAAATCGTCACTCTAAGGAGCATGAATTCAATCGGCAAATTACCATTATTGAGCTTAGGTAAGGAATTACATGTACAGTAGAACTCCAATTATCCGAATTAATGGGGACCGGGACCCATTCGGATAATCAAATATTCGGATAATCGGATTTTTTTTTAAAATTGCCATTGGAGAGGAAAAAAGCTACGTTTTGATATTGCACTATTTTTTATTGAATTGAATGAAAGAAACATGATATTTTCACATGTTTTAAATACAAATAAAATGTACTTATGTACAAGCTTAGAAATAAAAATCATTGTTTTTTGAACATCTCTGTCAATGAAAGTTGTTTTTCTCAGAAATTTTTTCTGAAAGTGATTCGGATAATCGGCGATTCGGATAGTCGGAGTTCGGATAATTGGAGTTCTACTGTATTTTCTTTGTCATCTGATGGATACCTATGAAGTGAAATGATTGTACAAGTATATAATTACAGGATTTCATATTTTTACGTAATCAATTTACAATTGAATTTGTGTGCAACTGATGTTGCTCTTGTACAATAATAGATTAAGTGAATTAAAAAATAAACTTGATGATTTAGCATTAGTTATAATGCTACAATTTTGTTGAATACATTTTCGATTATCAGAGACTCCATTCTGTTGGCAATAATCTTTAGAATGAAATAGGAATTTTGAATGTTTCAAAGTAATTTGCTATCCGTTAAGTTATATTGAAAGATTATTGCAAAACTAATAACAACCATTGTGACGGTTATATTGGCCCCCATTTTAGATGCGGTTCATGCCGACAGAAAGGTTAGTGATCCTTGAGGTTTTATTTTATTTTGAAAAAAAAAATACGTTCTATGTAGTGAAAAAGTAACATAAACAGTGCCATTCCACGGCTTTTGACGGAACTGCTAATAATAAGTGTGGTAATGAATGCTTTATGTAATTTATTTGAAGTACATTACCAACCACTTATGAAAAGGCGTGTCTGTACCCTGTTGAGGTCATGCTATACCGAGAATTAGATTTAACATGCTTTGTTTTGATTCGAATTTGTCTAAAGGGTTTGTACACTTGATGCAGTTTTCCCTAAAAATAAAACTAAATATAACTACCGATTTTATAACATCATCACATGATATATTTAACAGGATATTTCATAACTTGGGGTAGTATTTTAACATAATGTAATTTGAAATTGGTTGAGTTTGTTTTTTCACTATTCATTCTCTAATTTATTAATATTTTTTCAAGGTATTCCTGCAAACACTACATATGAGAAGATATCTTCAGTGCTGTCCGAACTTGACGTTTGTGAAGCAGAAATAAAGAGCTTCGACAAGGAGCGTTATACTATCTACATTCCAGAACTAATTGCTCGATTAAGCTAAGCTCTACATGATGGTGTGATATAACTAAAATATTATCCAAATCTTCAAAAATCGATTTTCTTGAGTTATTGAAAATCCTTTTGTCAGTTATTTCATCCTACTTTTTGCCTGGATATTAACAAATCTTAAATACATTGTAATTCCTGTATGAACTCTCAATCATTGATTTCGAACTGAACTTTTATTCTGATTAACTAAACGTGATCAACAAAATCAAAACGTCGTCCATGTATTAAAGAAGAAGTGCAACTAGCTTCTTGCTCTCCACATCTTTATGGGCTGTTTATAGGACTAAATATGTGAGCTTGTGAATGAATCATATTTTTAATATCGTTCATCAGATCTTCTGTGCTTTCGATATTCTCCTTATCTAGTCTATTTTGAATGTGAACTGGCAATCCCACAACAATGTGTGATATTCTAGATTCATCTGTCCTTGCTCTCTCACCACATTCAAGCAACAGCCTTTCCTTCATTAAAGCATAATCAAGCACAGTAGTTCCAAAATCTTCAATATATTTGAATGAATAGGCATATCTAACATTGGACCATTGAATAAGTCTGATGAAATTCATTTGACCTTAAATGGTAATTTTTCAATCCCAATTTATACTTGATTGGGCTGTATCAATCTTCAGAATTTCCTGTTGAAAATAACCTCAAACATTTATTTTCTCTCTCTTTATGAATATTGTAACGAATACATTCCTTTCTAAAATCTGCCAGCCAAAATTTTGCATTTTGTCCACTTCTGCCAGAAAATGTTTCCTACACAAACTTCTTATCAATATCAAATGAAAATATTTACTTTTGCCTTTTGGAGGCATATTGAACAAGAAAATCTATTTTTAATATTCTCCGAATTTCCAGAAGAATAAATGGGATGAAATAACTGACAATTCGGCGCGCGCTCTTTTCGTGGTGTGCGGAGCACAAGTCTGTACTCATCTTAACACAGCTAACTTTTATGTCACTGCTATTTGTACCGCACCGAATTACTTGTACCGCACTTCCAAATTGTACTTACTTATGATGGGTGACTTCGAACGTTTCCACAATGCACATAAAACCTTGGAATTTCCCATCCGCTGATTATGACATATGAAAGCTTTGGTTTTACAAATCTGTGATGCACTGGATACGTTAGTTAGTTACCCTTTTGTAATAGCTTGTAACTTCATTATTTTTTATACTTTTTATCATTATACTTTAAGGACTTTGTGAAGATTAGCTTGCTATATCATATTAGAAATGACAGTTAATTCTTATAGTATTTTCCATAAATATGTATATCAAGTACGTAGTTTAATTCAAAAATTTACGAGTTACTTCAAAATGTAATTTTTTAAGATAGAACACGAAAAACTAGCAAGTAGTTTTTTTAATCAACGGATTTTGATCAAGAAATAGAGTAATCTATTTTCATAGAAATAATTTTAATTGAAGTTTCATAATAAAATTCTTTTATTTGATCGAATCTTTTTTATTTGATCGCATTAAGGCTGTGCATAAAGATGATTATTTTCTCATAATTCCTTCTGTTTTTCATAATTCCTTGACGATTGTCAAGTTGCCTTATTAAAATGTAATTTTAAGTTACAGCATTCTAACATTCTCGAGCAGTAACTCAATTCAATTCATTTATTGATACAAGTACAAACCATTAAAATATGATTGGGAGAGAAGCAACAGGTTTAGCCCATTACTTTTTTCCCTAATTTAACTTTAATAATTTAGTGAGCTGTAGTGCTTTTCATCCTTGAAGACACCTGACCAGCTTGGTGCGTAATTCAATATTGGAATGCCCGGCAATGTTGTCATATGCAAGTTCAATCATCAAGTTTATAAGCTGTTCAATCATCTGGTCACACATGCATATTAGACAGAAATATTAGTCTGCTATCAGTACTCTGTGTGTTAACTTGGATGATTTACAAGTAGAAGAGGTGATCAGAAATCAGAATATTTATGTTTATCTCGATCATAAAAGCATACGTTAGTATCGGCAACGCTGCAGGCGTGTAATTTGCTAGCTCCGAAAGTGGTGAGGTACTGTCCCTATCAGGATGAAAAGCACTATAGAGACGGATTGTTATAGTGACTGTTCTTATACATTGATTCAACAACCCATATAATTGTACTCATAACTACCACCTCAAAATTGTCAAAAATGATAGTAGATATTAAAACAACAATTAATCCAATATAATACTTCAACTATCAACCCTCATTAAACACGCTTATTATAGCATATAGCAAACACAAGTATCGTACTAGTTAATTGATAAATCTATTAACTGGTATCTGTCACCAACCTGGTGTCATACGCAATTTGGCACACTATACATTGGTGCTGTCATAGGGACTCTGTAGAAAAGTAATTGTGTATTTTTGTAATGTCTGTGATCAGGAATTGAAATTTCTCATTTTGATAATAAACCTCTCCTTAATCTACCGCATCCATTCACCAATTTTTTCCTTTGATCATCTCAGTTCAAAGATGTTAATTATTTTAAAAAAATTGACGAAATGTGGAAAAGTGTTGATCAATATTATTATTCTTTTATCCGCCACATCTTAATTGGTTTATTGCTGTGATGATGCCCATAAAAGCTCTTAGCTTGTGCGTAGATGATGTGACCAAGGATGATGAGTGGACCTACTACAGCTTTAGGTGGGATCTGAACTACCGGGAAGCGATTTTGATTCTCTTGAATGAATGACATTCAGCGGAAAAAGGCCTTAAACTGAAGTTGTCCCCCTTCTAATGGGAGTTACAGGTAAAAGTCTCTTATCTAATCTTGCGATTAACACCGGCACGTGTCTAATTGTCGGTTATTAAAATTTAGCGTTTGCTTCAGTACAAAAATTTAAACTTGATTCTCCAAATTCATTACATGGACCTGTTTCATACATTTAAAAGACCTGTAAAACAGGAAGAAAACAGACATACTTTAAACATGAATAGCACGGTGTAAAATGTACCTAGGTCTAATAAAGTCTATGCAATAAACCCAGTTCAGTGTAGGTCTTATTGATGAGAATAAGTTCAAATTAGGTCTGTCTTTTTCCTTTACTAAGAGACTACTATCTGTAATGAAAAAGACCCAGATCCTATTCTTGTTGTTTATCCTTCTCTATAATAGTGACTAGCCTCTGTACCAATAAGGACCGCTTTCCCCAACGCTGCTTAAGCTATACATATAGCTTAAACCTCATTCGGAGAATAGGAAAAGTATATAAAAAATGCAGCGAGCGTATGTAGTGCAGCGAACTAGGGATATTCTGAATGCAAATCGGCAGTCATTTGAAAATTGAATTGAATAAAATGTTACTTGTGAAAGATTATGATATTGAGATTCATTTTTGAAGAAGTATGTGAATCAAGTTATAAAATAATTTATTTCGATTATTTTAAAAAGATTTGTCATCCCTCCTGCGAGCCTTTCAATTTCTTCAACGCTTCTGTACTTATTCCATTTCTCTCACCAATTCATGTAAACAAGCTAGAAATTTTGAGGTTACAAAACTATCATTGATATTTCTTGTCATTTTAAAAATTGAAGTTTCAATAAAAAAGCTGATTCAATAATAAGTTCTATGCATTATTACATGATTACAAGGCTCAACTCATACAAGGTTTGTAGAGACCTACATACCTTGCAACTCATATATTATACCATTTGAATTTCCCTCTTCCAAGACGTGATGGCTGCCGAGCTTGCTCAGTTCCGACAACACTCCTAATTTATTTTAATCAAAAATATTATATCTATATTTTTATTTTGGTTGAATAACAGTCACGAAATATTTCAATGTGAAAATTATAATGTTCTTCAACAATCTAAGATCTGCAAAATTTAGCACATCACTCCTCAATGAAATGACCTGGACTGACATTAAAGTCTTATAAATTGAAAACAATCAAAGAAATTTAAAAATTCATTTTGAAGTTTTTAGAAAATTCTATTACGTTTTTTGAAATTGTCTTCCACTTTGAGATATCGATTTAAATTTTCGACTTGATCGATTGTCGTTAATCACACCCCGTCTACCTGACACCACCCCCTCATCTATCCAGGTTGCTTTTCTCTGATGCGTTCAACTTGTGTATGTATTCGTATTGCTAATTCTTTGAGCCACTCCCTTATTGATTTCTTTTTAAATAGAGTCCCCAAATACGTTTATTTTATGGTGAAAAAATAAAATTATGCGTTCCTATTAAGACTTTTGTGCAAGTGTTTGCATACCTTCGAGAAGAGGATCTGAAGTAAATTTCTTAGCCCAATTCTTCCAAGTTTTTCTGGAGGATGGCAAAGGATTCTGATTTGGTGAGTTGAAAATAGATTTCTTGTTAATTTACTCCTAGTATATTCTTCAAACTGTTATACATAAATTTTATTTCTAATTATTGAAATCGCTGATGATAAACCTGGATTCGATTAGCTTTTCTAGGCTATGTTATGTCACTATCAGTAGGTTGTAAACATTTCATTTCTGAACGGTTGTTGATACGATATATGAATTTTCAATCAAACTACTGTATAAAATTCCATATCTGTAATGTATCTTATTTTTTCGTGAATACTCGGCCCATGTGAATAAATTCGCAAAGCGTTTTGTTTCTTATATCTGAGATAACTTATCAGTTGTTGAGAGTGTAATGGGTAGCTTAACCTCTTTTAGCGGCTTACTTGATTACTATAGAATACTATAGATTACTGTTACAGTAATCTACAGTAGAATATAAAATAATTTAATCCGAGGTGAATTAGTTTTAAATTCTATTTGACTGTTTCCCATGTAAGTAATGTTTAATGCCAAATGTTTTTGATCCTAGATCCTAACTTTATTTCCTGATTTGATTAGCCTAATCCGCTGAATTTCCTGTGAAGCTGTAACAAATAATTTAATTTTAAACTTATTGCTTATCTTGGCTATTACTATTAATTCCGAGTTATTGAACAACGATTAACATTTTCCTACGGTAAATAAGTTAAGTACATTATTAATGTCACATTTCCTATTAATTCAACCAACACAGTCTCGTAAGATAGTGTTGATGACAATTTTTCCCTCAAGAATTCATTACAATGAATCACCCAATTGAGTTTTGTTATTATCTGGAATGAATTAGGTATCAGTAAAATTTGGAAAATGTATATAAAAATACTCATGTAAGGTAGCCTCCTGCAATAGATTCCTGACGTTTTTGTATTTGACTAATTCTGTTTAATTGAAGGCATGTATATTAGGTTATTTTAGATACCATAATATTAGTTAGTAGGTTTGTGGAAAATTTTCTTAATTTGTTCGATTTGTACCACTTTTGATTCCAGTGGTAAGTTATATTCCTTCGATCAATTCCTTTATAACTTACCTATGTACTTGCAAAACGTCAAATCGAGATTTGCTTGACTATAGTAATTTATTTCTGATAAATAATCCATTTTTCTAAGTTACAGTACCTATAAGTAATTTCACTTATTTTAATGCTAGCCTAAATGACATTATTAGTCTATGATTAAGTTTTAAATGTATGGAAATACTAGGGCTATTAGAAACCTAGTGGATAACTAGTCTTATTTTACATGTCGTCAGGATAAAATGTTTGAATTTTTGTTGTTCATGTGTTATGGATCTGTAGGCTAGATTCATAACATAAATCTCGTATTTAGAAAAGAAGTGGAACTGGTATTTTCTGTTAAGTTTCTCTATGATCACTACCGTATAAGATAGGTACAGGGCTTGAGAAGTGTGTGTTTTTTAGAACTATATAATTATATATATTATTTACTTTTGTTCCTAGATAATGTAAAGGGCAAATGACGCATCCCACGAATTTATTTAATTAGCCTTGTTACTCTTAAACACTGAATCGTCCAGTTAAAGCAATATCAATGATGATGATGTTTCTTTGGTATAGCACCACGAGAGTGAGTTTATTCAGATAAAAAATGGCCTAAAATTTAAATATCAATTATTGCAATACCAAATTTCGTGCCACTCACTGTATAAATATGTAACATGATGCCACTATTTTTCTATTATTTGAGTATTGAAACATGAGAAAACTATTAGTTAGGATATAGTGTTAATCCCGTAAATTCTGCAATATAAGAATTTATTGGAACATCTGACGTTATATTCTCGGCAAATTAGTCTACATTGAGCTATCCCTGTTTAATTTGACAGCGCCTTCTTTCTGTACTTGTGAAACAGGCCCCAGGTACAAAAATAAATAGAAAGTAACTTATGTAGAATACGTAGAAAAAAAACACCCAATTTATCTTCCCAGTAAATTGCCAAAATTATTAGAGTTATAATAAATAGTCATACTAGAGATGCACTTATTAGTCATTTTTATAATTTTAGAAAAGTTATCAAATAATTGAATTTTAATACATCATTCACGCATATTAGCGGCATTGGTGTTATATGTACAGTAGTTTACTTTGTCAGATATGAGGGAATAATCACATTGCATCGTTTCCAAAATTTTAGCAATTGATGAACATTTAAGTTGGAACTTTTATAGATGATTTATTATTTTTTTTTATTTTCATGCATGAATAACTTAATCAGCAGATAAAGTGGATTGGGAGATTTTTGTATGTTGATTCACATTGAAAAATCTGTAGACATTTGTAATTTTCATGGAGATTTTCATAGAAATGAATGAATAAATTATTTTTATTTATTTTAAAATTAATGATAAAATTCGTTACATACATTCTAAAAGTAAGCAAATTATTAGTTGTTCTTACAACTTACAGAAATAATCTCTTCCCTAGAGCCTGTGTGGGATAAATCACAATCTTATTTGCTGTGTAAATGCCCCATAAGCACTTGAACTCTAAGCTTGTGCATAGTTCATGAGAAGGACGATAAGAGGTGAATGAACCTACAGTTTGAGGTGGATTCCGAACCAGATAGCGATTTTGATTCTCATGAATAAATGTCATTTACTATGTCTACACTTTGACTTGGTCGATTTTTGTGTGCTGCACATCATGTGGCCAATGCTTAAGCATATGCAAAATGCTTTTTTATATGTCTACACTTGGCCGATTTTGTGTGTGACAAAGCATGTTGCATATGGTTAAGCATTGGCTGCATGCTGTATAGCACACAAAAATCGACCAAGTGTGGACATAGGGAGAATGCCTCGAATTGGCACGCTGATGGAAACAGATTGTTTAGTGAGTGAGTAGAGCCAGTGGAAAATTACAGTAGCGATGACAAAGGAGGTGCTAGTGGCTAGGACTTGTTAATTTCCATACATCGTCGAATATCGTCTTGTATGAAACTGGTAGGAGGCGTTGATCCCGGTTCGGCCTAAGGTCAAATAGGCGACTCCAGCTTCAGCTCCAGGTCCAGGCAGTCGGCTCCGGTTGACGCTTCCATTCGCATTTTGGAGTCGCGCCAAATCTTATTTCGCCGCAGATCACATGGCACACAACGGTTTCATTTCTTTTCCCCAGACTTTTTTTAATCTTAACTGGAAACTAGTACACTCCAGTGGAAAACTAGTTTATGTTTAGTATTTAAGAAAATTATCGGACTAGAAAGAATGTACAAATTTAGATTTTCATTCTGATCCGTTTTTAGGCATAACTACTTGTAATTAAAAAAAAACTATTTATTGGAAAGCAATAGATTTTTTTTTCTCGCAATGATCTATATAGCTGGAATTTTAATAATTTTAGAACAACTTCCAAGCTTTTTACAGCCACATAGGGTTTGAAAAACTCAGTGAAAAATCTAAAATTGCAGTTGTTTTTTCAATTTTCATAATTTGTAATTTTCAATTTCAAGAGATACTTCATATCAATATTAATCACTATATGAGATTGGAACGAAAAATGTTCTAATAACAACATAAGCTTCTACACATCAACTTTACGATACTAATAATTATTTATAAATAATATAATATTTATTTGTATTCATCATGAACACTGGTGGTTAATCTGGATAAACATGTATCTAAAAATTCCATTATCAAATACTAGAAGTTTCCTCGCGTTTTGCTGACAGTAAGAGATTTCCTATAAAAATCCAGTTGGGAGAATAAATAAATAATGAGAAACCCCTGTGAAAGAGTTTCAATACAAAAACGCTACAGCAGCTCTTGCAATTTAAATAGTGATTTCTATCTGGCTCCTGAAATTGAATACATCTCAGACCCTCAGGGAATTCAGTATTGTGTTGGGATAATCCCATTCTCAGCAATGGACTGCTATCATTGATCAAAGTCTCTTAATTGTATTCAAGTTGATTCTTTCGTTTTATGATGTTGAGAATTGTTGACGGGTAAGAGATTTTGCAAAAATGTGACGCTTCGTAGGGGTTCGCTCATAAATATTCAAGAGCCTTATTGAATATTCAAAGTTTGAACCCATAATATGTGTGAGTCGTTACACCATCAATCATCTTATATTGGAAACGCCACTCCAAATTGCTAAAAGAGGGAATCACAACTTATTATTTTATATTCTTCAACTTATTACTAGATCATACTTCTAGCTTGAACTGTGTATTGATTTATATCCGTAGGATCAAAGTGTCAAGTCACATTTCCCCGCATGCACAGTCAGACCATATCGCCTTTTCGAAATGATATCATATCAAATTTCATTTGATCAAGTTGTTTGAAAACTACCATCTACATTGATAATTACAAATTTTATAAGAGCAATGTCGATAAAAAGATATACTTTCAAATTATTATCTTCTCTAATAATTTTCAAATTAAATTGAATATTTTAATAATTTGTTTGTATTTTAATGTTCTGTCTTTTAATGTATTTACGTTTTATTATCCGTGTGTAATCTGTAATAAATCAAATTACTCTCCGCAAATGTGGTAGATCGTTGAGAATTATTGTTTTGATTTTTCCATTCGTTTAGCTTTCTTTCTATATTTCTAGGCTCTTGTAGTATTTTGTTGTTTGATTTCATTTTCACTTCCTTTTTACGATTATGTGTTTTGATGTAACCGATCTAGTGGAGGACTAGCACTATCTCCACTTGCTACCCATTTGCCATTTCTGTGTCGACATCATATATACACTCACACATACACATGAGCATTACTCGGCCTTTATGGATGACATATACAAGACCCACAGTAGTTACTTTAGCGCGTACCGTCTTTTATGAGTTGTTATATCAGATCCTTATATCCTTCCACAGCAAATGTCGGGTACTGGGTCGTGTAATGTGACCTATTTTGTGTCCTTTGAGCTCATAACTAAAGATATAACATTTTTCAAGATACGTTCTTGTTATTCTTTCTTTTCTTATTTATCCTTACTCAAATTCTGTTATTTCACTGTCTTTAGTATTGGTTTTTTCCATCATTATTATGAATATTCTCTTCCTCTGTCAACTTAATATAGGTCCTGAAAAATAAAAAATAAGTTTATTCTTGCAGTAGGAATCATATGCAACACAGTTGAGATGTAATTAATAGTTGAAATGATATACATTGTATTTT
Organism: Laodelphax striatellus; assembly: GCA_017141395.1. Taxonomy (NCBI): domain Eukaryota; kingdom Metazoa; phylum Arthropoda; class Insecta; order Hemiptera; family Delphacidae; genus Laodelphax; species Laodelphax striatellus. The sequence continues at coordinate 14,632,763 of CM029534.1, read as the reverse complement.
ATAGTAAAATATTTTACTATCCAACAAATAATTCTATCCAAATATCTTCCTGATTATCCAAATATTTTACTGAATTTTATCAGTGTGAGGTTGATCTTGTTTTGCAATGCATATATTGTAGTCTTTTGACTGTCTATTTAACAATAATAAAGCAGCTCTAAGTGACATGTTATTACTTTATTTATTGTGATGTCAATATTATTGAAAGGCAAACACCTGATAAGTTAGCGATACCTTACTAGCTATTATTCTGTTATCAATATTTTCAGTAGCAGAAGTCTTCAGAGTATTATATGGCATTGATATGAACTTCCATGATATTGCTTATCTCTATGCTTTATGTATTTTATAAATTTTCATGTTATTGAAAAAAATTTAGTTAAGTCCATTAGTTTGTACATAGTTGGCTATTTTATACAGAATTGTTTGATGGATGATTGATTAAATTTCAGTATGATATTTTTTTGTAGGATTGCACTGCTATTGGCAGTAACAACTCATCTCCAGCCATGCATAATTGGCAATGCCATTATTACAGCTGCATTATAATAGGCAGTACGTTGAGCTAGCACGCTGAATTAGGTCAATCCATGGGCAATTGGGTCAACACCGTACAGTCTGGTCTAGATAATTTGCATTGTTCAGATTAGATAGGTTTGGCGAATGCATTCCAACTGTGATTAGCATTTGATATCTGAGAACATGAAGATTTATGAGTTCCAGAGGAAGATTTTTCCGGGATTTTCTCACCTGCTCCGGCGAAAGAGGGTTTGATTCCCATGCTTCTCCGATATTTCTGAAAAATCTTCCACTTCATCTTTATTATATTAATATTAATAATAATAATAATAATAATAATAATAATAATAATAATAATAATTTCTCTAGTCGTGGGTACAGCACCACCAGAGGAGTTTATCCAATTCTCAACACTTTACATCAAATTCATAAATATATAAAGTCTTATATCTAAATTTAAAATGTTGCATAATTGAATTTTGTGGCCCACAACGTATAAAATATGTGTCGGGATGTCACTATTTTTCTTTATCCAAGTTTAGAATTTACTAGTTACAAAATAGGAAAATAATGTTACTTCTTGAATATTACATTTTAATTTCTGAAGAGAAACCCTGCATTGTTGATGATGGAGAGTTAAAATGAAAAGAAAATAAAAAATGATGAGAAATTAAGAATGTACGATATTGTAATAATAGGAGGCTATTATTTTTAAAACATTCAATTCAAACTAGGCTACTAATTAAAATTGAAACAATTCAACATTGAAATATTATAGAAAGAGAAAAAATTAACAAATTAATCATCATAGGCATAAACATGAAAAATAATAGAATAAATAATAATTTTAAAAAATTTAGTGCAATATTAATTTATTAGAGTATAAATATATTTTATTAGATGACTTACTTAATCCATTCTATTTTTTTCGCACCGGATTCAGAATTCATAAACAGGTCAGCCAAAAATGAAAATTTTGTATTTTATTTCAGCGTTTGTAGCCTATAACCTTGCACAACTCACGACTATATCTTCCTCAATGTCTAATTTCGTCATTCATCTTTTTCACTTGATCTCAACGTAGCAACTGAAGCCTGTCGCGAATCGGAAAATGCATGACATGGTGCACTATTCATCATTCTTCCTCATGTCACAATGATATGCTGCAAGAGAAGGAAGTGAGGAGAAGTTGAGGAGGGGGACTTGGCAATTCCATGTTGAAAAGCTCTTTCATTCCCCTATCTATCTTCAATTATTGTTTTGGAGCCTCTATTCTGACATAACATCTCAGAACACCATTCCTCTGAAGCTCTAACATTCAAATTTGTATCACATATCGCTGTACTTCTATTATGTAACAAATGTTGTAACAAGTATTGCAACTAGACTCTGTAGTTTTAGGCAATGAAGACTAGATCTATGAATAATCCCCATGTCCACACTTGGTCGACTTTTTGTGCGACTCAAGCATTCAAACAATGCTTTTACAGCAAGCATCCAAACAATTGGCCGCATACTGTGCAAGACACAAAACCAAGTTATCTATATAGTATGGTATCTATATAAAGTAGTATTATAGTATGGTAGTAGATTAAGCTTCATACAAAGCTAGTACTACTGTCTTTCTATTTAATTAGGTTTGGTGCTAATAGTAGATATTTCCCTAATTAATATCAGCTATGTGCATTAACTATGCTGTATTGAATATTAATCTTTTCACTATAGTATCATTTTTATTTTAAATCTCTTCAGCAAAGATAAGAAAGATCCTTGACTTTGTAAAATCTAGCTATAAAATGAAAAAAAAATGGCTTTTAAGGTACTTCTCGGTTCTTTTTTATTTTATATAAAAACTCAATTTTGTGTATTAACTCTATTTGTTCTGTATAAGTGCAAGTTAACCGTGCCCTCTACAACAGTCAACAGTTCATTAATTAATCTTGTAGATTTGTAGGTGATTAGGCTAGAATTTAAGCTATGATATGTAATTGTGTATTACCAGTTGAATTTAAAATAATGTAGAAGTGATCAAAGGAGTGATTCTGGGCTACCGGCGCCAGAGTTCTTTACAATCATTTGCTGCTCTCTAGCGGAGACCAACTGAAACACGCGCTTCACTCGCTCATCCTAAATTCACTTGTCTCCAAGCAGTATTTGTACGAAAAAACGAAACCTTTACTAATCCAAACACTCGTCTCGTTTAGTCAAGGTGTGCGTTTAATAATTGTTTTTAGCTTCATTGTAAAATAGAACCTTGTCTAAACGAAATCTTTACTAATTGAAAAACTCCCATAAATTTCGACTAGTTATCCGTCTCCCATTTTAAATACAGTAAGGGCTGGTTCATGAGCTCGGGATTTCGCCAAGTACTAGACTAAAAACGGGTGGCTACCGTCATAGAGTAACTATACTTGTTATCTGTGCTACCGTAGCATCGATAAACGTTTGTCTCGACAGGTTAGTGGGTTGGCAGCATAGAGAGCCCTTAGTACATAGTGTCGAGGCTAACGTTTGTCGATGCTACGGTGGCCACCCGTTTTAGTCTAGGACTTGGCTAAATCCCGAGCTCATGAACCGGCCCTAAGTTACTGTATTATCAATTCATTAAAAATACAGTATCTATATTTTTATTGATCACCATTGTTTACAAAGCTCCCATAAATATTTAATTTCATATAATATTGTAAATACATAGTTATGAAAGTATACTACTTATGAATAATTCTCATACCTTATCCTAATGTAATGATCTAATTTATTAGTTTTATTTTCATCCTAGTTATATTATTCGATAATGTTTTCCCCAAATGTCCCCCTCTTCTCCCCACAAATGTCCCCCCTTCATTCCACCCCAAAAATGTCATCCCACAAATGCCCCCTCAATTCCAAATGTCACCCCACATATCCTCTTCATGTCAACCTCTTTCCCATCAAATGTCACCTCCTCCCACCAATTATTTTTTTCATATTTATTTATAGGATTTATTTATTTATTTCTTTTTAATTTTTTTTATTTTAATGTATTTTTTTTATTTTTTTTAAATTTATATTTTTTTAATTTTATTTCCGTTCTTCAATTTTTTATCAGTCCTATTCTAATTAAAAGAATTTTTTCATATTTATTTATTTATTTTTAATTTTTCATTTTAATTTATTTTATTTATTTTTTATTTTATTTCCGTTCTTCAATTTTTTATCAGTCCTATTTTAATTAAAATAATTTTTTCATATTTATTTCTTTCTTTTTAATTTTTTTATTTTAATCTATTTTATTTTATTTTTATTTTTCCCGTTCTTCAATTTTATTATTAGAAACAATAAAACATGTATGATACGAACGATAACTCATTCTTAATTGATGATTCTAGCGTAAAAAATAATTAGAGTAGAAAACCTAGTACAAAAGAAATGGTTCGAGCGGAATTGAACCCGGGACCTCATGTTTACAACGCAGATGCTCTAGCACTACGCTACCGAAGCTTAGGGTCTGCGAGCAGATTTTCCATCTCAAATACACGATCATCTTTCCGTAGCTTGGCCGGCAAGTTTGAACTGAAGTCTGTGAAATGTTTGATAGGCTAGGTCATTGATGTACTAATCATTTATTAATTATAAAGATTTCTTATATTTTAATACATATTATGTTAACCAGTGCTGTAAAATTCAAACGAATCCAAAATCATCTAAATCGGTTCAGCCGTTCTCGAGTTATAAGCGAGCTTACAGACACCAACTCTCTTTTATTAATATAGATATTATTCGATAATGTTTGATCATGTTTCTCCTCACGATTTTTGGTACTCAAATTATTCTATTGAAATTGAATCCAATTCATATTCAACTAAGTTATGATTGATCTCATGCTCGAACTCGAAGTGTTACCCAAAATCAAGAATGACAAATTGAAATTCCTTCGTGAATGAAATTATTGTAAAAACAACTAATTATATACTAGTATATTTCATGAAAATTTAGATGCCTTTTAATTCAAGAAAAAGCCGGACACGTTAATATCATAACTAAATAGATCTATACACACTAGTGAATACTCATTTATAAGTTGATTATCTATCTCAATAAATTAAATTTATTTATCTATTTGCTATGAAATAACAACTTACTGAAGATACTAGGCATAAAGTAGGCATGAAGATAAAATAGGCTATCAATCGGAATTTATAATTTGATTCTATGATCCATATTCATATCTATTCCGTCAGTCATATATATATATATATATTATATATATATATATATATATATATATATATATATATATTTTATAAATTAATTACATAGAATATGAGTATGTTGTTTTACTGTGTTACAGAACATTTTAATGACGCAGAATTCAAGAATTTATTGGGAAATAAAGAAGTTCTAGGTGAAGGCAAGGCAATCAAAAAGTACTTGTCTTATCAAAATGCATTATTCAATGGTACTGGTGGTCATTGTAGTAAGCTGGCTCGTTCCTTGTCAATTGAACGTGTAAATATAAAATGACAGGGGGCGCGAATCTGGTGTATATTTAAAGAGGTCGGTACGTTGTAGAAAAGCAAGAAGAGTTCCAGATTTTTTATTTCTCCACATTTTATGGCCAACGTTGTGGAGCAAGCATGTTTATGACGCTGCGCAGTGGCAACTGGCAATCTGTCGAGGTTGGGGAGGCCTATAACATTTTTGGGTGGGGGTGGTTTTGGTGAGGCAGCCATTTTGCAGAAGTTGGCAACTGATCCGCTAGGGGCGCCACCGTCGAGGCATTATCGATCTGCACCTCCCGGTCACCTCAAGGTCACTCCTATAACCCTTTCGGTACACCGAAATACCCCATTTCGCCTCACCACCCCCATCTTTCACACCTAAAGCAATGCCTCCCCCCACACAAAGAGCCCCTTCACTTTTCTTCATCTAAATTTAAATCAGAACATGATTGTTCACTGTATTTAACTATTAACTGCTTCTATCATACGTCTCATTAATTTATTGTGTGATATATATTTGTTCTTATATACCACAGATGATGGGTAATAATATACGAGTATTGTATTCTTCTTTGAGAATAGAACTATTATACTGGATAATATTCCTATTAGTATATTAATTTAAAAAATGAAAATACATTTTCTACAGAGCTAACCCCTGTAGCTTACAGCTATTTGAGGGACTTTTATTTTATAGATAGGTTTAATAATAGAACATAGGAACCTGCGAATTAAGTAGAAACCAATATGAAAACATAGTATGATTCTTAGTATATGTCTTCAATAATTTAAATTATTAGTAATACAGTACTTTTTTATTCTTTGTGTTCCATATATATTGCGTGTTATGAAGTATTTTTATTTCTTGGCATTAGATTAATTCAATACATCCAACAAAGATTCTATAATTATGGGGCATAATCGATGGACAAATATTTTGTGTGGAGTTTCTCTTAAGATAATAAAATTCTCTACCCCTTATCAGTGGAGTACCATACATAGTTATTTGATAATTTAATTATGATGGCAAGTACAAGAATATTCAACTGCTTATTAAAAAAGGTGCAGTTCTATGATCCAACTTCGTAATTTTGGACTGGTATTCAATAAGTTTATGACTGCTTTGTTTGGAACCTCCAGTTATTTATTTACTTTCATTTATAAGATCACCCTCATTCGACTTGATTGGAAAACGAAACAGCCACTCACTCTATCTTTAGTTAAGTTATCATCTATATTTTATATCGTGCACTCGTCTATTGATAGGTTAATAATCACCTATCATAATTGAGAAGTAATGGAATATGGATGAACATAACTCGATACATAACACATAGGCTATAACTCGATAATGAAGATGAATATCAGTAGCAATTGAGATATAATTTTGATTAAATGGCACATGCAGTATATGATAAAAACAACATGCAAATGAGAGTAGACAATATGTATGTATTAGACAATATCATGGAGCATCATTTTCTCATATGTAAATTATGGAGTGATTCATTGGCATTGAATTCCTCCAACATACTGTATAACTAAATTCAACGTACTTCCAGAAGCGTTAATATCACAGGTATCGGTTACAGCTCTACAATCCGATATCAGCATGATGTAAGTATCAAATAGGTCTACATATCAGCAAGCACATCACGCTATATTTTGCAGTAAATGGAACGTGTAATAACGGCTTGTAACATTTTTTGACTTCACAGTAGGAAAATACGCGTAGGCCTAAATGACTTCAAAAACAGATGACTGATATTGTAGATAAGTGGGGAATTTATTTCATTTTTCACACGATTTCAAATCTATTTTCACTGGAAGTCGATTATTTCACCAGGTTCAGAATTTTTCTTTATAATGTTGTTTATCCACTTCTTGTATTCCGTGAGGTCAATGTAGATTGGTGGATTCTCTAGACTACCACAGCCCAAACCCCCGACAAACAGTCCAAAAGCTTTACCTTTGTAGACCAGTGGCGCTCCCCAATCAAACTGAAAGAAAAATAATATCAATCATTTATTGTTGAAGCCAACTTCACATCCTCATTGCTCTATTATTCCATTTTATATCTTATTAGGAATTTAATCTAACTCACGATATCATAGTAGTGCCAGAATAACTAACCCATTCTCTATCAAATATTTGGTTATTCTATGGTGGTACCTAGGCCTAGTCTGCAAAATTCATCATTTTCTGGCAATGGCTTCTACATAAGGTAGAATCTTATATACTGTTGCTGTATGTGAGTTTGAGCTAAAATTCCCTTAAATGGATTACACATTGGGGTGTTTTTTATGATACAAATTGTTTTTATGGTTTGTAATTATCAATGTTATTCTTATCTGTATCAGCCATAAGTCTATTATCGGCCTACAGCATGTCCTATGCACCGTATATCTCTGTGTGAATTATTGAGAAAATATTATAAAACTGGCGTGATAAATAGTTGACTATAGTATGATGAAACTTTTCTAAATATTTGTTCTTGTTGATGGATTTGATCATGAAATTTGAATAGTTGAAGGTTTAGGGTGCATTTTTGAATTGCTTACCACACAAGGTGATTTGCCTTCCGTCAAAGAACAGAAATTTCTGTCATTGAGTTCGCCAGGGTAGAAATCGAGACAGCTTTCCGACTCAGTGTATCGCACTGTTGTAGACCTCAATGTGTCATTCTTTTCGCCCTGAAATTAACAACTATTTAAAAGATTGAATATTTAATCTCGTTGAAAGTCTTGACAATAATAATGAAAATAGTATAGATATTGCTTCTTTTCTATAATAGATAATTAATCGGAGAAGCTTTTCCCGTTTAGAAATTCAAGTAAGGCATCTGGGGCCGGTCTCTTTAAAGTTTGGAATTTGTGTAATACAGGAAAAGGCAGACACACTAGGCATGAATAGCATGGCGTACTACACAATAAACTTTCAAGTCTAGTGTGCACTCGTCTATATTTCTGTGAAACAGGCCCTTGGATTTACAATTAATTTACTTAAGTGCACTTTTAAGAATTCATCCACTATACAATTATCCTATACCACTGTAGTGGATGAATTCTATCACAATGAACATTGCAAAAAGTTTTAATGGGGTGAATTATAATCAATCCAGGTGCTTTTAAAATAGACCAGCTACTTTTTTGAAACAGTACAATTATTCCAACTTGAGAAAGATTGTTTTGTTAAAAAATTGAAATTTCATGTATTCTGTTGAAATAACCAGCTTATATGACCTAAAAACAAAAAATAAAATATTGAAGAACTTTGCAATGAGTTCTGTTTGAATTTTTCTATTAAAAAGTCCTGTTTCTGTTCCAGGATTGAAATAGACAGCTCTCATTTTGAAGTGGAACAGTATTTTAATTAAAATGAAAAGGACGACTTTACGGAGGGGGGACATTAGGTTGTTTACACTTAATGACACTCGTTTTCACTGATTTGCAGAAAAGGCAGCTAGTTGATGCGTTAGTTAGCGTTTGTAGTTGAGTTCACAAGGCAAGTGAAGGGAAAATTAATCCCACGGTAGTGTTGTAAAGTGGTTGGGTGCGGTGAACCTCGTGCAAATTAACTACTGGCAAAGAAGAGTATCAAGCAAGCGCAGCTCGACTTTTCTTTCTCGACATTAAGCCTTTGAAAACATCATCGTGAAACAACAATAAAATCTTTCAACTTTTCTTATTTAGGAGTCTGTAGACCAAAGCGGAACAAAACTTCGACTTCGGCGCGGACTGTGAATGTGCTGGCTGTCAAGACAAACGGAAAAAGTTGTCAACAGTACAGGAGCCTAACCGCGAAAGGCAGCACCATCAAAAACTTTTTAAACGAGAAGTTTATCCAGCCTCACTAAGAAACAGCAGTTGTTTGTTCTCAACTTCGAAATTTAAGTTTGCTTTGAATTTGAACAGAGCAATCGTTGAATGCTCATAATTAGATTAACGAGAAATGTTTGAATATAAAAATTCAATCTATAAATCTATAAATTCAGGTCTGAAACTTTTTTTGAACTGAAGTCAAGAATACATTTAAAACTGTTATCGTGTAATGGAAAAGTTGGAGAATATTCTGTTTGAAGTTTTACATTTCTTATAATTATATTTTCCATGAGAAACATATATGAAGTGCATGAATGGATATCAGTGGTGGTGAATGCTATCAATCAAAAACAAAAACTTTATTAAGACGTTCACAGCATCCATAATTACAGTAAAATAATTATTATAATTAATTTTTCATTACTACCTCCTTTGTTATTTATTGTTTGATATTAGCTTGATTTATGTTTGAATTAATGATCTCACTCAGCGGACAGGAGTTTCCTTTGCTGGATGGAGCCAATGGTTTTGAAGATAAAATTCATTTAGAACGTTCAAAATATTACAAAATCTATCTAATGTATAAATCATAAATCATTTATTTGCCATAAAAAAATGGAATCACAAAATAGAAATAAAATGAAATACATAACTTTATAATAAATCAATAATAATGAAATAAAATAAAATAACATAATAGACATAAGTAAAGAATAAAACATACAACAATATAAAAAAAATTTACAATTCATATGTAAAATTGAATTCAAATTTATGTGTACGGATATTACTTGAAAAAAAATAATAATTATCATAAAATGGCATCACCAAAGCAAAAGAAAACTTTGCTGCTGGTGATCGTTGCAAAAAAGTTACATGATTTTAAAATGTGGTTGTTTTTGAAATAATTTTTGAATAATTAAATGATGGTCACATTTGGGATTGAAATTAAATAAACAAATAAACAATTCTATGGAATGTATGAGTGATATATTATAGTTTTGTATAGTGATTAGTTTGAATTAAACAAAAATTCAAGTTTCAAGTTTGAGTTTCTGAAAAAATTCATCGAATATATATGAATGAGGTATATAGTTTGAGGAAATTGAGTTATTACCGCCTTGAATCCCCATTTCTGGTAGCCCCATCCGCATGTGGCAGCCAGTGTACCATTTTTGGGTAGGGACGAAGCAATGCCAATCGGCCTGATTGATTTGCTCAGTGGTAGTGGTTTGGTGAGCTTGAAAACGGTCAGGTCGTCTTTCCATCGGCCGAGGTAGCCTGGATGTGTGAAGAAGCTCTGAACGTGCAATTTTCTGCCCTTTGATGCGTAGGAGCTTCCGGCACGAAATGTCAGCGATCCGTTTTCGAACCTTGCAAATTAAAACAAAAAAGAATTTTCAAGATGAAACCAAAATTAATAATAATTATTACATTATAACATTTATAATTATTAATATATTTATATTAATATAATTTATTTATTTTATTATACTTATTATTTATTTTATTAATTAAACAAGCTGTCTGTGGAACTTTCTGTATCCACCTTTTCCCCCTCAAATGTCCATCCCCCCCAAATATCACCCCCACATATCCCTCTTCATGTCAACCCCCTCTTTCCCATCAAATGTCACCCCCCCTCCTACCACCAATTATTTTTTTCATATTTATTTATTTATTTTTAATGTTTATTTTAATTTATTTTATTATTTAAAAAAATTTTCAATTTATATTTTTAAATTTTATTTCCGTTCTTCAATTTTATCAGTCCTATTCTAATTAAAAGAATTTTTTTCATATTTATTTATTTTAATTTTTTCATTTTAATTTATTTTATTTTTTAATTTTATTTCCGTTCTTCAATTTTTATCAGTCCTATTCTAATTAAAAAGAATTTTGTTCATATTTATTTCTTTCTTTTTAATTTTTTATTTTAATTTTTTAAATTTTATTCCCGTTCTTCAATTTTATTATTAGAAACAATAAAATATGCATAATACGAACGATAACTCATTCTTAATAATTGATGATTGTAGCGTAAAAAATAATCAGAGCAAAACCTAGAACAAAAAGAAACGGTCCGGAGCGGGGTTTGAACCCGCAACCTCTAGGTTAACACGCAGAGACACTATGCACTGAGCCACGGAGGCTTAGGATATGGTTGCTAATTCATCTGATCTTGAATCGCGATCATCTTTCCATTGTAGGTACACGTTCGGCCGGCAAGTTTGAACGTAGGTCTGTGAAATGTTTGATAGGTTAGGTCATTAATCTACTAATTATTTATTAATTATAAAGGGATTTTCTTATATTTTAATACATGTTATGTTAACCAGTGCTGTAAAAATTCAAACTAATCCAAAATCATCTAAATCGGTTCAGCCGTTCTCGAGTTATAAGCGAGCGTACAGACACCAACTCTCTTTTATTAATATAGAAGAAGAAGATTATTATTCTATCAATGATTAGTAATCTTTTCATCATTTTTGAGGAGTCCGGTCTCACAATGTGATCTATCTAATAAACTGAAAAACTTCTATAAAGATTCAAGAATTGGGTTTGTTAAATAATATTTATTCAATAAAAAATTTATTAATAATTCAATAAATATTCGAAATGATGGAATATCCTTTAGTGAACTATTAAGTGACTGAAGGGATTTTCTCTCTTTAATTCAAATTGAAAAGAAATCTTATGTAGATTCGATTAATTATTTATCTATTTTGAATTAGACATTGTTCTATTTAAACTCTTTCTTGTCAATGTTTATATTGACATTGATTATTTTGAATAAAATATTGATAGGATATCTTATTAAAGTCACAGATTAACTAACGGTACATTTTTAAAGATTAAATGCCCTGAGAAAAGTAATGCAATAATGAAAAGCAAACTCAAATCCATATTATAATGTTTTAGGTATTTGAGTGTTTTATAATTAATGAATTGTAATCCATTGAATCTACACAGTTATTAGACGGATGATGAATAGGATATTCTGCATTTTTTTTTTTCAATTTTCCCATTTCAAATGCAGTATTATTATTGAAAGTTATATACCCTTGAAAACTTTTTTACTTATTCTAATGGGAATATTGGTGAGATTTCAAATAATGCCTGCAAAAATATTCAATTGACATGTAATTGTTTATAAAACCACTTCATCCAGAGCATTTTCATAGTATTCAATAGCAAAACCAGAATGTATGATCTATTTTCCAATCAGCTTGTGTTGTAATTTGATTCACAATTCAGAATAATTATATTCAAATTACAGAACAATTTAGAATGGTGATCTTCAAACACCAGAACAATATAGATCTTCTAACTGCTGTAAAGATTAGCTATTAAAAAATATAAGGTGAAAAATTTGTGATCTGATCATCCACTAATAGCTGAAAAATACTATGGTTCTGATAATGGAATGAATTGAGGAAACTGGAAAGTGAAGAATGAAGAATAAATAACTTAGAATCGCTCGACTTAGGTTCTCCTCACCTGAACCAAGCCGCAAATGTCAACTGGACTCCACTCATATGGTCCCGCCCACAAAGGACCTCTGACCCTCTATCAGTAATAGAGACCACCAACCCTATCTATCAATGGCCTGCCGTTGCCAGGAAGTCAGTTGACATAAAGTGACAGTGAATGATTTATTAGATACCCTTCTGCTGAGGATATTTGATACTAAAATAGAATCTACTATAGTTAGCTGGTTAACAATTCCGGGCAGATTATTTAGCTAATCGATTAAATTCAGCCAAAATCAGTCAATGTTTTTCATTGAGTATTAAGGTTTAAATAATTAACTTGAAATCATTCAACTTTAATTCTGTTTGCCTGAACCAGATGTCATAGAGGTATTGAATTTCTTGTGAATTATAAAAGAAACATTCATACTACAATTAAAGTATTGTTGGATGATGCTGTAATTATTATTAGCTTCCATGAAACATTTTTCAGACTGTAACAAATATTCCATAAAACATGTACAGTAATATTAATTTAATTTAACGCTTGGCATTAGATAAATAGATAGATAGAGAAATATTATTTCTTTGCCATCGTACTCTACGGTCATCAACAACGTCAAGAAATGATATCTGTCGATCTATCTATCTAATGCCAAGCATCAAATTAAATGAATGTCAGTGTACCGTATATTTCCAATTACTATAATGTTATCAATAATATTGGTTACAAATTAGAATAGTCTAATGCATCTTCTGATCTTATTAATTTCATGTTTTCTCTTGTTATGTATTTTTCTTCAACCCAAAATAATGTTTTCTTCTTTATTTTCAGGTAAGTGTGACTTTTTTGGTCGAAATTTATCAATGGTTGTAAGTATAATCAATACTGTACTTCTGATATTTATATGTTGTCAACTTGAACCTCAGAATACTCAGTTTATAGTTGAAAATTGGTATAGAAATATTGTAGATAATATATTGGTAGAAAATATATGGTTTGCAAGTGTGGCATATTTCAAACCAAATTTTCTATGAATAGTAAATAATTACTTTCAATTTTTTTACAAAACGCAATTCTTCAAGTTTCTCATGCAGTTCAAATCAGAATAAATTACAACATGTAACACGATTCAATATTTTGTGCGTTTCCATTTTTTTTTAACAGTTTACACTCACCCATAGAAATGGTAGGCCGCTGTTACAGCCCATCTTCTGTCGATTAGAAAGGCAGCTCCCTCTGTATCACCATCATTTTGAATTGATATCTGAAAAATAGTATTTTTTAGGCTCATCCAATTTTCAATACTTTGTATAAATAAATTATTCATGAAAATTGTATCCATCTCTTTTTGTGTCACTAATTTTCCAATCATTTCAAAAATAGTAATAAATATTCAACTACAGTATCAACCTGCACTTTTCAATGGTTGAAATTCTCTTGTTGTTAATATTGGTTTTTATGGTTGGATAAAATTCGTCTTACATAAGCAGAAATAGGCCGTTATATAAAATAAATGAAAAAATTTCAACTCAAATATTTCTTATTTCATATTAACTTTTTAATAAAAATATTAATTTCTTCACACTGCCTTTTCTTGTCCAATATTTTCAATGATATTCAATTTCTTTTTATGTGATTTTATTTCTAGTATCATGAAAAATTTCACTTACCATGTATGGATGTTTTGTGATACTTGATAACTTCCCACCTTGTACCTTCTCCTCATTTTCAATGCTTTCTTCTGCATGTTTGTCATTTAGCTTAGTATCAGAAGAACATTCACTGATAATAACTGTGGACAAAGAATAACACTTCTATGAACAATGGATTCAATCGATTTTGGATCTTCAAAAATATTTAGTATCAATTCATTAATTTATTCATTGATACAATTATAGTAAATTATTATAATCTTTGAGAGAAAAACTAGACTGAATCTGTACTATTTCTCTTCCGAATTTTGTTGAATAATGCAGTCCAAAACAAGGTTATGTAGTTTCACATACTTCTCACAAGAATTTCTGGTTCAGGAATACTGTAAAATAACAATTTGAATTTAGAAAAGTTGATTTGAAAAACGTATAAACACAAAACAGTTTGCTAATTTCAATAATATTGAAATTAATTTGATAATTTTGAGCCAAAAATTCACAAATGCACCACGAGCTACACTGTATTTGGGTTCTTTAAAAACAAATTGGATGTATACTGTATTTCAGAAAAAAGGAATGAAAATGTCGCAATACATGAAATGTTGAGAAAATTTGGATTTTAAAATGATTTGAAAGTACTGAAAATTATTAATATTATTCCTGATAATGCTCACATAATTTTAGTTATCTACGTAGGGGTTGCGAAATACTGATGCCAAGGGGTGGGTGGTATTATTCTATGTAGTAAAAAATAGTGAATACATTCCAGAAGTGGCATAGTGGAATTTGAAATAAAATATCAGACGTGCGGCCTGATTCATAAAATTCAAAAAAGTCCTGTACATGAAGGAACAGATGACTGATCCAATTACTAGACATTCACTATTTATTTTAGAATTCTATTTACAGGACTTTACTATAAAGAAAGCCCTCGGTGAGAATTTTCACAACACATTTCCAAACTCGCCTCAAATTTTATTTGATTTTGATAATCATGTACTTGCCTCATAACCTCATAAATTAATAATTATCATAAATAAAATTACATATACTTTGTCATTTTGAAACTTGAAAGTTATTTAGTATACGATGGTATTTGTAATTAAGGATTACATTAAATTACTCCAAACTTAATTATTGGTAATCTTCAACTCAAATCTCAATACTCTCATGGAAAATTGTTTTAAAAGCAGAAATAGTTGATATTACGAGTACATTAAAAATGTTCTTACCTGTGTTCAATAAGATCAGACCCAGTATTTGAAGCTTCATTTTAGCAATTCAATTTTCGACTGTTCAAGTACTAGTTACTTCTAATTCAAAAGTGTTATCGCTATTAGAAAACTCAGTAGTGTCATGTGAAATTTTTGGAGGGATTATCATGCAGATAAAATAATACTTCATTGAAAATACATGAGTACTGTATCTATAAAAAGTTATAAAGCACTCGAATGTGATGAAACTCATTATAAAATGGGTATAGCAAAGCTTGTGGAGTCTTTGATCCACTTAATAAATAATAATCATACAGAATTGCTTATTCATAACCAATAATAATATTTTTGATGGTTCTCTATTAGAACCGTGTATCTTTCTTGCTCAGATTTTCTTGCAATCATTTATTCTTGTTTACCATCTTTTCTGTTATTATTTGAATTTTCTACATTTTACAAGCCGTTTTTTGCATGCAATTTTTTTAGCTTGTGCGTGGGTAATGGGAAGTATGATGACGAGAGATAAGTGGACCTACAGCTTTAGGTGGGTTCCGAACCACCGAGAAGAGATTTTGATTCTCATGAATGAATTCTATTCTTGTAGAATTACAATTCTCAGATATCAACATTTTTGGATGTTGAACAAAAAATAAATAGTGAATTGTAAATTGTAATTGTAGTAGTGAATTGTAATGTGATAAAACTCACTATTCAATGAAGATAAAATAATACTTGTACAGCTTCAGTTTCTCTTGATAAATAAATAATTATACAGTACTGCTTATTTATAAACTATAATACTTTCGATGGTTCTCCATTAGAACCATATACATTATTTTGATTTTCACATTATTTTGTATCTCTCTCATGCTGCTAGATTTTCCTTCATTCATTCGTTTTTGTTTAGCGTGGATGATATCTATTAATAATTGTTTATTGATGAGTAAGAAAATCAAATTTCAAGATGACAGAAATATCCCAGTTCACATGAAAAAAAATCATGATTGAAAAAGAATTGAAAGGTTATATAATAGTTTATTCTCTATTTTTCCATCTTATTGTATACCAAAGTAGTTGTTGGATGTATTATTTGGTAGCCCATTTTCATAGAAAATGACTAAACAAAAAGAAACGTGATATAATTTTTATTCAATATTGATTTCATCAATTTCATATGATTTTGAATTTTTTCTAATTGTATCCAAGATCCATTGCCTGTATCTGGTCAAATCTAAGTACAGGGGTGGCTTTGTAATACTTCCACAGTCTTCCCCGCCCACATAGATTCCAATAAGCTTCTGCTGATGCATTACTGGTGCACCCCAGTCAAACTGCAAAAATTACACAAAAATTATTAAAATCAGTATAATTAGAGTATCTTATGAATACTTCATAAATTATTTCTTAAATCACCAAATTAATTAGAAGTAATTTCAATCATGATCACTTGGAGGAGAATAGTACCTTCAAATAATGCAATACGATATATATCCAAATTTCTGAAATTTACTTCTGCCGATCAAATTGCTGAACTGATATACTAGTGAAAGCTGATACGTGTAAGGATCTGGGGGTGATTTATGATTCAGCTTTATCTTTTGTACCTCAGATAAATCATGTTGTTTGTAAGGCAAACAAAATGCTGGGCTTCATAATGAGAAGTACGGTTGAATTCACTGGTCAGGATGCTTTAAAAATTCTTTTCTTCAGCTTAGTACGTAGTGTATTGGAATATTGTGCAATTATATGGAATCCTCATCAGAGGGGTCTAACACATGAGATAGAAAAGATTCAGAATAAGTTTATGAGAATGTTGTATGCCAGGAGATTCAATTTGGCTTGTCCTCTGGGATTTCCTACTGGCCAACTGAGATGTATCTTTGACCTAAAAACATTGGAGTCTAGGCGTCGTGTGATTTCTGGTATGTTCTTGTATGATCTTGTTAATAACTTGGTTAATAGTTCCTATATTTTGTCCAAGCTGAATTTCAGAGTGCCCGCCTTCAATAACAGGAATAGGCAGGAATTCTATATTAATAGATGCCATACTGTTGGTCACTATTATGCGCCTCTGAACCGGATGCCCAGAGATTTTCTTCGCTGTGACGGACGGATTGATTTGTTTTGTATGTCCAAGTGTATGGTGAAGAGGAAACTGCTTTCTATGATTTAGATCAAATTGATGGATAATTATTTATAGATGGATACACTATTACATAATTCTATTTGTAGTATCTATTTTAATTATTATATGTAGATTTTGCTGTATTAATGATCAAGCTAGTTTTATAATGTTTTTTTTTTTGTAGTTTGTGAATAATGTTATTCATTGACTTCTGAGTTGTATTACTTACTTTATTTCTATTTTGGTTCTGATCACATGTAAACTTTTTTTTCTCTCTCTTTTTCTCTTTTTTCTGTAAACTTGTTAATTTTGTACTGTCATGATGTCATGAGTGCTGTTTGGGCTATGCCTGTTGCACTCATCAATGTGATGTAATAAATAAATAAATAAATAAATAAATAAATATTTGAGGATAATAATAGGAATGGGTTGTTGCTCTATCAATAGCTTTGTATTATTATCTTTCTATTCTCCTTTTTTTTAAATTTGAAGGAATAATAATTTGAATCTGAACTTACTGCACATGGAGATCTGCCTGGTGTTAATGAACAGAAATTTCCATCGTCAATGTCATCTTGGTAGAGCGGTTGGCATGTCTTTGAATGAACGTATTTCACTTTCACTGCCTTCAATTGCGTGGTTCCAGAATTCTATTAAAAAAAAATTGATAACATTTTAAGAAACTTGAATTGTACATCATTTATCGAATTTTCATCAGTTGAACCGAATTTATTAGAAACGAATGAAAATTCATGAATTTATAAATTTCTCTCAATATCTCTTCAATACTTTTTACAAAAATAGTAAGATGATGTACAAATTACAATATGCGATCCAAAAATTCCCAATTCCAAAAAACTGTTAATTGCATTTCCTCTTACTGAACCAAAGTGATGTCAGATAACATAAAATCCTCTCCATAGTTGATTATCTAAGGGCCGGTTCATGAGCTCGGGACCTAGCCAAGTCCTAGATTAAAACGGGTGACCACCTTAGCATCGACAAACGTTAGGCTCAAAACTATGTACCAAGGGCTCTCTATGCTGCTAACTCACTAACCTGTTGAGACAAACGTTTGTAGATGCTACGGTAGACACCCGTTTTAGTCTAGGACATGGCTAAATCCCGAGCTCATGAACCGGCCCTCAAAGTTTCTAATCCACATTCTATTAGTCTTAGGACTTTCATTAATTGATATTATTGCTATATAATCACTTAGTTTATTTGGCCTAATAATGGCTGAATAACATGTTTGTGATTCTCAATTAATATTCTTGAAAAATAAAGATATTAGTATTCAGAAAAATGAATTTTTACTTGTTTTACATTTTTACTTGTTTAATCAATTTAAATAATTGAAAAATACCATACTCACGTGTCTCATACAGTATTCAATTCCCAAAAATATTAAATTTTGAGTATATTTTATGCATTTTCACTCGCTAATAGAGAATAAAACAAGCAAGCTAACCTCCTTCATCCATTCTTCGTCTCCCCAGCCACTCACAGTTACCATCGTACCATTTTTCGGCAGTGAAGATGCAATACTTATTTGTTTCATGGTATTTGAAATCTTTATCGGCTTGGTGAACTTGAAAATTGTCAAGTCGTCCGTCCAGCCTCCGCTGTACTTGGGATGATCGAAATATTTGTCCACTTTCAGAATCTTGCCTCTATTTTGCTGCGTACTTCCCGCACGGAATGTCAGAGTTCCATTCATGTATCTGGAAAACAAAACAATAGTTTTGAGATCAACAACAATATTGGGATCAATATCAGCAATTATTATAGTTTTATGACTATCTATGTTTATTGTGACAGTAGATAAATTATAATTCACTTATTAATTGATAGTTATTTCATTCTAATACTATTACCAGAGAATTTCATTTTAATTCTATTACCAGAGACAATTCTATTTCTTAAGATAGAGTTCTTTGTTAGATAGAATTCTATTGAGATTTATAACTATTTTATTATCATTTAAAATATCCAAAAATTGTCTACTGATTGAGTTCGGAGTGGATATTGTTTTCTTTGTGAAAAATGTCACAACCTAAATTTGGACTGCTTTCATAAATTGGAAAAGGGTCTGTTTTGGGCGTATGCCTGTTGGACTATCCATGAGTATCAATTGTACGTTGCTGAATAAATAAATTTGTCTTTGCCAACATGTGGACCCTGATGTCTGTAAATAAAATTGTAATACAGGAAAAATAAATAGCTAGCTATATATATTTATTTATATATACTTTACTACTATAGTATACTACAAGAATAAATTATATATTCTTATACTATATAAGAATTTTGAAATCCATTGTGCGA
Source organism: Laodelphax striatellus (assembly GCA_017141395.1). Taxonomy (NCBI): domain Eukaryota; kingdom Metazoa; phylum Arthropoda; class Insecta; order Hemiptera; family Delphacidae; genus Laodelphax; species Laodelphax striatellus. The sequence continues at coordinate 14,613,146 of CM029534.1, read as the reverse complement.
CTTTTTCTGTACTTTTACAAACGTTTATGATGCCTCCAAGGCCAAGGTTCAAACTGTTTTTTTTTTCTTAATATTTTTGTGATACCTACCCTTTCACCTAACCTCAATATCAAAGATAGAACCACAAATTATGTCGTTTTATTGATTTTCGTTTCATCATTACTTTATTTATTTTCATTAGGCTACCTGTAAAAAATTATACCAGCAGTCAGTCCCCAGTACTTGTTGATTATTACTGCTGCTCCACGTAATCCATTGGTGGTGTGAACAGAAATCTGCAAAAAGTGTGATAAAAAAATACATTTTCTAGTAAGTTAAGGGTTGATTCCAATTTACCAATCAATGCCACATTCAATACCAGAACTACCTACACGTTCTTAGCTAGTAGAAATGTTCATAGTAGGAATTTCAATGTTCATTAATACAGAGACTGTATAATCACAGTGTAGCCATTTGATGTCACACTTTTTATTGGTTAGCTCGGACAAATCCATCATACTTTTGCCAATTCCCATACATAATAGGTGTGTATATTTTTACAAAGAAATAGATTCAACCTTTGAGGTTTTTCAACTATATAGAACTATCTGATTATTTCATCTCAGTATAAGTACTAGTCATTGCTGTTAATTAGAAGTTAGCCCCTGAATCTTTCAATAATACAGTAGATGTTTTACTTTGGTACAAAAATTTCAATGTCCAAAGGATTAATTTGAATAGGAAGGAGTGTGCTTTCACTCACCATGTAAGGAAATTTCTTAATAGTAGTTTTCTCTCCTCCTTGTATTCTAAGATCATTAGTTTCTGCTTTGAAACTATCATCATGCAGCTCCTGTTTGATAATTTGCGATCCTGTATATGAGATAACTGGAAGGTACGAGGTAATTAATTAGCACCCAATTATTATTTCATACCACATTGGTGGTATATTACACCATAGGAACAGGATCATATTTATGATTAGATATTTAATTACTGTACTTGGAATTATTCAATCTACTATTTCAGAGCTACAGGAGAGCGAGGAGAAATTCTCGTTGTAGGAATTTCAATGTTCATGTAATGTTCAATGTTCATGTTCATGTAATGAATACAGAAACTGTATAATCACAGTGTAGCATTTGATGTCACACTTTTGATTGATTAGCTTGGACAAATTCCCATGAGATTTGCCTTGAAATGATTCGCAAATCACAGGTTATGTTGAGTGATTCACTTCTTACCTACAATTTGTCTTTGCCAGTATTATTTTTCATTAAGAGAGAGGGGAGAATTCTATATTATATATATTTTCCAAAAATATAGGATTCCACATTTCAGTTTTCTTGTGTATAAAACAAATTCCCAGAACACAGAATAAAAAAGAAATGTTGATAATGTTGTTAATAATTTCAAAATTATTATTTTTATTTGCCACATATAATTATGTTTACTTGCTGGTAAGTGATTTTACCAGAAAAAATAAAATTTTTGGAAATAGAAATAGGAATTTTGAAAAACATTTACTAGAAATGGTGGGAATTGAGATAGTAATATTATAATCTGTAAATTAATGTCAAACAATTTTCATGCGAATAATCTATTTATTTGAAAATTTCTTACCAGCTAGAAGAATAAAGGCAGAAAAATACTTCATTGTTGAAAATATACACTGACGGTGATTGCCTTCTATGTTATTCCTATCTGTAATTGAACTTTTCCACTACTACATCTCTCTCTCTCCTTGTGCTTCTCTATTTTCGTGCTTTTTACTTCATATCTAAGTTTTGAAGTGGCAAATGTATTATCAGTGCAATGACAACTTATCAAGGACAGGTATTGCATAATAATTTGTTCATTTTATTTTCTTTCGTTCTCTCATTAATTTGTCTTTTATGAAATTGGGTTGGGTTCGAGGTGAAATGGCTATTTGGTACTTTCTGAGGGACTTATTGGGAAATGATTTTCCTTTGAACTACAGAACTGTTATTGTCTACTAATAAGTTACGTATTGGGTAGCATGAATTAAGATTCTAGACTACTCTTATGGATCTAGTAACCTCTATTATTTGATCAATTACTTGGTCAATATATTATTACTATTACTATGTTATTTATTATACAATATTACTATTAATATTATCATATTAGAATATATTATTATTATATTACTATGACATTGAATAAGCACTTGCTGAAGTTGGCTGACTCACCATTTTCGACTAGGTTTGAGGATCTCATCTCACATATTCCCATTACATTTTTACAGTTTCAATGCATTATGGATTTCTGTTCAATCTTGTGTTTTCAAGCTTTCACCTTATTTTTTAGTGAAAGTTTCATTTTATTTTTTGGCTGATAAATCAATTTATTTATTCATTTATTGACAGAATTCATAGCGTTACGATTCAGGAGAGAACAACAGGCTCAACCCAAAACTGTTTCTCTACCGAATTTTAGTAAATTAATTTATTCTTGTACTGTATTTCAAAATGAGTATTTTCCAATCAATTCCTGTTTATTGATTGTCATTTCACTTGAACTTTGGTCTGAATAACTTGAATAGCTTACTTTGTTGAAACATTAAAACTCAATGACTTCAAGTTGGATTTCAGAATGACTTTCTTGAGGAAGAGTGAATATTACCATCCAAATAAATGGAAAATTTCTACTTGGCTGCACGATTCTGTGAAAGTCGTTTGTATGATTGCTCCATTTTGTGAATTAAGTCGTGTGTATGATTGTAAACGCTCCGGCTGCCTTAAATGACATGCAAATCTGTATGAGAATATTTTGAAAGCGGCATACCTATCGGATGATTTCATCAGGAAAGAAATGGAATGGGGGTTTGGAATTGCTTGAATACAAAATTGAATACATTTGTAATGCTCAATTTTTAGATTACTTCACAAGCCTGTATGCAGGCAGGCAGGTGCCACATGATTATTCGAATATCTCATCACATTAATAAATTCTTCCCAAAACTTTATTCCTCTTTTTTTCGGGAAGGTTATATTGTGTTTAATGGTAGTTATCCGTATTGAATAATTGACAATTCTGGTTCTTTTTGTTGAACACATTTTTTTCCTAGAGTGCGTTACCTTAGTCTCCAATAATCAATCTGTAGTTTGTTGAAAGAATCATCTCTTTCCAGGTTTTTGGTGGTTCAATGACAATACCACCTTAAGGTATTACAGTACCTTGACAATACAAAATAGTACCTTGTAGTAGTCTACTGGTTGGAAAGATGAGTTTTTAAATTTAAAAATTATCATTTCAAATCATCCACAATCATAATTTTGTGAAGCAAAAATTACTTTACTAATTAATTTTTCAACTAATCTGCCTTCTACTTTGTAAACTACGTTTGTGAAAATTTACATCTGCCAATCAATTTTCTGAATTGATATATTCCAGGGTAGTGGTAGAAAGTTATTTCCATAGCTCAACAGCTTTGTATTTTTTTCTGTTCTACTTTTTTCATGAATTGAAGGCATAATTTAATCGTGAACGAGCACATGAATATTTGCTCATCGTTAATGAACAAAAATTTCCATCATCAATTTCATCTTGGTAGTAGCCTACTGCTGACATGTCATTGAATGAATGTATTTTACTTAAACTGCCTTCAATTGCATGACTACAATTTTCTATGAAAAATAGAAGGATTTCATCTAACTTGAATTGTAGAGCATTCATTGAATATATTGATAAACAATTGTATTGAATTCATTAAGTCTTGGTGCCCATGAGCGGAGCGGACCGCGGTGATCGTCCAAGTATGGGAGAGAGACAACTAAGTGTAGGAGAGAAAACTAGCTATTAAAAGTCCGACAAAAATCGGCAATAGAATATTGAATATTGATCAACGGCAATATATACTGGTTGATATATAATATCAACGGCAAATTGAATATTGATTGTTTTATGGACACACTTGCAAGTGAGTAACTTCAGAATGCAAGGAGTGTCTATATCCACATGAACCTCTAGATAAATATATTACGATTACTATAATTCACCAAGGAACGATTCTTATAGTTGTCAATCTCCGCAAAACAGTAATAGAATTATCATTTCAAAATGTATAAATTTTCAGTAGTATAATAAATGAATATTTATAAAGATTTGGAACATTTATATAGTTTGATCCAAAAAAGATTAAGTATCAAATCAAAACTGAAAATTGAATCTATAAAATTAATCTGACAAGATATCCACCAGGATAAAATACAGTTAACGCCTATTTTATCTAGCAAACTGTGCTAGGGAGGAAATGGAATTTACTTACAGGTCTACTTTGCTAGCAGATGAAATAGATTGTGAAAAAAGATCAGCATCTCAGCAAGTCGTTGGTGGGATTTTATCGGTGGACTGGAATCAGCTAGCCAGGAGGGACAGGATAGTTATTGGGAGTATAAGCCTGCCAGGCAGCTACTGAACTGAGCTAGTAAATTTTTCAGAACGCTATCAAGCGTATGTCGAATGCATAAATCCTGATCAGCTTTTCCATCTTGGTCCTACATGGGAAGCAAAGAAGGGTATCGATTGCTTCCCCCATTCGATGACTAGCGTCGATTTATCCCCCGGATAGTTCAATACGGTGACTGGTATCAAACTACTGTTCACTGGAAACTTGAGCCCTATTTCCGTCTTTTTCTTCTGGATAAAATTGAAATAGAACAGCCAAAACAAGCAAACTGTTATCAGTTGCCTGATCTTCTCAAGTTTTATTTGCCCTTCAGTTTCAAATAAAATTTTGCAGCAATTTATTTTTTCAAATCAATGGTTCTTTCCTGATTGTTTAGCCGCAGCCCATTCAACTGATAATTTCCTTGATTCGTTGTAAAATTATGTTTGAAAATAAAAATATATTCTTTAAATTAATTAAATATCCCCTGATTGCAGGCGAAAGTAACTTACTATGTTCATTGGAAACTAGCTCCTAAGGGCCGTATTTATGACTTCTTTAGTTAGAAAATCCGCATTCCATGAATCGCGATAAACAATTGATAATAATGTGTCAAAATAAATTTTAGACAAGGTTATTGACAACTGGCAGACTTTAATCAGAGGATTCATAAGCTTCACTTAATTTACCAACTTGTGACAAATTCAAAGAGTATGTCCTCAATACGTATTTGATACCAAAGTCTTGAAACTTGAAAAAACGTCGCAGTCCTTTTAACCAATTGAGAAATACATGAATATGTTATTAGTTTGTGTACTAAGTATTGATTTAATGGACACTTGTGTGATCTAGAAATAAATTTGGAGGTTTTGTGGTGCTAAATTTCCATTACCGTGAGGGAAATGTTGTAAACTCAATTTATCAACTAGCAACGTTGACACAGACCTGCGAAAAACAGTTTGGTTCCATTAATCAAACTTCTTCCTTCCACCTCTCTTGGGAGCTTTTAATGATTAGCCTGGATTTCCAGATCAGAGAAAGGTGAGGTCAGCTTACTCTACCTGTATTCTGCTTTATGAATTGAGATTATTTATTTTAAATTTGGATATGCTCTTCACTCAATTCCATCTATTTTAAAGTAAGTTGCAATTTCAAAGTGTAACCATAGAGAAGCGATACTCTCTAGTCTGTCTAATCTGTTCTCTGTGGTGTAACTTAATAAAAGACGTGAACGTATTGTTTTGGATAAAATTTGGATAAATTTTAAAATAAAAATTTTAAAATATTGAAATAATAAATATAAAATAATAATTAAATATTAAAATATAAAATTAATTAAATTAAATTAAAATATAAAATTAATTAAATTGAATTAAATTAATTAAAATATAAAATATTAAAATAATAAAAATTTTAAAATAAAAATTTTAAAATAAAATTTGGATGAACGAAAATTTGGATATGCACTTCACTCAATTCCATCTATTGAAGTAAGTTGCAATTTCAAAGTGTAACCATAGAGAAGCTATACTCTCTAGTCTGTCTTATCTGTTCTCTGTGGTGTAACTTAATAAAAGACGTGAACGTATTGTTTTCTTGTAATATTGATTACAGATACAGGAAATATTGTCGATCATTTTAATGTTTTTATTTGATACGAATTTTTTATTCATACTCTGCAATTTCTGAGTTCTGACCGTGACTGTATTTCTTTATGGTGCTTTTGATCCATTTATGTTCGACTGTAACATCGCAAAAAACAGCTGGTTTGATTACGCCCGAGCACCTAGGAGCACCAGCAAACAGCCCAATCAATTTCTTCTTGTAGACAAGTGGGCCACCGAAGTCCCGCTGAAAAAAATAAGTAAGCCTTTTGATTAATAAATGAACAAAAATTTAATGTTTTGTAATTTTATAATTCATATACCTCAACTATTAAATTTTGTCCTTCAATTGTTTGTAATTAATTCAACAAGAAACTGGAGGAAAACTTTTACTATGCTTTAGTTGGGATTTTAAAAAAATAATGCAATTACATCATGAGATAGCTTAGCTTAGCTATCCATCCACTTCTCAAACTAATCCATATTCTACCTTATAAAAAGCATCAACCCTAAAAATTAAACGTTTTATTCCTGTTCACCATTTTTTTTTCTTGAAGAGAATACAGTAGTATGGATTTGGAAATGAAAGGTAATATGGGAAGAGAAGAAGAAGAGAATATATAAATGAAGTAAATATATATTCAATCAGAGAGAATATATAAGAATAAGTTTTTCTATACTCTGCTCTTAACATAATTTCAAAGGATTTTTTCACAGAAAGTGAAATAGTAAGGAAATATTATAACTCTATGGAGAATTTTTTTTACTTCAATCCATATTCCATTAATTCAATAGATTAAATAGTCGAGCTTATGTCCTCCAAACGGCTCTATGCCATGGAGAAAATATGCCGACAATACTGTGTATATTTTGATTTCATTACTGTTGTTTGTTCAATTAATGTAATGAAGGCCATTATTTATTAATTTTTTTTAGTCGAGCTTATGTGAGCTGATGCATTTCTAAAGAATATTTTTATCTTGTGAATATAAGTATTTAATTTTTTTATTACAAAGCAACTTGAAGACTATGATTATATTTATCAATTTATTGTTGAAATTTTTAAATTTCATACTGGGGTGAAAATACATTCTAGGCTACTGTATTAAAAATGAACAAAAAGTGAATTTACCGCATATGGTGAGCTGAGGTATTCCGTTTTAGCACAGAAATTATTTTTGGTGAAGGCTAGAGTGGTGTTATAGTAGTGAGCGCATTCCTTGTATGTCATGTAAGGTAGTCTGATCTCCTTGAGCAAGCCATCAAAAACTAATTGAATTCCCTGAAAATAACATGAAAAAACAATATTCAAAAAATGTATACCATTAGTAATTACCACAAAAATAAATAGAATAATGATTCATTTTTCAAAATTATTAGTAAATTTACTCTACAGTAAATAAATAGACATAATATATTCTAATCCGGCCAATCATTTTATTTATGAAAATTTCAAAATAATTCATAAGAACAAATACCAATTTATGACACCATAAAGCCGACTATTTTTAAATATATTTCTTCTTTTATATTCTTTTAAATGTGGGTTTTCGTTACTGCGACCGAGTGCCGCAGCGGAGCCCGACCCAGCGTTAGAATTGTTGGGATAGTTGGGATTTTTCATCAATTGCATCTGGCAACGCTGGGTCGGGCTCCGCTGCGGCACTCGGTCGCAGTAACGAAAACCCACCTTTAGAAAGCGCAAAGTGAAAAATCGGCCTTTTACTGTGAAAGCGGAAAGTGTAAAGCGGCCACTCACTGGAGTAGATTCATTTTGCCGGCTTCCGTAGCCAGTAAACAGCGTTTTTTCACCGGATTTGGGCAGTTTGGTGGCCAATTGAATGCCTCTGGCGTTGCGCACGTTGCGCTTGAGAGGCGTTTTGAGCTGCAGCAGCGCCATGTCGTGGTCATCACCTCGCTGTTTTGGATGAATCACCAAACGCTTCAGTTTCTTTTCCAAGCCTCCTTTGAAGGCGGCGTTACTGGCCACTCTCACTGTCACATTGTCTGCACTGTCGGCTCTGTTTTGAAATAAAATAGTAGTGTACTATTCTGTTGATGAGACTTAGTAAATAGATGATGAAATAGTAGCTTATGAGTTATTTAGTTATATTATGAGAGACTTTAATCCACGAGTGAGATGTAAGGTTAAAATACTGTACGAGCTTTAGCGAGTATTCTAAGTCTGTCAAGAGTGGTTTAAAGCCCAAATACAACCGTTGCATACACCATTCACCACTTTCCTAAATAAATATGTTATAGCATACTATTTCATCTAGCGTTTCATACAGATTAAGGCTTTTGGTCTTTTGTTGTTGTAATTGTATTCATTATTTACTCATGTTAACTAAAGGAATAACATAATATACTGTAGATTAATATGTGTGTCATACCAAACAACTCTATTCCATCATTCTAATCATGGAACAAAACAAACTAATAATAATCTAATGAGTAATATTGATAAATGTGCATCAATTGGATCCCAATATTGAAAAGGGGCGTAATCATAGACTAGGGTAGGCACAATAAGATAAAATAATGAATTAAACTTCTGAAGAGAGTCAAAATAGTGAAGATATGCTGCTGTACTTCTGAAGAGTTGTAGCCAAATTTATGCTCCAAGATTATCTAGTAGCTTCAATTTAAATACAATTAGCACTTCATGTGTCATGGACATTTTGTTTTATACTGAATGCTGAATTGTGTGCTGAATACTGATTTCTACTACTCTATTTATTGAGTAATATTTTGTACGATGTAAAGCAACTTATTGTAGAAGTATGAGAGAGGTGAGAAGTAGGAAACTTATTCTTGAAATATACATTTTTTTTATAACTTACTCGCTAACTGAAAACCCTCCTCCTATGACCCATTGGTTATTCAGTAATGCTCCAGCCCCAGTCAAATGCCCGTCAACGAAAACTGCCACCTGAAATTTTATTTAATTACATAATTTGTAACATTCTTCTCATTTATGGTAACATAATTATTATACAAAGTACTTTGAGAGCTTGGCTAATTGTTTATAACAATTATAATTGTTATAATTGTTTGAAATAGCAGCTTTATCATGAGTTAATGCTTTATCTTAGCAGTTATACAAAACTACAAAACTTGTAGACAGACCTAAAAAGTGTCGGACAAAACATAATAATATAATGGAAAAGTATGGAATAATATAGGTAATGAAGTACCTATTAAAATTTCCAATATTTCTTCTCAAAACGTGCTCTTATTTATTGGTCATTTTTCCCTTTCTGAAAGAGTGGCCAATATATATTTAAAAAAAATAGTTGTAGAAAGTACTAATGAAATTACTCACTGTGTATGGGTATTTTGAGATTTTACTCAGCTTTCCTCCAAGTATTCTTTCTTCCATGTATTCTTCAACATCATTTTCCTCATTTGTTATCTCACCAAACGAGTTTGTGGCTGCTTGATTGAAAATTTAATTTTTATGAATTACTAAAATTTACCATATTTTTAAATTCATTGAATTTATCAATCAATAAAAATGGACCATTTTGTTGAATAACACTGCGTAGACAATAATATGTTATTTTTTAATTTATTCGATTGCGTTTTTTGTATTGTGGACAAATTTTATCTTTGTATCTCTTCCACATCTATCATGTTGATTTATCAGGTTGTACATAATAATTATGATATCATACAAATTCCCATAAATTCTTTGATATTTTTCCATGATATAGTATAGAATATACATTGAGAAATTGGAAAATTCATAAATTATTATAGATTTTTTCTGAAATTTTACGTTTA